>JACAVU010000009.1:40015125-40615125 GCA_014183005.1 Castanea mollissima | reverse complement strand
TGGGATTGAATATTTACCATGAGTGTTAGAGGTATATATTATGGATGTTGTGATGCAATTGATGACCATGTATTTCATGGGTTTATAATATGAGAACATAATCTTCAAGATAACTCCCTAGGAGCTTTCATAAGACGATTGCCGTGGTTTTTGCCATAGTGATTTTTAAGAAATAATTATACCATGATATTTTTTCTTTGCCAAGGGTTAATAATCTTGGGCTTTTTGATAAAATAGTGCCAAGTAGTTAGCTTGGGCTTTTAATAGTGAAATAATTATGATATAGTATTTTTCCAATTATTAATAACCTTGGGCTTTTGATAAAATAGCGCCAAGTAGTTAGCTTGGGCTTTTAATAGTGCCAACGTATTTACGAGTTAAGGACTGGTATTTAAAGCTTCACGCATGGAGTTAGGAAGTCCTCATGAAACCAAACCCTATGTGTTTAACCAAACAAAATTTCATATTTGAAAAAGAAGAAGAAGTAGAGATTTAGAGGAGAAAGGGACTGATAAAATCCCCACCTAATGCTGTGTGTTCCTCCTTTACATGTTACTCTTTATCTCTATCTGTGTGTGTTTTTTAATCTCTGTGTGTGCGTGCTTCTCTTCTTTTTTTCTCCTTTTTTTTTTCCTTGCAGACGGCCGCTTTAGTTTATAGAGGGATTGTGAAACCTTTTTCCCCTAGTTTTTCAATCAATTCTTTCACGTTCATGCCATCACCCACTTTCGGCTTTTCAAATGTTTTTAATATTTTTCTTTCGACTTTATTTATTATCTTCTTTAAGTAGATATTTTTATTTATTTATTTGTGGTTGCATCTAATAATATGTTTAGGTTGCCTATGTAGCCTTGACGGGATCATGCCAATTCGTAGTTATGAAAGTCAGATTTTAGATTTAAAATATAAAATTAGTTTTGCCCAATTTTAAATGATTGACATTTAAGTCAAATACATTGTATTTAATTAAACATCGACTTAATTTTGATTTTGGGAGAAATAATTGGTTTTAATCTCAAGGACCATGCTTTTATGACAATCGAACTAATAATTCTTTTTTAAGAAGATGAATTTCTAAGATAATTTCTCTTTCTTTCATTTGCTTCTTTGTCGAAATTTTAATAATGTTTTGATTGAAAATCCCAAATTTAATTAAGGGAAAGAAAACTCCTTTGAAGCAATTTAATCATTGTGAACATAGTTGGGATTGAAAAATTTTCCTAACCCATTTTTAAAATCATTTTATTTTAAGAATTATTAACACTAATCTTGTTTAAGAAATTAATTAATAATCCCAAAGAATTAATCATGATTAATTTGGTAGAGTTAATGCCTCCATTAATTTGATGGTGGAGTCAAGAACTCCATTAAAAATTGGTTGAGACAAGGACTGTACTGATTTAGTAGAGTCGAAGACTCCATTAATTTGGTAGAGTCAGGGACACCATTAAAACGATAGATTCAAGGACTTCACTTTAGTTTATAGGGGGATTGAGAAACCTTTTTGCCCTATTTTTACCGTTAACTAATCAATTCTTGGGCCATAACTTCTCTCATGTTCGTGCCAACACCCACTTTTGGCTTTCAATAGTTTTTAATATTTTTCTTTTGAAATAATCGGTTTTACTCTCAAGGACCATGCTTTTATGACAAACGAACAAATAATTCGTTTTTAAGAACTTGAGTGTCTAAGCAATTTTCACTTTCTTCAATTGATTTTTCGACGAAATTTTAATCATATTTTTATTGAAATTTCCAAAATTAATTAAGTGAAAGAAAACTCATTTGAAGCAATTTAATCATTGCGAACATATTTGGGATTGGAAAATTTTCCCAACCTAATTTTTCGGTTATTTTATTTTAAGAATTATTAACTTTAATCTTTTTTAAAGAATTAATTGATAATCCCTAAGAATTAGTCACAATTAATTTGGTAGAGTTAATGTCTCCATTAATTTGATGGTGGAGTCAAGGACTCCATTGATGAATTTGATTTGGTAGAGTCATAAACTCCACTTGAGAAAACACTGAACCAAAGCTTGAAATAATTTTTATTTGATAACATTTAAATAGGATTTACGAGTCATGGACTAGTACCTAAAACTTCATGCATGGAGTTAGGAACTCCTCATGAAACCAAACCCTATGTGTTTAACCAAACAAAAATTCAGATTTGAAAAAGATGAAGAAGTAGAGATTTAGAGAAGAAAGGGACTAATAAAATCCCCACCTAATGTTGTGTGTTCCTCCTTTACATGTTGCTCTTTATCTCTGCTTGTGTGTGTTTTTTAATCTCTGTGTGTGCTTGCTTCTATTCTTTTTTTTTCCTTTTTTTTTTTTTTGCCTTGCAGAAGGCCGCTTTAGTTTATAGAGGGATTGTGAAACCTTTTTCCCCTAGGTTTTCAGATAACTGATCAATTCGTGGGCCATTAACTTCTTTCACGTTTGGCCGGCACCCACTTTCGGCTTTTCAAATGCTTTTTAATATTTTTCTTTCGACTTTATTTATTATCTTCTTTAAGGGGATATTTTTATTTATTTATTTGTGGTGGCACCTAATAATTTGTTTAGGTTGCTACATAGCCTTGATGGGGTTCATGCCAATTCATAGTTATTAAAGTGAGATTTTAGATTTAAAATCCTCAAATTTGTTTTGCGCAATTTTAAATGATTGACATTTAAGTCAAATACTTTGTATTTAATTAAGCATCGACTTAATTTTGATTTTGGGAGAAATGATTGGTTTTAATCTCAAGGACCATGCTTTTATGACAATCGAACTAATAATTCTTTTTTAAGAAGTTGAATTTCTAAGATAATTTCTCTTTCTTTCATTTGCTTCTTTGTCGAAATTTTAATAATGTTTTGATTGAAAATCCCAAATTTAATTAAGGGAAAGAAAACTCCTTTGAAGCAATTTAATCATTGTGAACATAGTTGGGATTGAAAAATTTTCCTAACGTAATTTTTCAGTTATTTTATTTTAAGAATTTCTAACTTTAATCTTGTTTAAAGAATTAATTGATAATCCCTAGGAATTAGTCACGATTAATTTGGTAGAGTTAATGTCTCCATTAATTTGATGGTGGAGTCAAGGACTCCATTGATGAATTTGATTTGGTAGAGTCATAAACTCCACTTGAGAAAACACTGAACCAAAGCTTGAAATAATTTTTATTTGATAACATTCAAATAGGATTTACGAGTCATGGACTGGTACCTAAAGCTTCATGCATGGAGTTAGGAACTCCTCATGAAACCAAACCCTATGTGTTTAATCAAACAAAAATTCAGATTTGAAATAGATGAAGAGGTAGAGATTTAGAGAAGAAAGGGACTGATAAAATCCCCACCTAATGTTGTGTGTTCCTCCTTTACATGTTGCTCTTTATCTCTCCTTGTGTGTGTTTTTTAATCTCTGTGTGTGCTTGCTTCTATTCTTTTTTTTCCTTTTTTTGGCCTTGCAGAAGGCCGCTTTAGTTTATAGAGGGATTGTGAAACCTTTTTCCCCTAGGTTTTCAGTTAACTGATCAATTCGTGGGCCATTAACTTTTTTCACGTTTGGCCGTCACCCACTTTCGGATTTTCAAATGCTTTTTAATATTTTTCTTTCGACTTTATTTATTATCTTCTTTAAGGGGATATTTTTATTTATTTATTTGTGATTGCACCAAATAATTTGTTTAGGTTGCCTACATAGCCTTGATGGGGTTCATGCCAATTCGTAGTTATTAAAGTGAGATTTTAGATTTAAAATCCTCAAATTTGTTTTGTGCAATTTTAAATGATTGACATTTAAGTCAAATACTTTGTATTTAATTAAGCATCGACTTAATTTTGATTTTGGGAGGAATAATTGGTTTTAATCTCAAGGACCATGCTTTTGTGACAATCGAACTAATAATTCTTTTTTAGAAAGTTGAATTTCTATGATAATTTCTCTTTCTTTCATTTGCTTCTTTGTCAAAATTTTAATAATATTTGATTGAAATTCCCAAATTTAATTAATGGAATGAAAACTCCTTTGAAGCAATTTAATCATTGTGAACATAGTTGGGCTTGAAAAATTTTCCCAACCCAATTTTACAATAATTTTGTTTTAAGAATTATTAACACTAATCTTGTTTAAGAAATTAATTAATAATCCCAAAGAATTAATAAGGATTAATTTGGTAGAGTTAGTCAAGAACTCCATTAAAAATTGGTGGAGACAAGGACTCCATTGATTAAGTAGAGTCGAAGACTCCATTAATTTGGTAGAGTCAGGGACTTCATTAAAATGGTAGATTCAAGGACTCCACTTTAGTTTATAGGGGGATTGAGAAACCTTTTTGTCCTATTTTTACTATTAACTGATCAATTCTTGGGCCATTAACTTCTTTCATGTTCATGCCGACACCCACTTTTGGCTTTTCAATAGTTTTTAATGTTTTTCTTTTGAATTTATTTATTTTCATTTTTAAGGGGATATGTGTTTTTATTTATTTGTGGCTGCGCCTAATAATTTGTTTAAGTTGCCTACATAGCCTTGATGGGGATCAAGCCAATTCATAGTTCTTAAAGTGAGATTTTATATTTTAAATCCTCAAATTAATTTTGCCCAAATTTAAATGATGGACATTTAAGTCAAATACTTTGTATTTAATTAAGCATCAACTTAATTTTTATTTTGGATGAAATAATTGGTTTTACTCTGAAGGACCATGCTTTTATGACAATCGAACTAATAATTCTTTTGTAAGAAGTTGAGTGTCTAAGCAAATTTCACTTTCTTTCATTTGATTTTTAGTCGGAATTTTAATCATATTTTGGTTGAAATTCCCAAATTTAATGAAGGGAAAGAAAACTCCTTTGAAGCAATTTAATCATTGCGAACATATTTGGGATTGGAAAATTTTCCCAACCCAATTTTACGGTCTTTTTATTTTAAGAATTATTAAATCTAATCTTGTTTAAAGAGTTAATTTATAATCCCTACGAATTAGTCAGGATTAATCCAGTAGAGTTAATGCCTCCATTAATTTGATGGTGGAGTCAAGAACTCCATTAAAAATTGGTGGAGTCAAGGACTCCATTGATGGGGTAGAGTCAAGTGCTCCATTAATTTAGTAGAGTCGAAGACTCCATTAATTTGGTTGAGCCAGGGACTCCATTAAAATGGTAGATTCAAGGACTCCATTAATTTGGTAGAGTGAAGGAATCAATTAAAATATAGTATAGTCAAGGACTCCATTGATGAATTTGATTTGGTAGAGTCAAGGACTCTACTAGAGAAAACACTAAACCAAAGCTTGAAAGAATTTTTATTTGGTAATATTTAAATAGGATTTACGAGTCAGGGACTCTTACCTAATGCTTTACGCACAAAGTTAGGAACTCGTCATGAAACCAAACCCTATGGGTTTAACCAAACAAAAATTCAGATTTGAAAAAGATGAATAGGTAGAGATTTGGATAAGAAAGGGACTGATAAAATCCCCACCTAATGTTGTGTGTTCCTCCTTTACTTGTTGCTTTTTATCTCTGCCTATGTGTGTTTTTTAATCTCTATGTGTGCGTGCTTCTCATCTTTTTTTCTGTTTTTTTTTTCTTGCTGAAGGTCGCCTTAGTTTATAGACGTATTTGGAAACCATTTTACCCTAGTTTTCTAGTTAATTGATCAATTCATGGGTCATTAACTTCTTTCACATTCATGCCATCACCCACTTTCGGCTTTTCAAATGTTTTTAATATTTTTCTTTCAAATTTATTTATGTTCTTGTTTAAGGGGATATGTGTTTTTATTTATTTGTGTCTGCATGTAATAAGTTGTTTAGGTTGCCTATTTAGCCTTGACGGTGATCATGCTAATTCGTAGTTATTAAAGTGAGGTTTTAGATTTAAAATCCTCAAATTAATTTTGCCCAATTTTAAATGATGGACATTTAAGTCATATACTTTGTATTTAATTCAGCACCGACTTAATTTAGATTTTGGGAGAAATAATTGGTTTTAATCTCAAGGACCACGCTTTTATGACAATCGAACTAATAATTCTTTTTTAAGAACTTGAGTGTCTAAGCAATTTTCACTTTCTTTCATTTGATTTTTTCTCGAAATTTTAGTCATATTTTTATTGAAATTCTCAAATTTAATTAAGGGAAAGAAAACTCCTTTGAAGCAATTTTAATCATTGTGAACATATTTGGGATTGGAAAATTTTCCCAAACCAATTTTACGATTATTTTATTTTAAGAATTATTAACTCTAATCTTGTTTAAAGAATTAATTGATAATACCTTAGAATTAGTGACGATTAATTTGGTTGAGTTAATGCCTCCTTTAATTTGATGGTGGAGTCAAGAACTCCATTAAAAATTGGTAGAGTCAAGGACTCCATTGATGGGATAGAGTCAAGTACTCCATTAATTTAAGTCGAAGACTCCATTAATTTGGTTGAGTCAGAGACTCCATTAAAATGGTAGATTCAAGGACTCCATTAATTTGGTAGAGTGAATGACTCAATTAAAATATAGTAGAGTCAAGGACTCCATTGATGAATTTGATTTGGTAGAGTCAAGGACTCTACTTGAGAAAACACTGAACCAAAGCTTGAAAGAATTTTTATTTGGTAACATTCAAATAGGATTTACGAGTCAGGGACTCGTACCTAAAGCTTCATGCACGGAGTTAGGAACTCCACATGAAACCAAACCCTATGTGTTTAACCAAACAAAAATTCAGATTTGAAAAAGATGAAGAGGTAGAGATTTAGAGAAGAAAGGGACTGATCAAATCCCCACCTAACATGATTTTATTTTTTTTAATAAAAAAATCACCTACATTAGAATTTAAATGAACATCAAACAATTAGAAAAAGTAAATAAGAACCACAGACAATTGGATTAATTTTCCAAAACATATATATTTTAATATTATTGGTAGCCACGTCTTTTTTTTCTAGCCATCGCTTAACAACATGGATTATATTGACACAATGTTGAAAGTTTGGGACGAAATGATTGAGTAAAAATATATTAAAAATAATTATTTTGAAAAAATACTATTGATAGATTTATAATTCGATAGATTATAAATGATTAAGTAAAAATATATAATAAATAATTATTTTGTGAATTTTCTTTTATACTAAATATATTTTATTTTAATGTTTTATAAGAAGTTTAGTAAAAAAAAAAAAAAGTTTTATAAGAAGTTGTGGGTTCTAGTTAATTTAACTAGCAAAGTCTCTGATGGTTGAATAAAAGATCCTATCATTTTGTTAGAAACACAGTGGCTGAGCTGTTTATGAACAAAACAGCTTAAAACTGGTTTAACCGTACCGGTTTTTGGTTTTTCAGTTAAACCAGTGGTTTTTCTGTTTATTTTTTCCCTTAATTTTCGGTTTTTAATAATAACCAAACCGAATTAAAGTCCAATTCCCGGTTAAACCGGCCGGTTCGGTCCGATTTTTAAAACCATGCATGTATCACGCCCTAAAAGAAAAAAGAAAGATAAAAGGAAAAGGAAAAAGAAAGTAAGAGATAACCAAAACATAAGAAGAGATGAGAACATTTATTTGATTACAATCATTATTTAGCAAAATATGTAAAGCTTTACCACTATTTTGGAACTTGAGTTTCCCATGTCACTTGAGTTCTAAAAACTTGAGTTCTTTGAAAAAATAGCTTTCAAGTTTGCGGTACTATTTTTTTTATGAAACTCAAGTTGCATAAAAAATTGGTAACTATTTTTCATGAAACTTGAGTTACACGGCAAAATCGAATTTCACAAACTCGAGCTTTCAAAAGTGGTAAATCCTTCATTATTTTACAAATAGTGGTTGATACCTACATATTTTAACAAATAGTGGTACTTACCATTTTCGCCCTATTTTCTTTTAAAATTTGGGAAGATAACATCATTATCATTAAAGGAAAAGGTGAAAATCTCAATGTCTTTTGCTTATAAAAACCCAAACCCAAACACAAATCTCCAAACCCCCAAATCCCGGAGACCCAATCCATAAAGTAAGCATTTTCCAACTTTCATCAATGGCTAACCAACAACAACATCAAAGCCATGGCCTAAACAAAACCAAGGTGGCAGTGGTCATGGTACCCTTTCCTGCACAAGGCCATCTCAACCAACTCCTTCACCTCTCACGTCTAATCTTAGCCTACAATATCCCAGTTCACTATGCCTGTACTGCCACTCACAACCGTCAAGCCATGCTTCGAGTCCATGGTTGGGACCCAAATTCAGTTTCAGACATCCAATTCCATGACCTCAAAATCCCACCTTTTCTCACCCCATCACCAAATCCCAATGCACCAAACAAGTTCCCTTCACATCTCCAACCATTAATCAATGCTTCCTTGCATCTTCGTGAACCCATGGCTTCACTTTTACGTGAACTTTCATCCAAAGCAACAAGAATCATTGTCATCAACGATTCATTGATGTGCTCAGTGGTGCAAGACTTGGTAACTATCCCTAACGCCGAGTCATACACCTTCCATAGTGTATCAGCTTTTGCTTGCTTTTTTAATATGTGGGAAGCAATGGGAAAAGCTCTAGAATTAGATCTGTACTCCAAGATAATCACAAAAGACCTTCCATTTCTTGAAGGTTGTTTAACAACCGAGTTCATGAACTTTATTGATTCACAAGTAAAGTTCCAAAAGTTAAGCTCCGGGTACCTTTACAATACATGCAGGGTCATAGAGGGTCCATATATGGACTTACTGGAAAAGATAGAGGGAGACAAGAAGCATTGGGCTATTGGACCATTCAACCCTGTGAGAAATATAGGTTCAAATAAAAGGCACAAGTGCTTGGAGTGGCTAGATAAAGAGTCACCAAACTCGGTGATATATGTGTCTTTTGGGACAACAACTGCCATGGAAGACGAGCAAATAAAAGAGCTAGCAATTGGGTTGGAAAAAAGTGAGCAAAAGTTCATCTGGGTATTAAGGGATGCTGATAAAGGTGATATTTTTATTAATGGAGAGCTTAGAAAGGCTGAGATTCCCAAAGGGTTTGAAGAGAGAGTTAAAGGCAGGGGGATGGTAGTGAGAGATTGGGCACCTCAATTGGAAATTCTAAGTCACCCATCAACTGGTGGATTTATGAGTCACTGTGGATGGAATTCTTGCATGGAAAGTATCACTATGGGGGTGCCAATCGCAGCATGGCCAATGGCCTCTGATCAGCCGATGAACACTGTTTTGATAACAAAAGTGCTCAAAGTTGGTATTGTTGTGAAGGACTGGTCACGTAGAAATGAGTTAGTGAAATCATCCACTGTAGAAAAGGCTGTAAAATTGTTGATGGCATCAGAAGAAGGGGATGAGATAAGGAAGAGGACAATGGATTTGGGAGGTGCTATCGAGCAATCCATTGAAGGAGGTGGAGTTTCACGCATGGAGTTGGATTCTTTCATTACCCATATTACTAGGTAGAGAGTCCATGGAAAGTTTGAACTTATTAATTTATGTTATGAAATAATAAGGGAAGTTTATGCAATGAATGTATTTGAGAGTTTTTGGAAGTTGTGTAATAAACATAAGGAAAGTTATGGTTGCATGTGGATTATATATAATTATAAATCCAAAAAGAGGAGAAATACAAGTATTAGAGAGTTCTCTGACTCTTCCCTCTTTATCCTTTTTCCCTTTGTGTACTTTGTGAGTGAGTTACTTTTTTTGAGTAGTGTGTGAGTGTTTGGATGTGCAAGTGCCACCCACTAATTTCCAACAAATCAAGTGGCATAATAGCTAATTGTTTAGTAGTAAGAATGGCTATTGCCAACTGTTAGGGTCATATTTTCTATATAATTGACTAATCCTTTAACAAATCGCACTTTTATTGTAATTGGGTAGACCTAAGTTGGGTTTAATATATTAAGAAGTATGTTATTCAAATATATCAAGTGGTATCATTAAAGACATGAAGATTGATTAAAAAAACAAGTGAAGAAAACTTGTTTCATTAAGTCTCGACAAAAGCTCGACAAATGCTGCGGTCAAAGTTTAATAGAGAAGTTTGACACAAGTTCAATCTATCGAGATATACGATTTCAAAATTTCCAGATCTCAAATTCGGTCCATGATAACTTGGATGATTAAGGTTTCTTTTCTCACAACCTTAATTAGTCATATATAAGGCTTATTTTAAAAGTCATCAAGTACGAAAACATAAACCTAGAAAGGACATGACTAACCATAAAATCTTTTCTATCGTAATAACAATTCATGTAACAAATATGTTACATTCATTAATAAACAACTTCATTAATTAGATTCAATAATGAAGAAGTTCATTAACGTGTTATTACTTTTGTAACTCCATTCTAACACATGGATTTATCTATCGTTCATGTTCAGAATCACGATAATGATAACACCTCTTATAGGAGGTCAACTAGAGCTGTAAATGAACCAAGCTGCTCATAAACAGCTCGAGCTTGGCTCGATAAAAAACTCGTTCATGTTTGTTTGTTTATAAATAAGCTAAGCTTAAACTTTAGTTTTAGGCTTATTTAATAAATGAGTTGAGCCCAAGTAAAAAATATTGTTCATGAACAAGCTTGTGAACACCAAGGCTCGATACAAAAGTAACAAAACAAGTTGAGCTTAGGCTTATTTATGAGTTTGGTAATAAAATTGATATGAGCTTGACCAGTAAACTCATATCCTTCTAAGACTTTAATTGATTATAAGTTGAGACCACTCATCCAAACCAAATAGGCTAGATAATAAACTTGATTTAGGCTTGATAATATACTTGTGTTGGATCTTAAGTTCAAAAGCATGATATTGAGCTTGAGTTCAGGCTTGATATTGAGCTCGAGCTTGGCTTGATTAATAAATCAAGCCAAGCCAAGCTGAGCTCAAATTTATATACTTTATAATGAGCTCAAGCTTGAACTTTATTTTTAGGCTCGTATCAAGTCCAAGCTAAGCTTGAACATTCTATTTTTGCTATCGAGCCGAGCTTGAACATTCACTACTTGACAAAACTTGGCTCATTTACAGCCTTGGACTCAAGTTACTAACAATGACACGATAGATTTATTAAGGCCAATACTCAATTTTCATGAATCTCATTATGGAAGGATTACCAAGATTATTTTGTACTAACTATCGAAAGACTAGACCTTATTGTAGGGGGCCTACTTCAAAATCAGAGGTGTTTGACAATCTGTGCTACAAAAACCAACTTTTTTTTAATAAGTAAAAACCAACTAAACAAATTGAGGAGTAGATATAGTGGAGAGAGAGAGAGACTCTACTAACAAATCTTAAATGTGTGTTTGGTTCATCAAATCTACATTAAAAAGAATTGTTGTCACTGCCAAATCATTCTGGAAATCTCAGGCCTCAAAGAGCATAGTGTGGGGTCAAATACACCAAGAGAGGAAACTAAAATGATGCAAACTTGCTTTGCAAAAAAAAAAAAAAAACATGCATATGGAATTAATAGTTTAATTTTGAAAGGGATTAAAAAATACAAAGCTTCAAATGTTCATTGTGTCATTTTCCATCCCAGCGCCAAATATTACCATCATTCATGGTCCTAAACCTATATTTGAAATACCATTTTGGTGGGTTTGGATGGCAAGATTTTGGCATGTGGATTTGAATTTGGGTGATTAAAATCTAAAACTACCTTTGGATGCTTTAAAAAAGGTTAAGGATTTGAATTTGACAAATCTACCAAAGATTTTAAACCTATAGAATCCTTGGATTTGAAATTATGATATCTAAATTCAGTGGATTTGAAATCATGGACTTTTAATATATTGATTTAGAATCCAAATCTAAATCCAAATTCAAGTTTTCAAATGCAATCTTCAAGACATCTCAAAAACCATTTAGTCCATCTATCAAAAAAAAAAAAAAAAAACCATTTAGTCCACAAAAAGGATAGGCAAGGTTACTCATGAATCCAAATTAATAACCCTAAAGTGAACCACCGATATTGCAGATGATTTAGAAATAATACACCTTGATATGTAGATCACTAATAAAATATTGATACCCTCTAAGGTTACAATTATTTTACATGCTTGTTGACGAAAATTGTTAACAATAATTGTTAGATTATGTTTAACAAACGTTGTCAAATTATGTTTAACAAACATTATCAACTTATGTTTAACAAACGTCGTAAAATTATGTTCAACAAATGTCGTCAAATTATGTATAACAATTCGTCAAACATAATTTCACCCATAAGCCTTTTGGCGTATGAGTTTTACTGATGTGAGTAATGTCCATTCAAGATAATGTATCTCTTAATTACAACTCTTTGTTTCAAGGGAAAACCCTTTGATTCCAACACGTTGACCTTGTACATGAGTTTATTTATTTTCATATTTAACGGGATATGTGTTTTTATTTACTTGTGACAGCACCTAATAATTTGTTTAGGTTGCCCACACAGCCTTGACGGGGATCAACCCAATTCGTAGTTCTTAAAGTGAGGTTTCAGATTTAAAATCCTCAAATTAATTTTGCCCAATTTTAAATGATGGACATTTAAGTCAAATGCTTTTTATTTAATTAAGCATCGACTTAATTTTGATTTTGGGTGAAATAATTGGTTTTAATCTCAAGGACCATGCTTTTATGACAATCGAACTAATAATTCTTTTTTAAGAAGTTGAATGTCTAAGAAAATTTCTCTTTCTTTCATTTGCTTCTTGTCGAAATTTTAATAATATTTTGATTGAAATTCCAAAATTTAATTAAGGGAAAGAAAACTCCTTTGAAGCAATTTAATCATTGTGAACATATTTGGAATAGGAAAATTTTGCCAACCCAATTTTATGGTCATTTTATTTTAAGAACAATTAACTCTAATCTTGTTTAAAGAATTAATAAACCCAAAGAATTAGTCAAGGTTAATTTTGTAGACTTAATGCCTCCATTAATTTGATGGTGGAGCCAAGAACTCCATTAAAAATTGGTGGAGTCAAGGACTTCATTGATGAGGTAGAGTCAATAACTTCATTAATTTAGTTGAGTCGAAGACTCTATTAATTTGGCAGAGTCAGGGATTCCATTAACATGGTAGAGTCAAGGACTCCATTGATGAATTTGATTTGGTAGAGTCAAGGACTCTACTTGAGAAAACACTGAACCAAAGCTTGAAAGAATTTTTATTTGGTAATGTTCGAATAGGATTTACGAGTCAGGGACTCATACCTAAAGCTTCACGCATGGAGTTAGGAACTCCTAATGAAACCCAACCCTATGTGTTTTACCAAACGAAAATCCAGATTTTAAAAAGATGAAGAGGGAGAGATTTAGAGAAGAAAGGGACTGATCAAATCCCCACCTAATGCTCTGTGTTCCTCCTTTACTTGTTGCTCTTTATCTCTGCCTCTGTGTGTTTTTTAATCTTTGTGTGTGCATGCTTCTCTTCTTTTTTTCCCTTTTTTTTTTTCTTGTAGAAGGCCGCTTTAGTTTATAGAGGGATTGAGAAACCTTTTTCCCTAGTTTTTCAGTTAATTGATCAATTCATGGGCCATTAACTTCTTTCACGTTCATCCATCACCCACTTTCGGCTTTTCAATTGTTTTTAATTTTTTTTTTCGAATTTATTTATTTTCATGTTTAAGGAGATATGTATTTTTATTTATTTATAGCTGCTTCTAATAATTTTTATAGGTTGCTTACGTAGCCTTGGCGGGGATCATGCCAATTCGTAGTTCTCAAAGTAAGGTTTTAGTTTTAAAATCCTCAAATTAATTTTGCACAATTTTAAATGACGGACATTTAAGTCATATACTTTTTATTTGATTAAGCATTGACTTAATTTTGATTTTGGGTGAAATAATTGGTTTTAATCTCAAGGACCATGGTTTTATGACAATTGAACTAACAATTATTTTTTAAGAAGTTGAATGTCTAAGCAAATTTCACTTTCTTTCATTTCATTCTTTGTTGGAATTTTAATCATATTTTGATTGAAATTTGCAAATTTAATTAAGGGAAAGAAAACTCCTTTGAATTAATCGTTGTGAATATATTTGGGATTGGTAAATTTTCCCAACCCAATTTTACGGCCATTTTATTTTAAGAATTATTAACTCTAATCTTGTTTAAAGAATTAATCAATAATCCCAAAGAATTAGTCACGATTAATTCGGTAGAGTTAATGCCTCCATTAATTTGTTGGTGGAATCAAGAACTCCCTTAATTTGGTAGAGTCAGGAACTCCATTAAAATGGTAGAGTCAAGGACTCCATTAATTTGCTAGAGTCAAGAACTCCATTAAAATATGGTAGAGTCAAGGACTCCATTCATGAATTAGATTTGGTAGAGTCAAGGACTATGCTTGAGAAAATACTAAGCCAAAGCTTGAAAGAATTTTGATTTGGTAATGTTCAAATAGGATTTACAAGTCAGGGACTCGTTCCTAAAGCTTCACGCATGGAGTTTGGAACTCCTCATGAAACACAACCCTATTTGTTTTACCTATCAAAAATTCAAATTTGAAAAAGATGAAGTGGGAGAGATTTAGAGAAGAAAGAGACCAATAAAATCCCCACCTAATGCTGTTTGTTCCTCCTTTATTTGTGGCTCTTTATCACTGCCTATGCCTGTTTTTTTTTTTTTAAATCTTTGTGTGTGCATGCTGCTCTTCTTTTTTTCCTTTTTTTTTTTTTTTCTTGCTGAAGGCCGCTTTAGTTTATAGAGGGATTGGGAAACCTTTTTCCCCTATTTTTTCAGTTAACTGATCAATTCATGGGCCATTAACGTCTTTCATGTTCATGCAACACCCACTTTTGGCTTTTCAATTATTTTTAATATTTTTCTTTTGAATTTATTTGTTTTCATGTTTAAGGGAATATGTGTTTTTATTCATTTGTGGCTGCACCGAGTAATTTGTTTAGGTTGCTTACGTAGCCTTGACGAGGATCAAGCCCATTCCTAGTTCTTAAAGTGAGGTTTTATATTTAAAATCCTCAAATTAGTTTTTCCCAATTTTAAATGATGGACATTTAAGTCAAATACTTTTTTTTTTTTAAAGGAGTCAAATACTTTGAATATAATTAAGCATCGACTTAATTTTTATTTTAGATGAAATAAATGGTTTTAATCTCAAGGACCATGCTTTTATGACAATCGAACTAATAATTCTTTTTTAAGAAGTTGAATGTTTAAGCAAATTTCACTCTCTTATATTTGAATCTTTGTCGGAATTTTAATCATATTTTGATTGAAATTCCCAAATTTAATTAAGGGAAAGAAAACTCCTTTGTAGCAATTTAATCATTGGGAACATATTTGGGAATGGAAAATTTTCCTAACCCAATTTTATGGTCATTTTATTTTAAGAATTATTAACTCTAATCTTGTGTAAAGAATTAATTAATAATTAGAAAGAATTAGTCATGATTACTTTCATAGAGTTAATGCCTCCATTAATTTGATGGTGGAATTTTAATCATATTTTGATTGAAATTCCCAAATTTAATTAAGGGAAAGAAAACTCCTTTAAAGTAATTTAATCATTGGGAACATATTTGGGAATGGAAAATTTTCCCAACCCAATTTTACTGTCATTTTATTTTAAGAATTATTAACTCTAATCTTGTTTAAAGAATTAATTAATAATCCCAAAGAATTAGTCACGATTAATTTGGTAGAGTTAATGCCTCCATTAATTTGATGGTGGAGTCAAAAAGTCCATTAAAAATTGATGGAGTCAATTAAGGACTCCATTGATGGGGTAGAGTCAAGAACTCCATTAATTTAGTAGAGTTGAAGATTCTATTAATTTGGTAGAGTCAGGGACTCCATTTGACTGGAAGAGTCAACGACGCCATTAAAATATGATAGAGTCAAGGACTCCATCGATGAATTTGATTTGGTAGAGTTAAGGACTCTACTTGAGAAAATACAGAACCAAAGCTTGAAAGAATTTTTATTTGGTAATGTTAAAATAGGATTTATGAGTCGAGACTCATACCTAAAGCTTCACGAATGGAGTTAGGAACACCTGTTGAAACCCAACCCTCTTTGTTTTACCTAAAATAAATTCAGATTTGAAAAAGATGAAGAGGGAGAGATTTAGAGAAGAAAGGGGCTGATAAAATCCCCACCTAATGCTGTGCGTTCCTCCTTTACTTGTTGCTCTTTATCTCTGCCTGTGTCTCTTTTCTTATCTTTGTGTGTGTGTGCGTGCTTCTCCTCTTTTTTTTCAGTTTTTTTTTTCTTGCCGAAAGACCGCTTTAGTTTATAGACGGATTGGGAAACCATTTTCACCCATTTTTTCGGTTAACTGATCAACTCTTGGGCCATTAACTTCTTTCACGTTCATGCCAACACCCGCTTTTGGCTTTTCAATTGTTTTTAATATTTTTCTTTCAAATTTATTTATTTTCATGTTTAAGGAGATATGTGTTTTTATTTACTTGTGGCTACACCTAATAATTTGTTTAGGTTGCCTACGTAGCATTGACTGGGATCAAGCCATTACATAGTTCTTAAAGTGAGGTTTTAGATTTAAAATCCTCAAATTAATTTTGCCCAATTTTAAATGATGGATGTTTAAGTCAAATACTTTGTATTTAATTAAGCATCGACTTAATTTTTATTTTTCATGAAATAATTGGTTTCAATGTCAAGGACCATGCTTTCATGACAATCAAACTAATAATTCTTTTTTAAGAAGTTGAATGTGTAAGCAATTTTCACTCTCTTTCATTTGAATATTTGTCGGAATTTTAATCATATTTTGATTGAAATTCCCAAAATTAATTAAGGGAAAGAAAACTTCTTTCAAGCAATTTAATAATTGTGAACATATTTGGAAATGAAAAATTTTCCCAACCCAATTTTACAGTCATTTTATTTTAAGAATTATTAACTCTAATCTTGTTTAAAGAATTAATTAATAATCCCAAAGAATTTGTCTCGACTAATTTGGAAGAATTAATGCCTCCATTAATTTCATGGTGGAGTCAAGAACTCCATTAAAAATTGGTGGAGTCAAGGACTCCATTGATTTAGTGGAGTCGAAGACTCCATTAATTTGGTAGAATCAGGGACTCCCTTAAAATGGTAGAATCAGGGACTCCCTTAAAATGGTAGATTCAAGGACTTCATTAATTTGGTAGAGTGAAGGACTCAATTAAAATTTGGTAAAGTCAAGGACTCCATTGACGAATTTGATTTGGTAGAGTCAAGGACTCTACTTCAGAAAACACTAAACCAAAGCTTGTAAGAATTCTTATTTGGTAATGTTTAAATAGGATTTATAAGTTAGGAACTCTTATCTAAAGCTTCACGCATGGAGTTAGGAACTCCTCATAAAACCCAACTGCATTTGTTTTACAGAACAAAAATTCAGATTTGAAAAAGATGAAGAGGGAGAGATTTAGAGAAGAAAGGGACTAATAAAATCCCCACCTAATGTTGTGTGTTCCTCCTTTACTTGTTGCTTTTTATCTCTGCCTGTGTCTCTTTTTTTTTATCTCTATGTGTGCGTGCTGCTCGTCTTTTTTTCCTTTTTGTTTTCTTGCTTAAGGCCGCTTTAGTTTGTAGAGGGATTGAGAAACCTTTCTTCCCTATTTTTTCTTTTAACTAATCAATTCATGGGCCATTAAGTTCTTTCACATTCATGCCGTCACCCACTTTTGGCTTTTCAATTGTTTTTAATATTTTTCTTTCGAATTTATTTATTTTCATGTTTAAGGGGACAATTGTTTTTTTTTTTTTTTTTTTTTTGTATTTGTGGTTGCACCTAAAAATTTGTTTAGGTTGACTACGTAGCCTTGACGGGGATCAAGGCAATTCGTAGTTCTTAAAGTGAGGTTTTAGATTTAAAATGCTCAAATTAATTTTGGCCAATTTTAAATGATGGACATTTAAGCCAAATACTTTGTATTTAACTAAGCATTGACTTAATTTTGATTTTGGATTAAATAATTGGTTTTAATCTCAAGGACCATGCTTTTATGACAATTGAACTAATAATTCTTTTCTAAGAACTTGAATGTCTAAGCAAATTTCACTTTCTTTCATTTGCTTCTTTGTTGGAATTTTAATCATATTTTGATTGAAATTCCCAAATTTAATTAAGGGAAAGAAAATTATTTGAAGCAATTTAATTATTGTGAACATATTTGGGATTGGAAAATTTTCACAACCCTAATTTTACGGTCATTTTATTTTAACAATTATTAACTCTAATCTTGTTTCAAGAATTAATTAACAATCCCAAAGAATTAGTCACGACAAATTTGGTAGAGTTAATGCCTCCATTAATTTGATGGTAAAGTCAAGAACTCAATTAAAAATTGGTGGAGTCAAGGACTCCATTGATGGGGTAGAGTCAAGAATTCCATTAATTTAGTAGAATCGAAGACTCCATTCATTTGGTAGAGTTAGGAACTCCATTAAAATGGTATAGTTAAGGACTCCATTAATTTGATAGAGTTGAGGACTCCATTAAAATGTGGTAGAGTCAAGGACTACATAAATTTGGTAGAGTCAAGGAATCCATTAAAATATGGTAGAGTCAGAGATTATGTTGATGAATTTGATTTTGTAGAGTGAAGGTGTCATGTCCCAGTCAGTCCAAAAGAAAAAAAAAAAAAAGGGTCAGATTTTTGGGTTTCCACGTGCCCCACCTAACCCCACTCCCCACCACTCCTTTTTTCTCTTATCTCTTCTCTCTTTTGGCCGGCTCTCTCTTTTCTTTCTTTCATTTTTCTTTCTTTTCTCTTCACTTAAACACACTCATTTCTCAAGCTCACCTGCCAACCTCCACCCCAAACCACACCATCTCACCATCATTTTTCCAGCAAGATCACCGGAAAAATACTTAGGAACCCCTAAGCATCTTCATCATTTTTTTTGAGGTAAAAATTTCTAATCTTTTTGGTGGGTTTTACACTTTTGTTTGAGGTTATTTTTATCTAAGCTTCAATACTGATACCTATGTGATTTATGAGCATTGGAAGTGATATTTATGTGTTTTTATGTATGGTGGAAAATTTAGGGGTTTAATGGTTGGTAAATTTACTTTTTCCATTACCATTGGGTTTATTTGGAGTTAGTTGAAGTTCTAAATTTCTTGTCTTGGAGGATATGTTGATTTTAATTTGCTTTCATGGGTCTCTTAATGATTTAGGGTTATGAAAGCTAGTCATAATGTTGGAGACGATATTAAATGAGTTAACTTTATAAATTGGACTTGATGTCTTGTGAATCAATTTGTTGAGAAACTTTGGAAGTGGTATATATTATTATTGATGAGGTTAAATACTAGGCTTGCCTAATTAAGTGTTTATTCGGCAATTCCTAAATTGTGGCTAGATACAATTTCAAGCTCTATACTTATTGTGATAGGTTTGCTTGATATAGTTTAGGTTCTAGCTAGTCTCCTTCTAGCTTGGATAGTTAGGTTTTTGTGGTTGTGAAGTAAGTAGCTTCTTAATGGGATATTTTTGGAAAATAACCATATTTCATAAAAGATGTTTTTGGGTCAAATACATTTTGGAAACTTATATGGATATATGTTTTCTTAAAATTGTTGTGTTGTGACCCTATTACATATTATTATATATAAAAATGCATCATATTTGGTATTGCCTTTGGGGAAATGCATGAATTGTTGACATGAAAAATATGAGCATCTTTTATTTAATCTTTGATAAGGAAATTATGAACTTTATGGTTTATTAGAAAATCTAAAAATGTTTATCTTGTCTTGTTATTGGGAAATTGATATAAAATCTTTTGACAAGAATGAAATTGAAAACCTTACAAACCTTGTGAAAGTTAGATTATTTAAGATTTTCCTGAAATTACCTAAATATAACTATGTATTTGGAAGTAATATAACCTGTGAGCTTTGTGTGATTTTAACACCATGTCATGTGTGATTTTCTGGTGATCACCCGATTTGGTTTTCGTAGTCTTTGTGACAACAAAATCAAATCCAGGTCAATGCCTTTTCACTTTAGATGATGCATTATTCCTTGCTACCCATGGGGGGAAGAAGTTCCTTGATTGTGTGTGGGTGAGGCTGCTGTCCATGGGGCCAAGAGACCACGTACAAGAGAGGTCCTATTTGACGCGCTCTCTCTATTGCCCATGGGGAGAGAGAAAAACCTTAAGGATATGGGTGAGGCTATTGTCCATGGGGCCAAGAGTCTGCATACCAGAGAGGACAAAATCATGCCAGTTGTGAATGGGTGGATCCCCTGATCGGACTATGTGGTAGTGTGGTAGTTTTGAGAAAATTTACCGTATGTTAGCTTTTATGGCTTTGAAAATTATATTGTTAGTGCTCACAGATTATAGATTATAGTATATAGTTTCAAGGTAGTTACTAAGAGAAATTTTGTATTTTATTATTCAATCATTCTTGTCATATTATTATTATTGAAGATGAAACTTGCATTTCCCCCACCCCCATTAATTATGCTACTTACTGGGCTCTGTCTCATCCCATTATTTTTATAAACTTTTCAGTGTAGGCAACAATATTTTGAGATAGCTTTTTGGTAGCGAATAGTAGTTAGACTAACTACTGATGGAGGCTGAACTTTTGTAATGGAGTTATTTGATGTTGTACATCTTAGAATAGGCTTGACTCATTTTTTGTATATTAAAGTGGTTGTAACTACATTCCCACTAATGGGACAAGCTGTTGATATGTAATTATTTATTCAGACCTCTATTTTGTGGCCAATGGTCCTTGTAATTAATGCTTAGAGCTCTGACTTACTTTGAGAGTATATTCAATGGAATTATTATGATAATTCTTGATGTTGGTACTTGATAGGATTTATGTGGATTGAATTGTCAAAAAGTAAAAAAAAAATTACAGGTACTTGAAACGTCTTTCTCACGCATTAGACCCTTTGGGGTTTGGGGTGTGACAGAAGGACTCTACTTGAGAAAAGAACCAAAGCTTGAAAGAATTTTTATTTGGTAATGTTCAAATAGGATTTACGAGTCGGGGACTCGTACCTAAAGCTTCACGCATGGAGTTAAGAACTTCTCATGAAACCCAACCCTATTTGTTTTACCAAACAAAAATTCAGATTCAAAAAAGATGAAGAGGGAGAGATTTAGAGAAGAAAGGGACTGATAAAATCCCACCTAATGTTGTGTGTTCCTGCTTTACTTGTTGCTCTTAATCTCTGCCCGTGTCTCTTTTTTTCTCTCTGTGTGCGTGCTTCTCTTTTTCTTCTTTTCCTTTTTTTTTTTTTTGCTAAAGGCCACTTTAATTAATAGAGGGATTGGTAAACCTTTTTCCCCTATTTTTTTGTTGATTGATCAATTCATGGGCCATGAACTTCTTTCACATTCATACCATCACCCACTTTTGGCTTTTCAATTGTTTTTAATATTTTTCTTTCAAAAATATTTATTTTCATGTTTAAGGGGATATGACTTTTTATTTATTTATGGCTGCACCTAAAAATTTGTTTAGGTTGCCTACGTAGCCTTGACGGGGATCATGCCAATGCGTAATTCTTAAAGTGAGGGTTTTGATTTAAAAATCATCAAATTAATTTTGCCCAATTTTAAATGAGGGACATTTACGTCATATACTTTGTATTTAATTAAGCATTGACTTAATTTTTATTTTGGGTGAAATAATTGATTTTGATCTCAAGGAGCATGCATTTATGACAATCAAACTAATAATTCTTTTTTAAGAAGTTGAATGTCTAAGCAAATTTCACTTTCTTTCGTTTGCTTCTTTGTCAAAATTTTAATCATATTTTGATTGAAATTCCCAAATTTAATTAAGGGAAAGAAAACTCTTTGAAGCAATTTAATCATTGTGAACATATTTGGGATTGGAAAATTTTCCCAACCAAATTTTACGGTCATTTTATTTTAACAATATTAACTCTAATCTTGTTTAAAGAATTAATTAACAATCCCAAAGAATTAGTCACGACTAATTTGGTAGACTTAATGCCTCCATTAATTTGATGGTGGAGTCAAGAACTCCATTGATGAATTTGATTTGGTAGAGTCAAGGACTCAACTTAGAAAACACTTAACCAAAGCTTGAAAGAATTTTTATTTGGTAATGTTCAAATACGATTTACGAGTTAGGGACTCGTACCTAAAGCTTCACGCATGGAGCTAGGAACTCCCCATGAAACCCAACCGTATTTGTTTTACCAAACAAAATTCCGATTTGAAAAAGATGAAGAGGGAGAGATTTAGAGAAGAATGGAACTGATATAATCCCCACCTAATGCTGTGTGTTCCTCCTTTACTTGTTGCTTTTTATCTCTACCTGTGTCTTTTTTTTTTTTTTTTTAAATCTCTGTGTGTGCGTCCTGCTCTTCCTTTTTTTCCTTTTTTTTTTTCCTTCCTGAAGGCCGCTCTAGTTTATAAAGTGATTGGGAAACCTTTTTCCCCAAATTTTTCTGTTAACTGATCAATTCATGGGCCATTAACTTCTTTCACGTTCATGCCATCACCCACTTTTGGCTTTTCAATTGTTTTTAATATTTTTCTTTCGAATTTATTTATTTTCATGTTTAAGGGGATAAGTGTTTTTATTTATTTGTGGCTGCACCTAATAATTTTTTTAGGTTGCCTACGTAGCCTTGACAGAGATCAAGTCAATTCGTAGTTCTTCTAGTGAGGTTTTAGATTTAAAATCCTCAAATTAATTTTGACCAATTTTAAATGATGGACATTTAGGTCAAATACTTTGTATTTAATTAAACATCGACTTAATTTTGATTTAGGATGAAATAATTGGTTTTAATCTCAAGTACCATGCTTTTATGAGAATCGAACTAATAATCCTTTTTTAAGAAGTTGAATGTCTAAGCAAATTTCACTTTCTTTCGTTTGCTTCTTTGTCGAAATTTTAATCATATTTTGATTGAAATTCCCAAATTTAATTAAGGGAAAGAAAACTCTTTGAAGCAATTTAATCATTGTGAACATATTTGGGATTGGAAAATTTTCCCAACCAAATTTTACGGTCATTTTATTTTAACAATATTAACTCTAATCTTGTTTAAAGAATTAATTAACAATCCCAAAGAATTAGTCACGACTAATTTGGTAGACTTAATGCCTCCATTAATTTGATGGTGGAGTCAAGAACTCCATTGATGAATTTGATTTGGTAGAGTCAAGGACTCAACTTAGAAAACACTTAACCAAAGCTTGAAAGAATTTTTATTTGGTAATGTTCAAATACGATTTACGAGTTAGGGACTCGTACCTAAAGCTTCACGCATGGAGCTAGGAACTCCCCATGAAACCCAACCGTATTTGTTTTACCAAACAAAATTCCGATTTGAAAAAGATGAAGAGGGAGAGATTTAGAGAAGAATGGAACTGATATAATCCCCACCTAATGCTGTGTGTTCCTCCTTTACTTGTTGCTTTTTATCTCTACCTGTGTCTTTTTTTTTTTTTTTTTAAATCTCTGTGTGTGCGTCCTGCTCTTCCTTTTTTTCCTTTTTTTTTTTCCTTCCTGAAGGCCGCTCTAGTTTATAAAGTGATTGGGAAACCTTTTTCCCCAAATTTTTCTGTTAACTGATCAATTCATGGCCATTAACTTCTTTCACGTTCATGCCATCACCCACTTTTGGCTTTTCAATTGTTTTTAATATTTTTCTTTCGAATTTATTTATTTTCATGTTTAAGGGGATAAGTGTTTTTATTTATTTGTGGCTGCACCTAATAATTTTTTTAGGTTGCCTACGTAGCCTTGACAGAGATCAAGTCAATTCGTAGTTCTTCTAGTGAGGTTTTAGATTTAAAATCCTCAAATTAATTTTGACCAATTTTAAATGATGGACATTTAGGTCAAATACTTTGTATTTAATTAAACATCGACTTAATTTTGATTTAGGATGAAATAATTGGTTTTAATCTCAAGTACCATGCTTTTATGAGAATCGAACTAATAATCCTTTTTTAAGAAGTTGAATGTCTAAGCAAATTTCACTTTCTTTCGTTTGCTTCTTTGTCGAAATTTTAATCATATTTTGATTGAAATTCCCAAAATTAATTAAAGGAAAGAAAACTCTTTGAAGCAATTTAATCATTGTGAACATATTTGGGATTGGAAAATTTTCCGAACCCAATTTTACGGTCATTTTATTTTAAGAATTCTTAACTCTAATCTTGTTTAAAGAATTAATTAACAATCCCAAAGAATTAGTCACGACTAATTTGGTAGACTTAATGCCTCCATTAATTTGATGGAGTCAAGAATTCCATTAAAAATTGGTGGAGTCAAGGACTCCATTGATGAGGTAGAGTCAAGAACTCCATTAATTTAGTAGAGCCGAAGACTCCATTTATTTGGTAGAGTCAGGGACTCCATTAATTTGGTAGAATTAAGGACTCCATTAATTTGGTAGAGTCAAGGAATCCATTAAATATGGTAGAGTTAGGGACTACATTGATGAATTTGATTCAGTAAAGTCAAGGACTCTACTTGAGAAAACATTGAACCAAAGCTTGAAAGAATTTTTATTTGGTAATGTTCAAATAGGATTTATGAGTCAGGGACTCGTACCTAAAGCTTCACGCATGAAGTGAGGAACTTCTCATGAAACCCAACCCTATTTGTTTTACCAAACAAAAATTCAGATTTGAAAAAGATGAAGACTGAGAGATTTAGAGAAGAAATGGATTGATAAAATCCCCACCTAATGCTGTATGTTCCTCCTTTACTTGTTGCTCTTTATCTCTGTCTGTGTCTCTTTTTTGCTTTGTGTGTGTGCGTGCTTCTCTTCTTTTTTCTTCTTTTTTTCCTTTTTTTCCTTACTGAAGGCTGCTTTAATTTATAGAGGGATTGGTAAACCTTTTTCCCCTATTTTTTTGTTGATTGATCAATTCATGGCCATTAACTTCTTTCACGTTCATGCCATCACCCACTTTTGGCTTTTCAATGTTTTTAATATTTTTCTTTCGAATTTATTTATTTTCATGTTTAAGGGGATAAGTGTTTTTATTTATTTGTGGCTGCACCTAATAATTTTTTTAGGTTGCCTACGTAGCCTTGACAGAGATCAAGTCAATTCGTAGTTCTTCTAGTGAGGTTTTAGATTTAAAATCCTCAAATTAATTTTGACCAATTTTAAATGATGGACATTTAGGTCAAATACTTTGTATTTAATTAAACATCGACTTAATTTTGATTTAGGATGAAATAATTGGTTTTAATCTCAAGTACCATGCTTTTATGAGAATCGAACTAATAATCCTTTTTTAAGAAGTTGAATGTCTAAGCAAATTTCACTTTCTTTCGTTTGCTTCTTTGTCGAAATTTTAATCATATTTTGATTGAAATTCCCAAATTTAATTAAAGGAAAGAAAACTCTTTGAAGCAATTTAATCATTGTGAACATATTTGGGATTGGAAAATTTTCCGAACCCAATTTTACGGTCATTTTATTTTAAGAATTCTTAACTCTAATCTTGTTTAAAGAATTAATTAACAATCCCAAAGAATTAGTCACGACTAATTTGGTAGACTTAATGCCTCCATTAATTTGATGGAGTCAAGAATTCCATTAAAAATTGGTGGAGTCAAGGACTCCATTGATGAGGTAGAGTCAAGAACTCCATTAATTTAGTAGAGCCGAAGACTCCATTTATTTGGTAGAGTCAGGGACTCCATTAATTTGGTAGAATTAAGGACTCCATTAATTTGGTAGAGTCAAGGAATCCATTAAAATATGGTAGAGTTAGGGACTACATTGATGAATTTGATTCAGTAAAGTCAAGGACTCTACTTGAGAAAACATTGAACCAAAGCTTGAAAGAATTTTTATTTGGTAATGTTCAAATAGGATTTATGAGTCAGGGACTCGTACCTAAAGCTTCACGCATGAAGTGAGGAACTTCTCATGAAACCCAACCCTATTTGTTTTACCAAACAAAAATTCAGATTTGAAAAAGATGAAGACTGAGAGATTTAGAGAAGAAATGGATTGATAAAATCCCCACCTAATGCTGTATGTTCCTCCTTTACTTGTTGCTCTTTATCTCTGTCTGTGTCTCTTTTTTGCTTTGTGTGTGTGCGTGCTTCTCTTCTTTTTTTCCTTTTTTTTCCTTACTGAAGGCTGCTTTAATTTATAGAGGCATTGGGAAACCTTTTTCCCCTGTTTTTTCTATTAACTGATCAATTCATGGGCCATGAACTTCTTTCATGTTCATGCCATCACCCACTTTCGGCTTTTCAATTGTTTTTAATATTTTTCTTTCAAATATATTAATTTCATGTTTAAGGGGATATGTGTGTTTTTTTTTTTTTTTTTTTTTATGTGGCTGCACCTAATAATTTGTTTAGATTGCCTACGTATCCTTGATGGGGATCATGCCAATTCGTAGTTCTTAAAGTGAGGTTTTTGATTTAAAATCATCAAATTAATTTTGCCCAATTTTAAATGATTGACATTTAAGTCATATACTTTGTATTTAATTAAGCATCAGCTGAATTTTGATTTTGGGTGAAATAATTTGTTTTAATCTCAAGGACCATGCATTTATGACAATCTAACTAATAATTCTTTTCTAAGAAGTTGAATGTCTAAGCAAATTTCTCTTTCTTTCATTTACTTTTTTGTCAGAATTTTACTAATATTTTGATTGAAATTCTTAAATTTAATTAAGGGAAAGAAAACTTATTTGAAGCAATTTAATCATTGTGAACATATTTGGGATTGGAAAATTTTCCCAACCCAATTTTACGGTCATTTTATTTTAAGAATTATTAACTCTATTCTTGTTTAAAGAATTAATGAATAATCCCAAAGAATTAGTCACGATTAATTTGGTAGAGTTAATGCTTTCATTAATTTGATAGTGGAGTCAAGAACTCCATTGAAAATTGCTGGAGTCAAGGACTCCATTGATGGGGTAGAGTTAAGAACTTCATTAATTCAGTAGAGTCGAGTACTCCATTAATATGGTAGAGTCAGGGACTCCATTAAAAAGTTAGAGTCAGGGACTCCATTGATTTGGTAGGGACAAGGACTTCATTAAAATGGTAGAGTCAAGGACTCCATAAATTTGGTAAAGTCAAGGACCCCATTAAAATATGGTAGAGTCAAGGACTCTATTTATGAATTTGATTTTGGTAGAGTCAAAGAGTCTATTTGAGAAAACACTGAACCAAAGCTTGAAAGATTTTTTATTTGGCAATGTTCAAATAGGATTTACGAGTCAGGGACTCATACTTAAAGCTTCATGCATGGAGTTAGGAACTCCTCATGAAACCCAACCCTTTTTTTTTTACCAAACAAAAATTCACATTTGAAAAAGATGAAGAGGGTGAGATTTAGCGACGAAAGGTACTGAGAAAATCCCCACCTAATGCTGTGTGTTCCTCCTTTACTTGTTGCTCTTTATCTCTGTTGTGTCTCTTTTTTTTCCCTCTGTGTATCGTGCTTCTCTTCTTTTTTCTTCTTTTTTTTCCTTCTTTTTTTTTTCTTATTGAAGGCCCGTTTAATTTATAGAGGGATTGGGAAACCGTTTTCTTGTGAAAATGTGTGTAATGTTATTTAAAATGTGTGCAAATGTGTTATAACTAGGTTGCCAAACAGCCCCTAGGACTCCAACACTATATATACTTCACGAGCCTTTGCTATGCTTATCACCTTTTTGCTGAATAAGGCAATCCTTCCATCTTTAATTGTGGTGGCTCGTGTGGCCAGAGATATTTTATTTAACCTCACATCTCACTCTTTAACATCTTGTCATTTTTTTGTGAAGAAGACATATTTTTGACCCCATAAACTTATTCAAAACTTTTATTATTATTTTTTTAATAAATTTTTCTTGGCAATTTTTAAGTAACCACTTTTTATGTTGAAAATTTCATATTTCAACAATGCTCATTATGCATCTTTCATTATCTTAAAGAAAATTCGAAACCATTTTTAACATTTAATGAGGAAAACCCTAAATATTTTAATTTTTGCAATGAAGCATATAATTGCTTGATATCATTCAACAAACGACAAACTCCTTTTATTGAGCATTGGGCAGAACATAAGAATTCTGTAATATTTTGCACTAGTCGCGTTTTTCAATAGAAAATATCCAATCTTTGAACATATTACAATTTCATTTGACATTATCTCAAAATCTGAATATCAATCCAATGGTATTGCAACATGGTAAAAAAAATACCAACCCCCAAAATCATACAATCCCAACAAAGAAATTTCAAATTCTACAGTTAATTCAATCTCTTGATTTCTTTTACATCTAGCAATGGTGAAGTACTTGTTCATTAAATCATCTGTACCTTTGTCCATGTGTAGGGGTGGCAACTTGTGTTCATGTGTCGGGTTTGTATCGTGTCAACTCGTAAATATTTTGACTATATAGGTCAATACTAACCAACATGTTTACTAAACGGGTTAAGATTTCTCAACCCTAACACGACCTATTTATTAAATGGGTCAATCATGTTGACATGTTTATCAGATTTTATTAAAATGAAAAAAATAAAAAAAATAAATATTTTTAATATAAAATTCAGAACTAATGAGTAACTAAAACACAAATAATCATTCAAAACTAAAGCATATCTCAATATCGCAAATAATCAATCACAATATGTCAAAAAAATTAAACCACAACAACTAATAAGTTTATATACCTAGAGTTTGAAGAGTATATTGGTAAAATGTCATTTAATTAAATGGATCAAACAGGTCAAACGAGTTTTATGTGTTGAACACTAGCACAACTCGTTTATTAAACGGGTCAGTTGTGTTAACTTGAATATGACACGAACCCATTAAACCTCAACTCATAACCTGTTAATTTCGTATTGTGTTATGTCGGGTTTGCGGGTCTTGTCCAATTTTGCCACCCTTACCCATTTGTCACCACGCCACCTCATGGGGTTCATCTAAATATCTACTCTACCATTGTTTTGAAATATATATCAATGGAGATTAAATTGATAGTTTCGTTGTTGCATAATCCAATTTATATATACTTTGGCAAGAAGATGCTTAAGAATTAGGAAAAAAATCTACCAACCCATCTTAAAATAAAATTGCAGAATATTATCATACTAAATTTGTTGAAATTTAAATACAAAAATAAATAAATAAAACAAACGTTTGACTATTTTATCAAATAATTTGCGTGCATCTAACAAAAACAAAATTTAAAAGATAGAGGAAGATGTAACGAGAGAGAAAAGTGTTAGAAATGCTGAATGATTGTATTGTATTTTTTCATTAAAGAATATACATGTATGCCTTTATATAGGAGGCATAGGAGTGCAGTACAAGAATGTGTGCTATATAAGTAATCTAGTTGGGCCTAAATTCCATAACACTATACACGTTAATAGCCCCCTTAAACTCAAGGTGGATGTGAGACCAATTTGAGGTGTCAACCAAAGTACGAAGGCGTCCCTTAAGATGTGACTTGGTGAAGATATTTACAAGTTGATCTGTAGAGGAGACTGAGATCAGCTTGAGAGCACCATGGACAAGATGATAACAGATAAAATGACAATTGATCTCGATGTGTTTAGTCTGTTCATAGAAGACATCATTGTGAGCAATATGAATGGCACTATTGTTGTCACAATAAAGAGGAGTAGCAGAGGATGTAGATACACCTAAGTCTTTGAGAAACCATCATAGCCAAGGAGCTCAAATGTGGTATCAGCAAAGGCACGATATTCTGCTTTAGTACTGGAGCGGGCCACATGAGTTTATTTCTTGTTTCACCAAGAAATTAGAGAAAAACCAAGAAGGAAGTAATAACCAGTGGTGGACCTGTGATCAGTGGGATCTCTTGCCCAATTAGCATCAGAAAATGCACAGAGAATAAAAGGAAACTGAGCAGAGTAGAAAAGACCATGGAAGAGAGTGCCCTTTAGGTACCGAAGAATGCGCAGAACAACAGCATAGTGAGTCGATCTTGGAGTAGACGAATACTGGCTCACTTGATGAATAACATAAGAAATGTTCGGATGAGTAACAGTGAGATAAACTAGGCTGCCAACCAAGCATTTGTAAAGAGAGGGACTAGACAATGGTTTCCCCCCTAAAAGAGTCCGATGCGCATTAAGCTCAACTGGAGCGTCAATAGCTTGTTATCAGTGAGTCCAGCTCGAGATAAGAGTTCAGAGGCATACTTGACTTCAGTAATGTAAAGTCAATAAGTAGAATGAGTGATTTCAAGACCCAAGAAGTAGCTGAGATGTCCAAGATCTTTCATCTTAACCTGCTGATTGAGAAAATCCTTGAGTTCTTGAATGACACTATGGTCATCACTAATTATGATCATATCATCGATATACAGGAGAAGTAAAATAGTGCATTTGTCAGTGCGATGAAGAAATAAGGCAAAATCATAATGACTGGCCATGTAATCTAAGCGAGAGATGGTAGAGTTGAATTTGGCAAACCAAGCTCGTGGAGCTTGTTTAAGGCTATAAAGCGCACCTCGAAGGTGACAAACCTTGTTTGATTCAATAGAAAGATCAGGAGGAGGTTGCATATAAACTTCTTCACTTAAATCCCCATTAAGGAATGTATTTTTGACATCTATTTGGAAAATGTCACATTTACTAGCAGCAGCAACAGTTAAGAGGGCACGAACAAATGAGATACGAGCAACCGAAGCAAAGGTCTCTTCATAATCAATCCCATACTTCTATGTAAAACCTTTTGTAATAAGACGAGTTTTGTAGCGCTCAGTGGACCCATCAGAGTGAGTCTTAATCTTGTAGATCCACTTACACTAACCATAGATTCCCAGGGGGGGAGAGTCAACAAGTCCCAAGTATGGTTATTAGATAATGCATAAAGTTCCTCTTTCATTGCAATTGCCATAAAGGGTCAGTGGAAGCCTTACGATAGGTGTAAGACTCGTGTAATGTAGCAAGGGCAGTGTAATAATGATAGTCAAGTAAATGTGTAAGAATGGATCTTACTCGAGTTGAGTGACAAGGTGAAATGTCTTGTGCAAAATCTTTAGGTGGAGCAGGAGCAGGGGACCCAAGCTCAGGGTTGGGTAACTCATCTTTGACCTGTTCATCTTCCACCTATTCATTAAAGGGGGAACTAGGGAAGGGATCAAGGATATCTGGTGGTTGGATAGAGAAGTCTACAGGAGAATCAAGAGTAGCTACAAAAGGATCAGGAGTAGCTACAAAAGGGTTAGGACCAGCTACAAAAGAAATATGTGCCTCATCTAGAAATAGATCTAAGACAGAGGAGGAAGATAGAGAAGCACGGAAGAGAGAGCTCGACAAAGAGGCAATGTTCCCAAAAGACAACATTGCGGGAGATACGAAGATGATGAGAAATAGGATCATAACACTGATACCCCTTTTGAGTTTTTCCATAGCCAAGAAAACAAAGCCTTAACCGAGGCTCAAGTTTATTATGCTCATATGGCTGAAGAAGAACGAAAAAAGCAGAATCGAAGGAGCGAAGGTGGTGATAGTCTGGAGGTGACCTAAAAAGGCGCTCATATGGAGTTTGATTTTGGATGACAAGACTAGGAATGCGATTAATAGCATGAACAACATGAAGAACAGCTTTGCCCCAAAAAGGAGCAGGAACTTTGGCAGAGAAAGGAGAGCACGAACAATGTCAAGAATATGACAAAGTTTTCATTCGGCTCTATCATTTTGTTGAAAGGTACCTAGACAAGCTAGTTGATGAACAGTGCCAAAGGAATGCAAAACAGCTCGGAAAGTATATTGAGTATACTCAAGAGCATTATCATATCAAAAAATTTTGATACGTTTGCAAAATTGAGTTTCAACCATTTTTGTAAAATTAGAATATACTTGCAATAATTCTGAATGATGTTTCATATTAAAAATCCAGCTATAGCGAGAGTAATCATCAACAAAGACAACAAAATATTGAGATCCACCAATACTAGAGACAGAGGAAGACCCCTAAACATCAGAATGAATAAGGTAAAAAATATCAGTAGATATTGATTCACTAGTATTGAAAGGCAAAGTTGGTTGTTTTCCTAATTGACATGAAACGCAATCAAAATTTTCAATAGACACTGAACCTAACAAACCTCTAGAAGCCAATTGTTATACCCTAGAAGAAGATGCGTGACCAAGTCGAGCATGCCAAAGTGCAAGGGAAGGAGTAGAAGAAACTGCAGCAGCTACGGCAACAGAAACAGGAGCAACAAGTGGAAGACGAAGGTTGTCCATGGGAAACATACGCCCAACTCTGGGATTGGTCCCAAGCTCCTGTCCTGTCATTGGATCCTGCACAATACACCCAGAATAATCAAATATAATGTAATAACCCAAATCAGCCAATTGTCCCACTAAAAATAAATTGTAAGAAAGGTCAGGAACATTAAAGACTCCAAATACTGAGAGCTTGGAGGTTGAAACGGAACTTATATTATGACCAGAATTTGTGGAACCATTTGCTATGCGAATATTAAGAGGGTATGGTGCAAGTTTAAGTTCAGAAAATAAAAACGAGTGAGGTGTCATATGATTGCAACAAGCAAAATCCATAAGCCGAAAGGAAGGAGACATACCAGATAAAGCTGAGAAAGAAGAGGAATAAAATGCATTACCAACCATACGAATGACACTAGCGATGATATTTTTGAGGTCATCTGTTGACATAGTGAAAGTGTGACTTGAAGACTTAGACTGTGCAGAGACAGGAGCCATTGGTTGGACACTCTCAGTATTAGCAACAATAGCAGCAGAAATTGAAATAGCTGATTTGTTGCGATGACAGCAAGTCTTAATATCATGGCCAAAACGTTTGCTGGATTGTCGGCGATAATTATTGCAACAAGAAGAAGACCTGTCCTTATTCTTCATTTAGAAGCAAAATATGCAAAAATGAAATTTACGTGAAAAACTGGGTAAGGAGCTCCTAGACTGCAAAAAGTCAACCCTAGGGAAAGTCAACCTTCAGTCAAAGTCAATGGTCTGGTCAACGTGGGTTAACGGTCTAGTCAACGATGACGTGGTTGGTGACGTCAGTAGGAGAATGGATGATGATGTCAGTTGATGACGTGGCAGTGATGATGTCACCTAGGGCTGATGTCAGCAGGAGCAGATCTGGCGCATGTAAGCGCATGGCGGCGAGTGGGGCATGTGAGCTTCAGCGCAAAATCTTTGGGCAGCGTGTGCAAGCTCCAATGACTGCAAGGTTTCCACGATTGAGTAGATTAGGGCGAGATGATCATTGTGGTATCTGAAAAATACTTATCGGAGCAAGATGCGTGGTGAAGACAGTAAGTGCAGTGGTCTGTGTGGTGCGAGATTCCTCAACGACGGGGGCTACAGGTCCGGAACCCAAGGACAATGACTGGAAGACGTCGGAGGTTCTACGGCGAAAAACTACGGCGGCTGCTGTGATGACGGAAGCGGTGTTGAGAATGGAGTAATACCAATAAAGACAAGACTGCTAAGAAAAGGTCAGAGCAGTGGCTCTGATGCCATGTTAGAAATATTGAATAATTGTATTGTATTTTTTATTAAATAATATACATGTATGCCTTTATATTGGAGGCATAGGAATGCAGTACAAGTAAAGGTGTAGAAAAGAATTTGTGCTATACAAGTAATCTAGTTGGACCTAAAGCCCATAACACTATACACGTTAACAGCCCCGCTCAAATTAAAAGAAAACAAATTAAAGAATAATATGTAGAGAAGAAAATAGAAAGGACAAAATACCTTGAGCTTTGTCAATAAGGTAGGAAGTAGTGAAGCGTACATGTATATTTGAATCTGAAGCACAGTTGCTAGAAGGAGATTTCCATTGATGGTGGAAGGAAGGACATGGTGAGGTGTATAGTTCTACCTCCACCAATGCTACTGAAGATTGGAGCGTCACCTTTGTCGATTGCTACAACGATTAGCTTGGCATGAATAGTTCTTTGTTGTGTATTTTTGTTAACATACACTCATATGTGGGCTTGGCCCATTTAGATCACTTACTTGTACTACACACTGTACTACTTGTACCGCACTCATATTTACTTGTATAGCACTCATATGCCTCCTATATAAAGGCACTCATGTATATTATTTTACTCATGAAATATAATACTATTCAATGCAGTATTTCAAACATGGTATCAGAGCCACTGCTCTAACCTTTTCTTCGCAGTCTTGTCTTTATTGGTGTAACTCCATTTTTCATATTGCTTCCGCTGTCACAACCACTGTCACAGTCTTTTGCTGTTGAACTTTCAAGTCTTCTAGACATCGTCCTCAGGTTCCGGACCTGTAGCAGCCGCCGTTGGGGAGTTCGAACACTGCAAAGACCACTGCCCTTTTTCGGCACCGCCGTGAATATTGCTCGGAAAAATTTTCTGAAGGTACCACGAAGATCGTCTTGCTCCGATCTACCTGCTCGTGAAAACCTTACAGTTATCGGAGTCTCCACGCGCCCTCACGCGCCGCCCAAAGGTTCTGCCCTGAAGATCACGCGCCCACGCGCCGAACTGAGCCGCCACGCGCTGCTACGCGCCAGATTCAGCCTGCCACGTCAGCCCTAGCCACGTCAGCCTACCACGTCAGCTTGCCACGTCAGCGCTGACCTTTGACCGTTGACTTGGACCGTTGACCGTTGACTTTGACCGTTGACTTTTCTGGAGTTGACTTTTTCAGGCCAGGTTCTCCTTACTCAGTTTTTCACGTAGATTTCATTTTTGTGATCTGTTTTTGCATATTGTGTCTCTAAAATGGATAAAAAGGATGGTTTTCTTCCTCGCCCCATCAATACTGTATTGGAGGGGACTAGGAATTACTTATCTTGGTCTCAAGCTATGCGCAGTTTCCTTAAGGGTCACATGCTCTGACATTATTGCACTAGTACAATCACTATTCCTGTGAAGGGGGCAAGTGAAGAAGATGCTGCTTTCTCAATCGCATGATTAAATGGGATAGTCACAATCACATGATCCTCACATGGATTCGAAATACTTCCATTCCTCCATCTCCAATTTGCTGGGCAGTTTTGATGATGCAAAATCAGCATGGGATATGTTGGCCAAAAGATACTCTACCACTCACGGATCCATGAAATATCAGTTAGTGGTTGACTTGCATCAACTCAGGCAAGAACCGAGGCAGTCCATCAATGACTACTATGATCAGCTTCGCTTCATTTGGACCAAATTGACCTTTCTGATCCAACTGGGCGTGCTCAAAAGATGCCTAACAATATGCTGTTATAAAGATGAATTCGTCTCTATGAGTTTCTGATGTCACTCCACAAGGACTATGAGCCCATCGAGGTCAGCTTCTGCATCGTTGTCCTCCTCCCTCTCTTGATACTGTTGTGAATGAGTTAGTCAGAGAAGAAGCTCGCCTTGCAGCTCTTCGAGCCCAGGATAAGTTTAATGTTCTGGCCCTTACTCCTTCCATTGAGCAACCTCAGCACTCAGGTGATTCTTCTGGCTCCAGCAATCGTCGCAGACAGACCAATAAAAAGTTTTGCAACTATTGCAAGCGCCCTGGCCACACTATTGAGACTTGTTACCGTCATAACAAATCTACTGCTGCAGTTGCTAACACTGAGTCTACTCCGCCAATGCCTCCCATTTCAGCTGAGTCCCAGTCTTCTGGATCCACTATCAACCTCTCACCTACTGACCTACAGGAGATCATAGCTTAAGCTGTTCGTATGGCTGGTAATGCATCTCTTTCCACTGCTCTCTCAGTTTTACCCGGTAAGTCTCAAACTTGGCTTTTTGATTCTGCATGTTGCAATCACATGACACCTCACTCGTCCTTATTCTCCAAACTTGATCCTGCTCCACATCCCCTCAATATTCACATAGCTGATGGTTCCACCATGCATGGGAATAGTCTTGGTTTTGTTTCAACCTCTAACCTCTTGTTCCTGGGGTCTACCATGTTCCTGACCTATCTTATAACTTGTGTTCTGTGGGACAATTAGCTGAACTAGGTTATTGCCTTATTTTTTACTATTCTGGGTGTATTGTGCAGGATCGAGGACGAGGCAAGAGCTTGGGACCGGCCCTAGAGTTGGGCGTATGTTTCAGTGGATAATCTTCATCTTCCACCTGTTGCTCCGGTGTCTGTTGCTGCTGCTGCTGCTACGGTGTCTTCCCTACCTTCTCTCTCACTTTGGTACTCTCGTCTTGGTCATGCACCCTCTTCTCGGGTACAACAGTTAGCTTCTAAGGGTCTGTTAGGTTCTGTGTCCAAGACAATTTTGATTGTACTTCATGCCAGTTAGGAAAACAGCCAGCTTTACCTTTTAATAATAGTGATTCTATTTCTAATAACATTTTTTAGTTAATTCATTCTGATGTTTGGGGACCTTCTCCTATTGCTAGTATTGGTGGATCTCGATATTTTGTTGTTTTCATGATGATTATTCTCGTTACAGTTGGATATTTCCTATGAAATCTCGTTCTGAAATTTTGCCAATCTATAGTAACTTTGCAAAAATGGTTGAAACCCAATTCTCCAAAAGAATCAAAATATTTCGTTCTGATAATGCTCTTGAATACACTCAATATGCTTTTCAAGCTCTGTTACACTCCTATGGCACTGTACATCATCTAACTTGTCCAGGTACCTCCCAGCAAAATGGTCGAGCTGAACGTAAACGTCGTCATATTCTTGACACTGTTCGTACTCTTCTTCTTTCTGCCAAGGTCCTCCTCCTTTCTGGGGTGAAGCTTCTTTTCATGCTGTTCACACCATTAACCGCATTCCAAGCACTATATCCACAATCAAACTCCGTATGAGCGCCTCTTTGGGTCACCCCCTGACTATCATCACCTTCGCTCTTTTGGATCTGCTTGTTTCGTTCTTCTTCAGTCTCATGAGCACAACAAACTTGAGCCTCGATCTAGACTCTGCTGTTTCCTTGGTTATGACGAACACAAAAAGGGTATCTGTCACGCCCCAAATCCCAAAGGGTTCAAAGCGTGAGAAAGATATCTCAAGTACCTGTAATTTTTTTCTTTTCGACAATTCAATCCACATAAATCCTATCAAGTATCAACATCAAGAATTATCTTAATAATTTCATTGAATATACTCTCAAAGTAAGTCAGAGCTCTAAGCATTAATTACAAAGACCATTGGCCACAAAAGAATAGAGGTCTGAATAATAATTACATTTCAACAGCTTGTCCTATCAGTGGGAAACATAGTCACAACCACTATAATATACAAAAGAATGAGTCAAGCCTATTCTAAAATGTACATCATCAAATAAACTCCATTACAAAAGTTCAGCCTCCATCAGTAGTTAGTTTAACTACTATAAGCCACCAAAAGCTGTCTCAAAATATTGTTGCCTACTCTGAAAAGTTTATAAAAATAATGGGATGAGACTAGGCCCAGTAAGTAGCATAATTAATGGGGGTAGGGGAAATGCAAGTTCCAACTTCAATAATAATAATATGACAAGAATGGCTAACTAATGAAATACCAAATTTCTCTAAGTAACTACCTTGAAACAATATACTATAATATGTGAGCACTAACAATATAAACTTCAAAGCCACAATATCTAATATAAGACAAATTATCACAATAATATACCACACTACCATATATATACCGGTCAGGGGATCCACTCATTCACAACTGGCATGATATTGTCCTCTCTGGTATGTAGACTCTTGGCCCCATGGACAACGGCCTCACCCATACCCTCAAGGTTTTTCTCTCCCCCCATGGGCAGCAGAGAGAGCGCGTCAAATAGGCCCTCTCTTGTATGTAGTCTCTTGGCCCCATGGACAGCAGCCTCACCCACACACAATTAAGGAACCTCTTCCCCCCATGGACAGCAGGGAAGAACGCGTCATCCAAAGTAAAAGAGCACTGACCTAGATTTGATTCCGTTGTCACAAAGACTACGAAAACCAAATCGGGTGATCACCGGGAAATCACACGTGGCATGGTGTTAAAACTATATAATGCTCACAAGTTACGTTACTTTGAAACACATAGTTTATATCCAAGTAGTTTCAGATAAACCTTAAATAATCTACTTCCACAAAGTTTGTAAGATTTTCAACTTCATTCTTGCCACAAAGATTTTCTATCAATATCTCAAATACTAAGACAAGATAAGCATCTTTAAATTTTCTATTATACCATAGAATCCATAATTTCCTTATCAAAGATTAAATAAAAGATGCTCATTTTTCTATATCAACAATTCATGCATTTCCCCAAATGCAATACCAAATATGATGTATTTTTATATATAATAATATGCAATAGGGTCACAACGTGACAATTTTAAGAAAACATATATCCATACATAATTTTCCAAAATGTGTTTGACCCAAAAACATCGTTTGTGAAATATGAAAATTTTCTAAAAGTATCCCATTAAGAAGCTACTTACCTCGCAACCACAAAATCCTAACTCTCCAAGCTCCAAGGAGATTAGCTAGAACCTAAACAATTATCAAGTAAACCTATTACAATAAGTACAAAACTTGAAATTGTATCTAACCAAAATTTAGGATTTGCCAAATAAACACTTAACTAGGCAAGCCTACTATTTACCCTCATCAAAAATAATATATACCATTCACAAGGTTTCTCAACAAATTTATTCCCAAGGTATCAACTTCAATTTATAAAGTTAACCCATTCCATAATATCTCCAACATTATGACTAATTTTTATAAGATTTACACTACATCATTAAGAGACCCATGTAGGCAAAAATCATCATATCCTCCAAGACAAGAAATTTAGAATTTCACTAACCCCAAATAAACCCAATGACAATGGCAAAATTAAATTTACCAACCATCATACATTATATCTTAAAACCCCTAAATTTTTCCACCATACATAAACCTTGAATAGCCATTTTAGCACAAAATATATATATATCCACTCATCAAAAATTCCACCAATACAAAACCCATACATAAAAATACATAAATATCACTTCCAATGCACATAAATCACATGGGTATCATTATCAAAACTTAGATAAAAATATCCTCAAACAAAAGTGTAAAACCCACCAAAAGATTAGAAATTTTTTACCTCAAATAAAATGATGAAGATGCTTATGGGTTCCTAAGAATTTTTCCGGTGATCTTGCCGGAAAAATGATGGTGAAATGGTGTGTTTTGGAGAGGAGGCCGGCGGTGAGGTGAGGAATAAGTGGGTTAAGTGAAGAGAAAAGAAAGAAAAAAAATAAAGAGAGAAGGAAATGTGAGAGCCGGCCAAAGAGTATGAGATAAGAGAAAAAATTGAGTGGTGGGGAGTGATGGGTAGTGGGGTTAGGTGGGGAGCACGTGGGAGGCTAAAAAATTCTGACCATAACATTTTTTTTTTTTTTTTTTTTTTTTGACAGGGACGTGACAGTATCGCTGTTATGATCCTGTCTCTTATCGCCTTCGTGTTTCTCGTAATGTTGTTTTCTGGGAACATCGCTTGTTTGTTGAACTCTCTCATTTTCGTTCTTCCCTCACTACCTCATCTGTACTTGAAGTTTTTCCAGAAGAGTCTTATGTTTCTTCTCCAACTCCAATTGATCCTCTTTTAGACTTCTCTATACAAACACCCGATCCTTTTAATGTCTCTTTTGGCCAGGTCGAAGATGAGCAGATTGATGACGAACTACCCCAACTCGAGCCTAGGTCTCCCGCTCCTACTCCTCCTGAAGATCCTCCACAAGACCTTCCACCTCCACAAGACATTCCACCTCGTCACTCAACCCGAGTAAGATCTATTCCTACACATTTACTTGATTACCATTGTTACACTGCACTTGCTACACTCCACGAGCCTCAAACCTATCGTGAGGCCTCCACTGACCCTTTATGGCAGGTTGCAATGAAAGAGGAAATTGATGCATTAACCAAAAATCATACTTGGGACTTAGTTCCTCTTCCTCCTGGACAGTCTGTGGTTGGTTGTAAGTGGATTTACAAGATTTAGACTCGCTCAAATGGGTCCATTGAGCGCTATAAGGCTCGCCTTGTTGCCAAGGGTTTTACATAGGAGTATGGGATTGATTATGAAGAGACCTTTGCACCAGTTGCCCGCATCTCATCTGTTCGAGCCCTCCTGGCTGTTGCTGCTACTAGAAATTGGGATCTTTTTCAGATAGATGTGAAAAATGCATTCTTTAATGGGGACTTGAGTAAAGAAGTTTACATGCAACCTCCTCCAGGTCTCTCCATTGACTCCAACAAGGTTTGCCGTCTTCGCCGAGCATTGTATGGTCTTAAACAAGCTCCTCGAGCCTGGTTTGCGAAATTTAGCTCTACTGTGTTTCGTTTGGGTTACACTGCCAGTTCTTATGATGCTGCCTTATTTCTTCGTCGTACTGATAAAGGCACCATTCTACTTCTCCTCTATGTGGATGATATGATCATAACTAGTGATGACTTTAGTGGCATACAAGAACTCAAGGATTTTCTTAGTCAGCAGTTTGAGATGAAAGATCTTGGACATCTTAGCTATTTCTTGGGGCTTGAAATCACTCGTTCCTCAGATGGTCTTTATATTACTCAAGCCAAGTATGCTTTTGATCTTTTGTCTCGTGCTGGACTCACTGACAGCAAAACTGTTGACACCCCAGTTGAGCTTAATGCGCATCTGACTCCCTCGGGGGGGAAACCATTGTCTAATCCTTCTCTTTACAGACAATTAGTTGGCAGCCTAGTTTATCTCACAGTTACTCGTCCAGACATTTCTTATGCTATTCATCAGGTTAGCCAGTATTTGTCTGCTCCACGGTTAACTCACTATGCTGCTGTTCTGCGCATTCTTCGTTACTTGAAGGGCACTTTCTTCCATGGCCTTTTCTACTCAGCTCAATCTCCTCTTGTACTTCGTGCATTCTCTGATGCTGATTGGGCAGGAGATCCCACTGATCGTAGGTCCACTACTGGCTATTGTTTTCTACTTGGCTCTTCCTTGATTTCTTGGCAAAGTAAGAAACAAACCTTTGTGGCCCGCTCCAGTACTGAAGCAGAATATCGTGCTCTTGCTGATACCACATCTGAGCTTCTTTGGTTACGATGGCTTCTTACAGACTTAGGTGTGTCTACATCCTCTGCTACACCTCTTTATTGTGATAATCAGAGTGCCATTCACATTGCTCATAATGATGTCTTCCATGAACGGACTAAACATATTGAGATTGATTGTCATTTTATCCGTTATCATCTTGTTCATGGTGCTCTCAAGTTCTTCTCCGTCTCCTCCAAAGATCAACTTGCAGACATCTTCACCAAGTCCCATCCTAAGGGACGCCTTCGTGATTTGGTTGACAACCTCAAGTTGGTCTCACATCCACCTTGAGTTTGAGGGGGGCTGTTAACATACACTCATATGTGGGCTTGGCCCATTTAGATCACTTACTTGTACTGCACACTGTACTACTTGTACCGCACTCATATTACTTGTATAGCACTCATATGCCTCCTATATAAAGGCACTCATGTATATTATTTTACTCATGAAATACAATACTATTCAATTCAGTATTTCTAACAATTTTTATTTGTTTCTTTTTATATTTAAATTGTATATGAGAAGATAGATTGCACACATTTTGGTGCTCCAAAAGTTACAAACTTATTAACTTAAAAAAATACTCTTTATTGTTACTCAAAAAAAAAAAAAAAAAAACTCTTTATTTGGGATAGGGACTCACCATTTTGGTGAAAAACTCTTTGGTTGTGCAGAAAGATAGTGAGAGAGATAGAGAGGGGGCAAGAGGGAGGAGGCAACTGTACACACAGGGTTGATGAAAAGAACAAAAGGTATATATCTCGATTTAGTTTCTTATGTTACAGCTCTCTTCTTCTTCTTCTTCTTCTTCTTCTTCTTTTTCTTTTTTCCTGCAATAGCAAGGGAAAAGTAGTTAGATTATGTACTTCTATCTACTAACGCCAAGTGCCTTGTAGCTAAATTTGTAGCTCTCAATGTATAAAGACAAACTATTTGGAGGTCAGGAGGGAAAAGGGTTTGAATTGCGAGATTAACAACATATTGCGATGATCTTTTAAAAAAAAGTTACTACAAGCTTTTTTAAGGGATAAGTTGAAGCAAATTTTTCATGTGGTTTTCTAGAAGATTGGGGACAAAGGTTAACTTTCAGTCTTGTGCTAATTATATGAGTTGATTCATGTAACGCTTATAAGGCAATGTGTTTCAGGAAAAGCTTCAATTGTTGCATATGGAGTCATTCATTTTGAAAATTTAACTATTGTGACAATATGTTAGCAAAACTCAATTGTTTATTGTTTGAAGATTATGATATTTGTTATCAGTTTTAGAAGTTTTTAGTGAGTGGATGTTGCTTTCAATAAATATGTTCTAAGAAATTATCACAGTAAAATAAATATTCATATTTTAAATAGATACTCTAAGTTTGTGTATAATAAAATTCTTGTATGAATGAGATTAGTGTGTGCTTACATTTTATAGTACATGGTTTCACAAATTTTCAAATAAAAGTTCTGTCTTTATAAAAAAAATGAAAAATTTATTAAAAAGAATTAACAAAGAATGAAAAATATCATCAATTTCATTAATCAATTATTTCGGATGTATGCAAGGAAAGATTTAAAAAAAAAATGTAATTATGTCAAATAATTAAGCAATTTTTATTTTTTATTTTTAAAAATTTTGACAAAATTTAACTACAAAATTGATTGTAACCTAAGACTACAAATTTCTTAAAAAAAATTAATATTACTACATATTTTGAAAATCTAATCGTTGGATTGTATATTTTTATGCTCTTAATATACATGTCAAATTTTGTGTCAATCAGATATTATTTACTATATGATTTATAAGTTTATATTTTATACATAATTTAAATTAAAAAAGCTTACAATTTAAACAATTTTGATGACATAGCTATTAATCAAATTTTGTAAATAATGAGGATATAAGAATAAAATATAATCCAGTATGCTATTTCAGCTGCTTTTTAACTTTATTTATAATATTTTCAGTATTTTTTTTTTAAAGTTTAACTAAATAAACTATTCCTAAATAGATTAGCCAGGTTATAAACTTAAGCCACAACCATTTTAGTAAATAACTTTTTTTTTTTTTTTCCCTAATACGAGGATCAAAAGGAAATTTTGAAAAAAGAAGCCAAAACTAGGCGGGATTTCAAGTGAATTCCCTTCCATTTCCCTCCCGAATGACTCATTCCCCCGCAATCCAAACGGAGGCCTTAAACTGAACTCCCACACTCCCAATCATAACTCACTGTCACTCTTTGCCCTGCTGATTGCTTCCTTCCGTTATATCGCCACTGCGCCACCGTTAACCACCGCCGTAAGCCTTATTCTTATAAACTTCATAGTTAAAAAATTATAATTAATAAAAAACTAGTTTTTAGATTGGTTCATTTTTTTTCTTTTAATATCTCAAATGCCTGTTTGTTTCCTAAAAAAATTGAAAAAAAAATAAAAATTGCAGTGATGGCTCGGCCACCAATGGACCATAGGAGGAGGAGAATGATGGATCAAAGGAAGAAAATTGTAGCAGTGTCGATTTTTCACTTGCATATGTTGCAGATATTGTCGATGATGATGATGTTTTTGTGTGCAATGATGATGGTTTATAGACAGAGGAGGGTAAGAAGAAGCACAAGACTAGGTTGGGGTGACAAACTGTTTGACAGAATTAATGAAAGAGCGGTTAATATGAATAGAATGGTTTGGATTGACGATGCGGCTGCTATAAACAATGTAGGTATGCATAGGCGCGCGTTTAGGAAGCTTTGTGACATGATTTGTACACATGGGAAGTTAAGGGAGTTGTCAAATGTAGGAATCGATGAGATTGTAGCGTCTTTCCTAAATGTACTTGCACATGATGAGAATGATGGAGTTGTAGGACGACAATTAGATTTGTGTGGTGAGAGTAGTAGTAGCGGTAGTAATAGTGCTGTTATGCACTTCAATGCTGTGTTGTGTGCTGTACTTCGTCTTCATGACATCCTTTATAAGAAACTGAAGCCTATACGAGAGAATTGTAGTGATGAGAATTGGAAGTGGTTTAAGGTATGATGCCTTTAAATTATTTTATGTATTTTTTACGGGACGGAGTTTACTTCCAACACACTATGTGATGACTCTCAAATGGCTATTCATGTATACTTTTAGTCACATGATTTATTTAATGAGTTGTGTAATATAATACACATCGATGGTTTTAGCACATAGTGGTTTGGAAGAAAATTTTGTTCTACCATTAAATTGTTTTATGTATTTTATTTGGATTCATTAATATTGTTCTAATAACATAGATTGTTACGTTGGTAGAATTGCCTAGGTGCATTAGATAGGGCCTACATTCAGGTGACTGTACCCGTTGAAGATTGGCCTAGGTATCGAACTAGGAGCAATGAAATAGCCACCACTGTGCTAGGAGCATGTTCACATGATATGCAGTTTATTTATGTGTTGGCTGGTTGGGAGGGTTCAGCTGCAGATCATAGAGTTTTGAGAAATGCTATTTCTAGAAAAAATGGGCTGAAAGTCCCTAAAGGTAACACAATGCTTATGTAACACTGATTTTTGGGTATTTGCGTATTTTTTCCATCTTACAATTTGGCAATTGTGTTAGGTTACTACTACTTGTGCAATGCTTATTACAACAATTGTGAGGGATTCCTTGGGCCTTATAGAGGACAGCAGTACAATTCATATTATTGGAGGCAAGACCGCCAACCGACTACCCCTCAAGAGTTTTTTAATATGAAGCATTCTTCTGCTAGGAATGTCATCGAGAGAGCCTTTGATCTACTGAAAGGAAGATGGAGAATACTTGGGAGTACATCCAGTTATTCAATTGAGATCCAAGTTAGGATCATATTAGCTTGCTCTTTACTACATAACCATATCATAAGGGAGATGCCAGTGGACTCCCAAGAGAGCATCCCCTTTTCTAGCATCTCAGAGGGTCAAGAGTTAGAAGGTGATCATATAACACATTTGGAGTCATCAGATGCATGGAATGAATGGAGAGATAACTTAGCAAGGGAGACATTTGACCAATGGAGAGCCTCTAGGCATGAAAGTTGAAAAGGTCTTATTTCTTTTCTGTTTCATTCCATTATACTTTGCCCTCATGTAAATTTGGCAAATTCTAATTCAGTTTGCACTTTTGCAATTTGAGAACCTCTTACAATTTTGTTGCTGGGATGGTCCTTATTTTGTAATATGGTATGGATTGATATTATATTAGTGCCTTGTTTTCCTTATCAATCTTAGTGATCTTATTTACTATGATTGTTATCATGCTGTAAGCCTTTTTTCCTTTTATTTTTCACTTACCAATATCTGTACCAAAGAAGAGGAGAACCTTCACAAATCCCTATTTGAGAATTTATTCAAGGTTTGAAGGGATCGTATGGAAAAACATAATTTTTTTCTCAAAAATTTCTGCCTTCAATTTGGAATTGCTTACATGATATTGGATGTCATGAAAGAAATCAGAGGAATCTGTAAAGTAGGACAGAGGCAGTGGATGTGTTTATTTCTGGATGGAGCATGAGTGCTTAATGGGAAGAAAACAAGTGAAAGGTTTTTGAATTATTGTTGTTAGTAAATGGGCTATAGAAGAAACATGGTAGTACTAATTGTTGGCTTCAGGGGCCTTGGGAAAATAAATTAATTGTGTTGTATTGGCATCCAGAGCAGACAATTTTTTTTATCAAGAAAAAAAGCTTGTTAGTGTTAGATCATAGATGCTGTATGGAATAAAAAAATATTTAGTAAATCATTCCAATCAGGTGGTTTCTTGTTTGGTGCATTGAGAAGTAAAATTATGTTTGATGTAAACACTAAACGTACAGTCAATAAGTTGTGTGAATGAATGCTTCCTACCCTCTTTGGTTCGTTGTTTGTTGCTGCATAATGAATAATGTGACTAGGAAGGAGTTAAACTTCCTTTACTGGGTTCCTGAAATCCCTCCAAGGAGTTGGAAAAGATTTTAAGGTTCTGAATATTAGTGATGAGCAGAAGGTTTATTTATTTATTTAATTTTTTGCAAGAGATAGTGAGTCTCTGGTGGCAAATGATTTGGAAGGTCCTGAATGTTTATGAGGAGCCTGTGACTTGAAAGGTTTATTTTAGGCATTCAATTGCAAGTATTTTCGGGATAGTGTGATCCAACAAAGTGAGGCTTTAACAGAGGTCCACCATCCAAGTAGTAAGATTTGCAAGGCTATCACATTGTGTTTTATTTGCTGCATACTGCAAGACAGGGATGCTTGGTTCTTTTAGGGTTGTGAAAAATAAATATTAAAGTTGAGGTTATTGTTTCAGCGATCACTTTATGATTGAATGATTACAAATAGTATCTTGAAGGTTATATAAAATCAATGCAGTTGAAGTATTGGTTCTTATGATTGCTTTATGATTTGATTGTTGAGAATAATTTTCTCCTTCAATTTGGTTTAATTGTTGGACCTTCATGCATTTTGGATTAAGGTTTTTTTCCACCAACTTTATTTGCAGTTTGTACCCTTTTATTTTCTCCTTTTTTTAGTTGATTCTCTCAATTATATATATATAAATTATGAAGAAATTAACATGCTTGGATTTAGTTGCAAATTCACTTGTGGGTCTCTGGTGCTTTAATTTCAACTATTGACAATGCTGTTCTTAAACAATGACTTGAATGTCCATGCGTGATAACTTCTTAATGACTTAAATGAAATTCTTCTTGTTCTTACTTGAGTTGCCATAATCTTCATCATCTTTCTGCATAAAAAGCATTGCCTGGTTTACTATTTAATATGCGTGGATTATGAAGTTGAAGTTGATAAGGACAATGTACCCCGATATGATTGAGTGGAAGATACATTTGTACCTGAAAAGAAAACGGAAGGTGTAGGTTGCAATACTGTATATGCAATGTATCACAAATTTCTAGTGCCAATGTTTTTACTGTTAGGAGCAGAATATAGTCGACAATAAGGTCCAGTATATAAGTACCTGTTGGCACTTCCCTCTTTGGACTAGAGTGTCACCACTCGACCTTGCTATTCTGGCAATTGGGCCCAAAATATTAGTGCCATTCGCTGGTCGGCACTTTCCTCTATGGACTCAAGTGCCAATCTAGCCAGAAGCTTCAATTTGTCTTCAAATTGTTAACACTTCTTCATCTGTCTCTAATACTTGTCAATAGCTTTGGAACTCAGTTATAGAGCATACAAGTGGGGTAATTCATGTAAAGGGACAATCAGGTCATTAGGCTAGAGAGATAGTTACGCTAATTAGTTGTGTAGAATGTAGACAATTACCACATGCTAGAATTAGTTAGTCCTCACTTAGCATGTGTTAAAAGAGGAAAAACCTCCTGCAACATGTGCTAATTAGCCAACCAATGGGAATTAAGAACAAAAGAAATCAAGGATGAGCTTGTATAAGAATTGGGTTGTGATTCCTCAATAGCAATTAATGAAGAATGCCGTTAACTTTCTTACTTCTCTTTTATAATTCTCTCTCTGATTCCCTCTCTAACTTCAGTCTCCTTTCCCTTTATTTCTCATTCCATCTATAACACTTCTCAACCTATCGTTATCCAAATCCTAGTCTCGATCCCATAATTCAAAATTTTTGTAAACACCACTATACACCTAACCACAACTGGTTCCTTTCATTTACTTTTGTTGTTTGTTATATAAATTACAAGTTAATATTAAGATCTAATCCTTACTTCTATGAAGTCAGGTACGTATGAACCTTCCTCCCATTAGTTCATTGTCAATGCGTCAAGGGTTATCTTCTAGTAGTCTTCAACTCCCTCTCAAAATCCAACATGAACACACAATCTTATATGTTTAATGCTTAATCTCAAGGATTTGATATTCTTAATTTGATTGCTGTATATTCATTTTTACCAGATAGGGTGCACTCTGTTTAGTTTTTCACCGGTTAAACCAGAGGCCACTTGTTATAAGTGCGGGAGTCTATGAACAATCACAGAAAGAAGAATAAGAAGTGCGATTTTGGCAGTCAAGTGTCAAGATACTCATGATGACTGGATTTTTAGTTTGTAATATGATGAGTTTCTTCTTTTGGTTGCATTTTTATTTGGAGTAATTCCAATCTGTTCTGTGTTTACGCAGGGAAAAAAAAAGATGCAATCTGTTCTATTATTTATATTAGGAAGCACTTCATGATGTTGGAGTTGGACAAAATTTTTCTCTTTTCTCACTATGAAAAATGAATATAGTCACTGACATTAATTTCAGCATGATTCTGTTTGATTTAGTTATGACTGACCTAGATGCTAGAGCCACCCAAGAAGCCTTATTTGAAGTTAGAGGAGTTTTGTATATCTGTGTTTGTGTTTGTGTTTGTGTTTTCTTTCTTTTTAATTGTAACATAATGTTTTATACAGTAACCTTTTTTTCGTGCCCTTTCTTTTCCCCCTGGTTTTGCACCTCTTAAATTGTATGTCTTAAAATACTGTAAGGAACTCACACTAAATGCCCTTTACAACTTCAGAGTTCAGAGTTCAGACAGTTTTGTTTAACCTCTTTGGATTGCAGAAAGCAGAACGTGCATACATGGACGTAAGAAAATGATTGGAAAGGATTTTAAAGAATTGGAAATATAAAGGAGTAACCACTGGTAAGTGTAGGTGCTAGTAAGAATGATCATGCAAGGCAAGTGCAAGGATAAAACTTTAAGGCTCATGATGATGAATATATGGTTGAATTCTGACCAACTTGTACATATATAAATGTAGCCAAAATGGCATTTTAGTATATAGAATTTGTGGTGATGGGAGCATGTACACGATCAGATCAAGTGCCACTTCACATGGGGTTGAAGTTGAATAAAATTTTCTTTATAAGAAAATGACTGGGCAAAGGCAAACTAACGGGAGAGAAGAGAAAGTCTAGAACAAACCAGCCTCTCCGGATCTCAATAATTATAAACAAGCAAAGAGTGGTAAAGGGAAAAGAAGAGTTGCCAATTCATATGCACTTGTAAAGAATTTGCAAATTGCAAGATTGAATTTTAAGTCAACTCAATGAACAAGTAAGGTCAGGCATGCATGTTCCTACAGGAACAGAACCCTGTTATTCAATTAAGTTTAGCTCGTGGCTGACTTTGGGCATTTCTTTTCCTTCCTTTTGCTTTTCCTGTATTTTTATGTGTTTTTTAGATCAGAAACTCTAGAAATGCAGAGGAACATGCTTCACACCACGTTATAAAAGATGCAGTTGAACGTGAATATTACAACTCACCTAAATGATACATACATATATGTATCTAGAAGATACCTATCAAAAAATATATATATATAGAAGATTAAATGCATGCAATATCCGATGCTATGTTCAAAATCTTTTCCAATTAAATATTGTGTACATGGAGAAGACAGTTTCGTATAGACCCATCTGGATTAAAGTTACATGTTTAAGAAAAGCTTATCTACTTCACGTTAAAGCAACCACATCAGTTCGTTTATTTTATACATCTATTTTTACCCTAAAAATCTACTTTTTCTATTTTACACAACCATTTTTACAAGACACCTACTTCATTTCATCTATTCTATCACCTGTTTTAATTAAATAATCAATTTTCTCAATTTTTTTTTTAATTTCTCTTAACTACCACTATACATACGCACGCTCTCTCTCTCTCTCTCTACCCTTTTTTTTTTTTTTGATTTTGCTCTCTCTCTATACCCATCTCTACCCATTTTTCAGATCAACTCTCTTGACAGCTCCAATCCACAGCTCCAATCAAACAAGACCCGATAAGCACCGATCTCCTTAGCTTCGATCCACAATCACCGACCAGATCTCCATAGCTCCAATCCACAAGCATCGATGAGATCTGAGATCTCCCCAGCTCTGATCAGGCAAGACCCAGCTTCGATCAAGCACCGATCTGTCTCTTTGTTGTTTGCTCATGTGGGTTTGTTTGTGTGTGGGTGTGTTTGTGTATCTCTGTGTGCGTTTTTTTTTTTTTTTGAGCAAGTGTATCTCTGTGTTGATTTGTCTGTGGATGTTATTGAGTTTGCTGAGCACGGAGAAGAGAGAGAAAAAAAAAGGAGTGAACGGGAAATGAATAAAATAATAAATGGATGAGCTACAGTAGATGTGTATATTTACATGGTTACTGTAGCTCGTGGATGAATTTGCACAATTTTACATAGCTTTACACTCATTGATGTGGGTGTTTTTTTGGCCAAAATGTGTAAAATGAAGGAGTTTTTGTATTATAGAAGAGTATCTACCAACTAATGTAGATGCTCTAAAAAACATTTAATCACTTACAAAAATTATATCCCTATTGATGTTGTATTATTGCTCAATGTGAAGGTTAAGCTTGAGCATGTATAAAAAAATAGACCTGCTCAAAGGAAAGATAATTTGAGACAAATTAACACCTTTCTCCAAGTTTGCAAGGGTTTGAGTTGTTTGATTGCCATTAGTCTCTATCCTGGAAGCGATTTATTTTCATTTGCTAATGATACATTGCTCTTTGGCTCAATGCTTTAGCTTCAAGTTATGATGTTTTGGTTGCATAAGAGATGATGTGCACATTTCAAGTAAGCAAACTGCAACTTTTAAACATGCATAACCTTAAAGCATCCACATCAGTGGATACAAAGTCTTCTAAAATACAAAAATCCCTTCATTTTACACATTTTGACCCAAAAAACAGTCACATTAGTGGGTGTAAAATTGTGCATAAATGCACAATTGCTATAGTATCCGTGCATATACACGGTTACTATAGCACTTGCATTTAATATTTTAATAATTTTTTCTCTCTCCTTGTCTCTAGGTTTTGGTCACTCTCACCTCACTCTCCCTTTCCTCATTTGATCAAATCATGCCTCCTTTTCTGCTGATCATCAAATCACTATCGTCGATCAAATCATCAAACCACGCCAATCACCGATCATCAAACCATGCCAATCAAATCATCAAACAAAGGCCTCTCCAATCGCCGATTGCCGCACCTGATCTCTTGTTGTTTGATCATTGGGTTTCGGGTTGGGTGGGTGATGAATGGGTTTGGTTTCTTGGTTTAGAGATTGCTTTCACTTCCATATATAGCTATTGTTCAAAGCACTGTTTTAAAAATCAAACCAGACCGGCCGGTCCGACCGGTTCAACCGGGAAAACCAGTGCAGTCTGGTCGGGTTAAATGCCTCAAAACCAGTCAACAACCGGTCAAAAACTGGGAAAAATAAAAATTTTTGAAAAAAAAGGTTTGATTCTCGGTTCGGTTTTTAAAACCATGGTTCAAAGATTTAGGGGATAGAGTTTTTTGGTTCAAAGAAACATGGTACTTGGTGTAAGGGTATTCCTTTCACGTTTTTTGAATATGTGCTGGAAATTTTGTAGAAGCTCTCTCTCCCTTTCTCTCTCTCTTTTGGGTTTTGTAATTTTCATTTGGTTTTTGGGTGTTTTCCTTTGAGGTTGACCGTGTCTATCAAAGTTTGTGTTTGTTTGTTTTTGTGTGTATAGCTTAGGAAATGACGAAAGCTTGTGTTTTATGTTTTGTGGGTTGATTTTCCTTGATGATGCTGGTTGGGTGGTGATGATAGTGGCTGGGTGTGGAGTAATCGTTGGTAATGTTGGGTTTGTGAGAGAGAGGGGCAATGAGGGAGGGAATAATAAAAAATTGTAAAAGAATGAATATTTTATTGAATAAATGTGTAGAATAAATAAACTGATGTGAGTGTTCTATAAAAATGGGTATGTAAATTAGAAAAAATAGTTTTTTTTTGTGTAAAATAGATAGAAAGTTTGCATCCATTGATGTGGATGCTCTTAGTCTGTTTCTTTTGTTTCTAATTGCAACTGATGTGGATGCTTTTTTCTTTTGATTGACATCTGTCATGTGCTTCAAAAGAAAACCGGAGTGTTGATGTACTACGTACGAAGTCTACACCTCTTGCAGTTGAAATAAATTTACCACCCTATTTTCTTGTACAATATTCTTAGGGAAAAACCTGTTACACAGTGTGTGGATCCACACATTGTTAGGGACATTATTGATGTAATTGACTAATCTTTTAATAAAACACACTTTACTTGTAATAGATAGATCTAGGATGATTTAAGACTTCAAGAAACGTGTTGTTCAAGTCAAGTGTTAAAGCCATGCAAGTCTGTTCAAGAAACTAGTAAAGAAGTGTTATTCATTAAATTTTGACAGATGTTTGACAGAACCTATCTATCGAGGATTAATGTTGAAGCTCGACAGCAGTTGTATTTGTCAAGAATTATGAAATCAGAATTTCTAGATCTAATTACAGGTATATCCAAGTGTATTTGTGTGGGGTTTTTTTTCTCACAACTCTAGACATATATAAGGATTATTTTAAGGGTTGTTTCAATGTTGCAAAAGGTTTTGTTGTATCCATACACACATATTGTAATCGGAGACAAAAATTACCCTGGTTCATCATATTCTCTGTAGAAGCTACTACGTTTTTGCACCAAGGGTTTTGTAACCAATGAGCTTCTTGATTTTCATGTTGATGAACTGAAAAACTTTGCAGCCAATATCTTATTCAAGATTGGTATGTTAGTCATGTACTAGGATCCGTGCAAAGGAGTAACTCATGTACTAGGAGCTATGCATCATTGGTTAGTTATGTATTGAGATTCGTGTATTGAAAGGAGAGATTGCCGCTACATTGTAAGTCCAATTGGTTATTGAGGTAAGGGTTCAACTGTAGGTTCGTATTAGATATTGAGATTCTTTTTACTTGTAACTGCTTGTTTTGATAATAGTGAATTCTCGAGAATGGTGACCTCAAATTCACTCGGTGGGGTTTTATCTCAGTGGTTTTTTCCATTTGTAAACAAATCACCTGTGTCAAATTTATTTTCCGCTACATTTAACTTAGTTGGTAATTTGTTTGTGCTATCATGTTGTTTCATGTTAAATTGATTTAATTAATTAATTTAGATAATTAATTAATTAATTTGCCAAAAGGGTCAATACATTTTTGTCTTATCACACATTACACAATGTGTGCACCTTAATGTATTTGGAAACAATAATTTTGTGTATTTATAATTTTTTAATACTATATGAATGCTTATTTTGAGATTTTTTTTTTTTAACTCTGGTCCTGCTAGCTTCAAATCCTAAGTCTGTCCTTGGCTGTCAACAAGTATATGACACTAAGCACATACACATATGGAGTTTTGTTGTATCAAAAATCTTGTAATTCTATAGCATCATTCAGTCCATCGTGAATATCCTAAATTCAAACTGTCCTAACCCCCAGCTCTTGTAAAGTGGGCTGGTTGAAATTAATTTTGAACAAAAACGAATGATAAATGATTTTAAGATGAATATAATCTGAATGTGGTGTGGTGGCAATGTCTATCTTACTTTTGCTTATACACCTCATTCTAACTAACTTTTGCTCCATTCCAGCTTGTCCAGAATTCCGTGTATCTCAAGTTGTGTTAGCTCTGATGCATGCCATAACGCAATTCATCAACTATTGTCAATCTCCTATACTAGGTTCAGATATTCTGATAGCTCTGTGACAGTACGTATGTGGGCCTTGGTCGGCAAAGCACAAAAACAAGTCAGAATTGTCATATCTCCACAGACACACTCCTAGCCAAGGCCTAGTGGCAAGAGCAGTTTGTTGATGATGAAACTGGTTCCACCTTATTTCCTGGCCATTTTTGCAGTTTCTTGCACGCAAAAGTGTTATGGCTATTCAGCATAAACATTATAGGAACAGTTTTTTATTTTTTATTTTTTTTTTAGGAATAATGAGAATGATATTAATGAAAAACTTGAGATGTTACACCGTGGATAAGAGCTTGCTCTAGAAAGAAAGGTGTCTCTTTAATCCATTCAATAAAATCAACAATGCTAAGAGCATATTTTGCTAATATGTGAGCCAACCTGTTCCCTTGCCTTTTAACGTGTGAGAATTTCACCCTACGGAAGCTCAAGCTAAGGTCCAAAATACCCTGTACAACTACTGAGACCGTAGATGGTGGAACAGAAGTTCCATTCAGAGCTTTGACCAAGATTAAAGAGTTGCTCTCCACCACAAAGTCCTGGATGCCGATATCTTTTGTGAACAGCAAACTAGCCTCAATAGCCATGGATTCGGTCTCAATGGCACCTAAAGGGGCACTCAAGTTCCTACACATTGTAGCCTCCACCCTACCCAGCTCATCTCTAACAATCACACCAACACCTGCCATTTTTGTTGCTGTAGCTATCGCAACATCAACATTTATTTTGAACAAAGGCCGAGGTGGTGGGGACCATGCCGCGGAGCTCTGCATGATAGGCTCCAATTTTGATTGTGCAGTAGTGGCAACACTATATTCTTCTAAGTAGGATGCTACCCATCTCACCAACACGCTGCCTGGTTTCCTCTGAGCTCCCAGTTTAACTTCATTTCTGTTCTGCCACATTGCCCATGCTAAAATGACCACCTGGGCCACCCTGTCTGCATCTACTTGGTCCACCATAAGCATCTTCCATATTAAATCATAGAAGGAGGTCAAAGAGAGAGCACCACCTGGCAACACAGTTTTTGAACAAGCCCATACCTCACGTGCTCTTGGACAGGTGATGAAAGCATGCCCCGTTGTTTCAACTTCCATCCTACAGCTGTCACATAGGCTATCCTGCACAACTTTTTGCTTTAGGAGGTTTATCTTGGTGGGCAGAATGTTGCGGTAAGCTCGCCATGCGAAGTGTCTAGTCTTGTGTGGGATGGGGAGGACCCATAGCTTATTCCAAAATTGCCGACCTCTGTTGGGGTGTAGTGAGAGTCTTGTTGCTATTGTGTATGCACTATGGATGCTGCACTTTCTGTTTGGTGACTCAGCCCATACTAGCTTATCTTCCGGAAGACGAGAGCTCAGGGGTATACTCTGTATGATTTCAACCTCATACGAGAGAAATAAGGCAGCCAGAACATTTGATTTCCACCCAGCGTTTTCTTGGTCTATGAGCTCCCCAACCAGTGTGTCTGCTTGCAGATATAAGCTTGGAGAAGCCACTCTGTGAGTTAGGCTTGAAGGCATCCATCTGTCCACCCATACCTAGATGTTCCTACTGTTGCCAACTCTCCATTTAATCCCTTCCCTAACCACAGCCTGAGCAGCCATGATGCTCCACCAAGAATATGACGGGTTGTTTCCCACAGATGCATCAATAAACTCACAGGTGGGGAAGTATTTGGCCTTAAGAACCCTGTAGACCAAAGAACTGTGATCTGTTTGTAGACTCCATCCCTACTTGGCAAGGAGGGCTAGGTTGAATTGTTTTAGCTTCTTAAAACCCATGCCTCTATTGGATTTTGGTTCGCACATTTTCTCCCAGCTAAGCCAAGCAATCTTCTTCTCATCCACTTTTTGACCCCACCAGAAATTCCTTACCAAACTGGTTAGGTCATGACACAGGGTGTTTGGAATTTTGAAGTAGCTCATTGTGTAGGTGGGGATTGCTTGAGCCACTGCCTTAATCAAGATTACCTGCTTTAGATGGCATCTTCTCCTTCCAGCCCGCCAACTTCTTGCCCACTTTTTCCTTTATGTCATTGAAAGAGCTACGTTTGTTCTTGCCCACCAAGGAGGGTAAGCCTAAGTATTTCTCATGTTGTTTGATCACTTGTGCTCCGAGACGCCCTTTAATGTCTTCCTTGACAGAGGTAGGGGTATTGCTGTTGAAGAAGATGGAGGTTTTTGCTCTATTCAGTTGTTGCCCAGAGGCTTTCTCATACACTTGAAGGACCTTTTGGAGTGCATCACATTCGGCCAAGGAAGCTTTACAAGATATGAGGCTGTCATCTGCAAAAAATAGGTGAGATAAATTGGGACCCCCACAGCACACCGAAACTCCTTTCATGTTTCCGCAAGCCACTGCATCTTTTAAAAGAGCAGAAAGCCCCTCTGCACACAGCAAGAAAAGATATGGTGATAATGGGTCTCCTTGACGGATGCCCCTTGACGGAGTAATATGGCCTCTCGGGCTACCATTGATTTTGATGGAATACGTGATAGTCCTCACACAACTCATGACCAGACCCCTCCACCTCTCATCGAAACCTAGCTTCTCCATAATTTTCTCTAAGCACCCCCATTTTACCCTATCATATGCCTTACTCATATCCAGTTTAAGCGCCATCTCCCCCACTTTTCCTGTCTTCTTATTGTTGATGTGGTGCATAGTCTCAAAGGTGACAAGTACATTGTCAATGATTAACTTGCCGTGCATGAAAGACTTTGGGTTTCACTGATGATAGAGGGAAGAATCTTTTTTAGTCTGTTTTCAATAACCTTTGATGCAATCTTATAAATGACATTGCACAGGCTTATGGGTCTGTAATCCGTCACTCTTTTAGGTTCATTGACCTTAGGAATTAATACAACATGAGTTTCGTTAAAGTTTGGGGGAGAGATACCTTGGTTTAAGAAGTCTAGAACCGTCTTAGAGACCACATTCCTATAGGTAGGCTAGAAGTGTTGGAAAAATAGGGGAGGCATCCCATCTAGGCCTAGAGCTTTAAGTGGATACATTTGCTTTAGAGCAACCTTCACTTCCTGAACACTGTATTCTTTGGTGAGCTGGTGATTCACGGCAGGGGTTACCTTTCTTCAGACGACAGCAAGTAGCTCTGTGAATTCCGTGGGGTTGTTTGACTGAAAAAGATTTTGGTAGTGTCCCACGACAATTTCCTCAACCTTCATCTCCTCTTCTTGCCACACTACCTTGTCATCAAACATACCTGTAATCAGGTTCTTCTTTTGCCTAGAGGAGGCCTTCGCATGGAAAAAACTTGTGTTCCTATCCCCAGCTTGGAACCAATTAAGCCTTGACCGTTGTCTCCACATTTCATCCTCCTTGTCAAGCCAACTATTCAGTTCGGACTTAGTACTCCCAAGGCTTGGTTAGTCTCAATCGATGAAGGCTGAAGCTCTAGCCATTCTACTTTCTTTTGGAGCTCAGCCACCTTTTTACCCATATGTCCAAAAACCATTTTATTCCAGTCATCCAGACTAAATCTGCATTGGTCCAGGCAGTTCTATAGTGTATTGCCTTCCCCTGAACTCAATCCTTTTTGCCATGCATCAAACACCACCTGCTCACACCGTTGGTCTTTCAACCACATTGATTCAAATCAGAATATTTTCTTCTGTCTTCTACCCCTCAGCTTTGGGACCATACGCAACACCAGGGGAGCACGGTCTGACACCGGTGATGATAAATGGTATAACTTTGCCAATGGAAACAACCTGATCCATTTGGGGGTGGCCAACGCTCTATCCAACCTTGTATCCGCACGCCATTGACCCTCTCGTAGTTCCAAGTAACCTTAGGACCATTGTACCTAAATCACGCAGACCACAAGAATTTATGGTCTCATTGAAATTCGCCATCTATTGTCTCGGTCTAACGCTACCTCCCTCCTTCTCCGATGCACTAGTAATCTCATTGAAATCTCTAATTGTCATCCAAGGCAGCGCAAAGACACCCTTGAGATATTTAAGTTTAGCCCAGGACTCAAGGCGCTTGGCTGTGTCTGGGTTCCCATAGAAACCGGTGAAGTGCCACCACCCCACGTCTGCCCCCCATCCACTAAAGCATCAATATGTGTTTGAGAGTATGATTGAACCACCACCATTACCTCGTCCTTCCAGTATAAAGCCACACCCCCACTCTTACTAATACTCGGAACAACCAGGTCGTCCTTCATATTGCATTTTTCCTTAACCATATCCATCCAATACTTCTTATCTGACTTTGTCTCCATAAGGAAGACAATTTTGGGATCTTCTTTTTGAACGAACTTTTCCATGGTGTTAACTGACCGGTGGTTCCCAAGTCCCCAGCAGTTCCAACTTAGTAGACTCATTATGCCCGGCGGGGCTGCCCAACAGCCTCCGCCGATCCCAAGTGCTCAACCAATAAAGCACTGAATTACCTGGTTTCCTCCTCCATACGCATCTTCTTTTTAATTTCTAAACTCTCATCAAATGACGTGCATGCATGCTTTTGTTTCCTTTTAACTACGTACTCACTAGTTGATTGCATGGCACCCTCCTTCGCACGTGGTTCATCCTGTGCACTTAGGAGAGTTCCTTTACATGGGCTCCTCCTTATGGCTGGATTAGACTTATTTGTGGAAGACCCATTTTTTGTTTTTAAAGACTCCTCCCTTTTATTTTCATTTTGATTGGGCTTAAGCAAGCCCACTATATTATCATTGGAGTTGTCAACTTGGCCCACCACATAGGAAGATTCAGGAAAGGCACTAGCATCTTCTCTGACATAAATATCTCCCTTATCCCTCCTTAAATCCTGTGAGCCAGAATCTAAATCCAAAAGCAGAGTAGTGTTGTCATTGATAAGCTAATTTTTTCCTATGTTATCAGCGTGAATTCCAGAGTCGGCAGCACTTGAGAGCGTAAACACCGGGGCAGCGTTTGCAGCGTCATTAATGTCCCTGACACAATCCTCGAAATCCGGGACTTTTTGCTGCATTGTTGTCTCCTTAGGCCTCGCTGTACCGCCGTCAGACTGGGGAACGCCGCTACTTATGGCGTCCATGGAGGTTTGAGCGAGAACATCCATAGTTTCTGCCTCCCCCTCTGCTGCACTCCCCAATTCCCTGTTATGAGTTTCCTCTGCTACCATGGCCACGGTGGGTGTTCAGCGCTCCGACGAAGTCGTGGGTTTGGCTTTGTCACTCACGGACTTGTCGAAGCCCAAGACCTCTACCACTGATTTCTTTGCTCTGTTGAACTGGGTAGCGCGAAGCCATGGTCCATACTGCTGGTCCATCATGGAGAGGCTACCTCGACTGCTCAGCCACACCACACAGTCTTTTTCATCATGGGTGAGGCTACCACACCAATAACATAGGTTTGGTAGCCTCTCGTATCGGTAAGAGACCTATCCTTCCTTGTCTTGGTGCCATGACACTCGCCGACCCCTACTTAACGACTTTGAGATGTCTACCACGATGCGAACTCATACAAAGTTTCCTCCTTGCATCTTTGCGTTATCCACGGCCTTGATCACCTTTCCTAGAGTCACTTTTAAGCTTAGAGTGACCTCCCTTGTCAATAAAGAGAATGGGAGGTCATGGACCTGTACCTAAAAGGCCGTGTTATAGAAGTTGAGTTCATTTGCCAGCGTCCAACCGTCGTATCGTTCTAACACCACTAGATGCCTATCATATGTCCACGGCTTTCCCTGCAATTCCTTCTCCACATCCGCTTCTAGCTCAAAAGCGAAGAGAGCTATATTATCGCCGGTTGCCCTTATCTTAAAGTTTCGTCGAGTTCTCCACAAGGGTCGGAACGTTTTTGCAAGAGCTTCGATGTTCATGCCTTAGCAGTTGCTGCATCATACTTCAAGTCAATAGGAAGAAATTAGGGGCCATAGTTAAGCTCTTTTGGATCTTCCCGTTAACTAATGCCCAAACCTTACAAGCAAAAGGGCATTCCTAGAGGATGTGCTTGACTGTTTCACTTTGGTGGTTACACACTACACAAGACGGATTGATTCAACTGTACTCTCTTCATGTGTAGATTGGCTCGGGTAGGCAAGATGTTAGAGCATGCTTGCCACAAGAACATATGCACTTTTGAGGGAGTGTTAAGGGACCATATTGCCTTCCATAGTCTCCTATTTGTCGCAGCTATAGAGTGGTCCCTAGTTGAGGGGTGAAGAAGACGCAGTACCACCAAGAATGCAGATTTAACGGAGAAAACATTGGATTTGTTCTCCTTCCAAACTAACATGTCGTTTGTCTGCAGGTTGGTCAAGGGTGTTCTTAAAATATCAGAACAAGTATGGGGCTTATTCCAATAGGCTATCATAGCCCTGTCCCATTGTTTAATATCCTTAACCACCAGTTCCCTCACTTTTGGTGGTCCAAGTCCCTCTCTACAGAGACACGGTGGTCATGGCAGCCACTGATGGCCCATGATCTCTATTGTGGTTCCACTACCCACTTTCCATTTAGCTCCTGCCAAAATGACTTCCCTAGCTTTCAGTAGGCTTCTCCATACATACAACAAGTTACTCCCTAAACTAGCATCCAAGAAGGAGCATTCAAGAAAGTATCTAACTTTATAAACTTTAAAGAACAATCAGCTTTGATGGTTGAGTAGCCTTCATGCTTGCTTCGCTAGCATCGCCAAGTTGAATGCATGAATATCACGAAAGCCCATTCCTCCAGTTTTCTTTGGATCACACAACTTCTTCCAATTTATCCAGTGTATTTTTTTTCTCATTACTTGTTTGTCCCCACCAACATTTAACTATGTGACGTGCTTAGCTATTCTCAATCGAAGATCTTTGAAGGTGCTCATTTTTCTTTTGCTCCCTACCATCGGCAAGCCCAAATATTTTTTTGAGCTCTGACACAGCCTGGGCATTAAGCATATGTTGAATATCCTCCCTCACTACTTGCTTAGTGTTTGGGCTGAAAAACAAAGCTATTTTTTGCCGGTTTATTGCTTGGCCTGAGGTTTGTTCATACAAACCTAGTATGTCGAGAAGACAAGTGCACTAAGATGAAGTGGCCAGACAGAATAGTAAACTGTCATCGGCGAAGAGCAGATGTGAAATCCTAACACCATTTCAACAGAACTGAATTCCCTAAAGATGTTGCACCTCAATAGCTTTTTAGAGTAGTGTGGACAGGTCTTTTATGCAAAACAGGAACAAGTATGGTGACAAGGGATCACCTTGCTTTATGCCATGGGATAGGGAGATGAAACCTTGGGGTTCTCCATCAATCGATACCAAGTAGCTTGCCGATGAAACACATTGCATAGCTAGGTTCACCCACCTATCCGAGAGACCCATCTTTAACATTATTTTTCATAAAAACTCTCACTCCACATGGTCATACGCTTTACTGATATCCAACTTAACCGCCATGTGACCAATCTTACCCTATCTTCTATTTTGCAGTCTATGTAACATCTCGTACGCTACCGCAGTATTATTAGTGACCAATCTATCTGGAACAAAAGCGCTTTGGGAGTCTGAGATAATATTCGGTAGGATAGGTTCCACTCTATTGGCCAAAACCTTAGATACTATCCTACTTAGCATGTTACATAGACTGATAGGGTGGTAGTCCGATATAGCCTAGGGGTCCTTTCATTTGGGTATGAGCAAGATAAAGGTAAGGTTCATCTTGGTAAGGACATACCCAGAGTTTAAGGCAGATAGCACTGCCTCTGTTACCTCTCCACCTACTAAGTGCCAGTATTTTTGAAAAAGGAAGGGGAACCTGGTGACTTCGATGGGTGCATTTGGAATAATGCTTGCTTCACCTCCTCACCCACAAAAGGCTGGTTTAGAGACCGGTTCATTTCCTCCGTCACTACACCATCCACCACACCTAGGACCTTATCCACATCACTTGGGTGGGACGTAGTAAAAATGGTCTTGAAGTAGTCCTTTGCTATCACACCCACGATCTACTCATCTATTCTCCAAAACCCATCCCCATCCATCAACCCATCAATATGGTTTTTTTGTCATCATTGGCTTGCCCATTTATGAAAAAAATTGGTGCTTTTGTTGCATGCAGGGAGCCAGATTGCTTGGGATCTCTGTCTCTAAAACACCTCTTCCTAGTGGAGCAAGCCATTTATCTCTCCCCTCAGTGAGTTGATCTGTACTAGGTTGTAACCGTACCCTAGGTTGGTCAGATCCTTGAGTGCGGCTTGTTTCTTCTCCAACCGTGTTTTAGTGTTACCAACTTCATGCCACCAACTTCATATGACACCAACTTCGTACGACACCACTTAATCTTCTCAAAGAGTCTGAACATTGGACTCTAGTTGGGTGGGTGATAATTCAATGCTTCCCTGATCACATCTTCACAGCCCCGGTGTGCCACCTAGTGTTCTTCGAATTAGTAGAGGCGTTTACACCTGGTCTGCCCCTGCTGAGCATAGAAATGAGTGTACAAAAGAATAGGGTCATGATCAGAGTAAGAAACTTGCAGATGAAGGACTTTGGCCAATGGGAATTGGCCTTGCCATTCTGTGCTTGCACACGCCCTATCCAATCTTACTTCAACGAAGGTGTCTCCTGGTTAGCCATTACGCCAAGTGAAAGGGTACCCTTGGTACCCCAATTCTTCAAGTCTACAATGCAAAAGGGTCTTTTTAAAAGATAGCATTGGGGCCAAGGGTTTCGGGTTACCACCTTAACTCTCACTTGATTGAAGGATTTTGTTGAAGTCACCTAGGCAAACCCACGACATAGAAGCCTTGGCATGCAAGTGTCAAAGTAAGCTCCATGATTTGTGTTTTTGGTGCCCTTCTGGTCTCCCATACAAGCTAGTTATTTGCCAAGGTGGTTGGTTGTCGAATATGATATGTACATCAATGTGGTTAGGAGAGAAAGTTTGAACGTGAAGATCGCAATCCACCTTCCAAAACAAACCTAAAGCTCCACTCTGACCATCGCTCAGAATAGCTAAGACTGATTGGAAGTCTAGATCATGACAAAGTTTATGCATTTTTGTAATAGACTGCTTTGTTTCCATAAGAAACAAAACAGTGGGTCCATTATATCTCACCATATTAGTAAGTACCTTTAGTGCACGTTGGTTCTCAAGCCCTCAGCAGTTTTAGTTTATAATATTCATTGTGCATGGCAGGGTTGCATAAAAGCCTCCACTGTTGAAATCTCTGGTTGAGCATTAGACACTCTAGTTTTGGTCTGTTTCCCATCCTTTCCCTTTTCGTGTCGCAATGTCACTCCACTATCTACAAACTCCCTTTTATGGCCCACATGCTGTATTTACCCACTTAAAGTATCCATCCCCTCATAGGACTGTGGTCTAACTATTCTTGTCCAAGTAGGTTGCTTCATACTAGGAGTAAGGTGGTGGCTCATGTGACATTGGAAATTTGTATTACTATTACCACCTTCCTCCAAAACCACGTCCACCATGCCATGCGTGTCCACACTCTCCAAGTAATTATGACCTGAAGTAGGGCTGTCTAGTGGGCTAAGTGACCTAACCAAACCAACTGGATCCACCTAACCCGAAGAACATGGTTGGTCGAATTTGGGTTTTTTGTTAATAAAAACTGAAGATTCGGTCCGAATAACAAGTTAAAGGATAAAAAACCCATATACCCGACCCGACCGAAGGTTAAAGGTTTTTTAGAAAGAAAAAATTTATATTTTCAATCCTCATCAGTTTCTACTTTCTAGGTGAAGTGATAAGATAGCTTGTAGGCTATAGGTAAAGTGATAAGATTTAAGCTTGAAGTCTACTAAAGTTACTGAGTACTAATGACAAGCTAATACTTGCACGCAAATGGCAAACACATCATCAAATCAAAATGAAATTCCAAATCAATATTCTCACTCTTTAACTCTTATAAACATGTCTTCCATATTTAAAGCTATTTAGTTTCAGGGGACCACTTTGCTAACCACAACTCTCTCCACACTTCAAAATTGAAGTCTTTTCGTTTCAAAGTTCAGTTCCAAAAAATTCTCTCACTTTCTTTAATCTATCACTCTCACTTTCTCTGATCTTTCTCAAATCCCCAATCCTATCCTCCTTGCTACTGCCGTCACCAAGTTGGGCCCTATTGCCATCGCCACCAACCATAGCTTCCTTGCCGATGTCGCCCAGTTTGCCCTATGTCGCAATCGTTGATTCAAAGTTGTTGTTGTACTTGCCATCCTTACTTGAAACTGAAGTCTTGAAACTTTGATTTGTGCAGTTAATGGTAGGTCAGTAGAAAAAGTTGTTAAAAAAAATTGTACTAATGGATGTGTTGGTGGTGGGAAAGGGAGTGGTGGTGGTGCTGCCGGTTTAGTCTTCCCTATTTTCTTTTTTTTGGTCTCATAAATTTGGAGTTTTGGTTTTGGATTTTATATTCTCTATTATGGTTTTTTTTAGAAGACTGTTTTGGGTTTTATTTTTGAGAAGATTGTTTTGGGTTTTGAAATCTATGTTGTTGTACTTGAGACCCGAAATCACTTGATCGGCTCCGACCTGCTCAACTATGGCCCGTGCAGTCAAGTTCGACCCGAACGTTCAGTAGGCCGCGGGTCCATTTTCTGTTCACCCGATTCAATTGGGTCGGATGCGAATTAGATCCAAACCCGATACGATTTGACCCATGGGCAACCCTAACCTGAAGTCAAGGGAATATCTATATAAATCTCCATGAGATATTTTTCATTAACTACATCTTTATTTTTTTGTAACGAGTCTATCTCCACTAATTGCGGCTTAGTTCTAGGCGGCACCACATCCTCTGAATTCACGTTGCGTGGACCATCCTCTTCCTCAGTATCCGCAACACTTGCCATAGTTGTAGCGTTCCTCAGTATCCGCAATGAGTAATTCTTAAGTATTTTCGAAGTACGGAGAATGGTGCTCCCTCCTCTCACATTCATGGTGGGGTTCACCATGGATGTGAGAGGAGGGAGTACCATTCTCCGTACTCCGGAGAACTTAAAAATTTTCCATCCACAACACTCGTTCAAGTTATTAATTAAAGTTTGTCTAAAATTCATGCCTGAAAATTTTCTTTTCTTTCTATATATAGTTTATAATTTATACACGCATGATCTCTTTTCTATTTCTTTTTTTTTTTCAAAGTCCACTATGTTATTATTATTATTATATTATTATTATTTCTTTTTTATATATTTTCTTGGTTCATTGATGCTGGCAGAAATTATTATTATTGAATTCCTTTCTTCAAGCCCCACCATCATAAAAAAGGTTTAAATTGTAGATTTATTAAACTGACTGCCTTCTAAATGTCTAGAAATATTCTTCTAAAATAAAGGATATAAAATAACATGATTTTATTTTTTTATAAAAAATTCACCTACATTAGAATTTAAATGAACGTCAAACAATTTGAAAAAATAAATAAGAACCAAAAACAGTTGGATTAATTATCCAAAAAATATATATATTAATATTATTGGTAGCCACGTCTATTTTTTCTAGCCATCACTCAATGATATGGATTATTTTAACACAATGCTAAAAGTTTGGAACTAAATAATTGAGTAAAAATATATTAAAAATAATTATTTAGACACCATTCTATTGATAGATTTATATTTTGATTGAGTTAAAATATATAATAAATAATTATTTTGTGCATTTTCTTTTATACTAAATATGTTTTATTTAAATGTTTTATAAGAAGTTGTGGGTTCTAAATAATTCAATTGGTAGAATCTCTAATGGTTTAATAAGAAATCTTATTATCAGGAGCTGATGCCATAACTTGAAACTCTAAAAAAGAAAAATTAAAAAAAAAAAACTATTATAAAAAATTGACGCCATAAATTAAAACTCTAAAAAAGAAAAAAAGCAAACAACCAAAAAAAGAAGAAGAAAATCATCTCAATTTGTTGAAAAATAAAAAACATAGTCAGAACAAATGAAAAAGTAAAAAAAAAAAAATGAAAGAAATTAAGAAAGAAGAATCAAACTGAAAAAAAAATCAAAAAACAAAAAAGAGGAAGCAGTACGTGTATCACGCCAAAAATTATATCTTGCACCCGGCATATATGCCGGGTGTGAGACACAGGGGCGGGCCCCACAGTGTGTCTGTGGGGCCCGCCCCTGTGTGAGACACCCGGCATATATGCCGGGTGCAGGATATACTGCCTCGTATCACGCCCTGAAAGAAAAAGAAAGAATAAAAGGAAAAGGAAAAAGAAAGCAAAAGATAACCAAAATATAAGAAGAGACGAGAACAGTTATTTGATTACAATCACTATTTAGCAAAATATGTAGAGATTTACCATTATTTTAGATTATATAGATGTACTACTATTTTGAAACTCGAGTTTGCCATGTAACTCGAGTTCTAAAAACTTGAGTTCTTTGAAAATTTGGTAACTATATTTCATGAAACTCTAGTTTTACAAACTCGAGTTTTAAAAATTCATAAATCCTTAATTATTTTACAATTAGTAGTAGATTCTTACATATTTACCCAATAATGCTACTCCGCCATTTCTGCCCTATTTTATTTTAAAATTTGGGAGGATAACATCATTATCATGGAAGGAAAAGGTGAAAATCTCAATGTCTTTTGCTTATAAAAACCCAAACCCAAACACAAATCTCCAAACCCCCAAATCCCGGAGACCCAATCCATAAAGTAAGCATTTTCCAACTTTCATCAATGGCTAACCAACAACAACATCAAAGCCATGGCCTAAACAAAACCAAGGTGGCAGTGGTCATGGTACCCTTTCCTGCACAAGGCCATCTCAACCAACTCCTTCACCTCTCACGTCTAATCTTAGCCTACAATATCCCAGTTCACTATGCCTGTACTGCCACTCACAACCGTCAAGCCATGCTTCGAGTCCATGGTTGGGACCCAAATTCAGTTTCAGACATCCAATTCCATGACCTCAAAATCCCACCTTTTCTCACCCCATCACCAAATCCCAATGCACCAAACAAGTTCCCTTCACATCTCCAACCATTAATCAATGCTTCCTTGCATCTTCGTGAACCCATGGCTTCATTTTTACGTGAACTTTCATCCAAAGCAACAAGAATCATTGTCATCAACGATTCATTGATGTGCTCAGTGGTGCAAGACTTGGTAACTATCCCTAACGCCGAGTCATACACCTTCCATAGTGTATCAGCTTTTGCTTGCTTTTTTAATATGTGGGAAGCAATGGGAAAAGCTCTAGAATTAGATCTGTACTCCAAGATAATCACAAAAGACCTTCCATTTCTTGAAGGTTGTTTAACAACTGAGTTCATGAACTTTATTGATTCACAAGTAGAGTTCCAAAAGTTAAGCTCCGGGTACCTTTACAATACATGCAGGGTCATAGAGGGTGCATATATGGACTTAATGGAAAAGATAGAGGGAGACAAGAAGCATTGGGCTATTGGACCATTCAACCCTGTGAGAAATATAGGTTCAAATAAAAGGCACAAGTGCTTGGAGTGGCTAGATAAAGAGTCACCAAACTCGGTGATATATGTGTCTTTTGGGACAACAACTGCCATGGAAGACGAGCAAATAAAAGAGCTAGCAATTGGGTTGGAAAAAAGTGAGCAAAAGTTCATCTGGGTATTAAGGGATGCTGATAAAGGTGATATTTTTATTAATGGAGAGCTTAGAAAGGCTGAGATTCCCAAAGGGTTTGAAGAGAGAGTTAAAGGCAGGGGGATGGTAGTGAGAGATTGGGCACCTCAATTGGAAATTCTAAGTCACCCATCAACTGGTGGATTTATGAGTCACTGTGGATGGAATTCTTGCATGGAAAGTATCACTATGGGGGTGCCAATCGCAGCATGGCCAATGGCCTCTGATCAGCCGATGAACACTGTTTTGATAACAAAATTGCTCAAAGTTGGTATTGTTGTGAAGGACTGGTCACGTAGAAATGAGTTAGTGAAATCATCCACTGTAGAAAAGGCTGTAAAATTGTTGATGGCATCAGAAGAAGGGGATGAGATAAGGAAGAGGACAGTGGATTTAGGAGGTGCTATCGAGCAATCCATTGAAGAAGGTGGAGTTTCACGCATGGAGTTGGATTCTTTCATTACTCATATTACTAGGTAGAGAGTCTGTGGAAAGTTTGAACTTATTAATTTATGTTATGAAATAATAAGGGAAGTTTATGCAATGAATGTATTTGAGAGTTTTTGGAAGTTGTGTAATAAACATAACGAAAGTTATGGTTGCATGTGGATTATATATAAGGGATGCTGATAAAGGTGATGTTTTTATTAATGGAGAGCTTCGAAAGGCTGAGATTCTCGAAGGGTTTGAAGACAAAGTTAAAGGTAGAGGGATGGTAGTGAGAGATTGGGCACCTCAATTGGAAATTCTAAGCCACCCATCAACTGGTGGATTTATGAGTCACTGCGGATGGAATTCTTGCATGGAAAGTATCACTATGGGGGTGCCAATTGCAGCATGGCCTATGGCCTCTGATCAGCCGTGGAACACTGTTTTGATAACAAAAGTGCTCAAAATTGGTATTGTTGTGAAGGACTGGTCACGTAGAGATGAGTTAGTGACATCATCCACTATAGAAAATGCTGTGAAATTGTTGATGGCATCAGAAGAAGGGGATGAGATACGGAAGAGGATAGTGGATTTGGGCGGTGCTATCAGGCAGTCCATTGAAGAAGGTGGAGTTTCACGCACGGAGTTGGATTCTTTCATTACTCATATTACTAGGTAGAGAGTACGTGGAAAGTTTAAACTTATTAATTTATGTTATGAAATAATAAGTGAAGTTTATGCAATGAATGTATTTGGGAGTTTTTGGAAGTTGTATAATAAACATAAGGAAAGTTTTGGTTGTATGTGGATTATATATAATTATAAATCCAAAAAGAAGAGAAATACAAGTATTAGAGAGTTCTCCAACTCTTTCTTCTTTACCCTTTCTCCCTTTGTGTACTTTGTGAGTTACTTTCTTTGAGTAGTGTGTGAGTGTTTGGATGTGCAAGTGAGGAAAGATCCACTAATTTCCAACAAATCAAGTTGTATAATCACTAATCATTTAGTAGTCAGAATGGCCATAGCCAACTATTAGGGTCATATTTTCTATATAATTGACTAGTCCCTTGACAAATGACACTTTACTTGTAATTGGGTAAATCTAAGTTGGGTTTGATATATTAAGAAGTATGTTGTTCAAACAAATCAAGTGGTATTATTAAAGACATGGAGGTTGATATAAGAAACAAGTGAAGAGAAGCTGTTTCATTAAGTCTCAACAAAAGCTTGACAGATGCTCCTATTGTGGTTTAATAGAGAAGCTCGACACAAGTTCGACACAAGCTTAATCTATCAAGATATACGATTTTAAAATTTTCAGATCTGAAATTCGACACATAATGACTTGAATGATTAGAGTTTCTTTTCTCATAACCCTAATCATATATTAGGCTTATTTTAAAAGTCATTAAGTAAGGAAAAATAAACCTAGAACTCATATACTCTATATGAAGCTACTGCATTTGTACGCCTTGGGATTTTGTAACCAAGTGATTCCTAATCTTCGTCGTTTATGAAGTAAAGAATTTTGCAGTCAACAACAATCAATCAAGTTGCTGGAGTTAGTCATTTACTAGAATCCAATCAAAGGAGTTAATCACAGATTGAAGATTTGTGCAGCAAGGAAAGAATGCTACTACAATATCAAGTCCTATTGGGTATTAGAGCAAAAGTTCAGCTGTAAGTTGGTATTTTGGAATAGGTCAGAGTAGTGGTAAGATTCCTCAGACTTGTAACCACTTAATTATTGATTGGTGGATTTTTGGGAGTGGTGAGTTTCAATTCTCCCGGTGGGGTTTTTGCCTTGTGAAAGGTTTTCTCCATTTATCAACAAATCACCATGTTAATTTTATTTCCATTACACTTAATTTAGTTGGTGATTTGTTGTGCCTCCACGATTTGCTTATAATTTGACCTAATTAATCAACTTGGGTAATTAAATTAATTAACCAGTGTCAATCTATCTTAACCCAACACCAACGAGATATGATGCCATTCCAATTTCCATACTTACCAAACAAAATTTTAGTAATTGAAGTTTTTGAATGAAGAAGTTACTTAAATCCAAAGATGCGTAGGGGATTGTAGAGAGGTGTTATAAGGAGTCACAAGATGAAATATCTTTGACTCCAAATCAAAAGGCAGCCTCGCCAAAGAATTAGAAGAAAGATTAACAAGCTCTTACCTTAATCTATCAAGGTTTGGGTGAAACCATGTTTGAGAAAGTTGCAATTGCAACTTCATCCAATAAGCAAGTGTTGAGATTCTTAAAAGCTATCTAGGAAGTTGATAAGGTGAAGAAAGTTTGCCTTCAAATATTAAGAGGCGGGTTTGAAAGCTTACACATGAAAGAATCCGAATATGTTTTGGACTGTTTTTCAAGAGTGTTGGCCATTAGAAATCAATTAAAAAGATATGGTGAAAACTTGGACGATGCTCATGTAGTAGAAAAAAAAAATCCTCTAGTCATTAAATTTCAAGTTTGACTATATTGTTGTGGTGATTGAGAAATCAAAATACTTAGAGTCAATGACCATTGGCTAACTCATGGGATCTTTACAATTGCCCATAAAAAATGCTTAACAAAAAGAAGCATTTCTTGATAATCAATCACCGTTAAACTAGTCTTATGCTATATTGCCCCTTAACTTATCATTTAAAAATAAGATGTTAACGAACCTTGATTACAAAAATATAAAAAGTGATTTGCAACTAAAAAAATATATAAGTATGAATTCTAGATAAAAATTTATAATATAAAACTTAGAGTTATGAACTGCATAGAGTTTGTAATGATTCAGTTAGCCAATCGAATATTCTCCAATGGTGAGAAATTAGTAGTTTACCATTAACATGTAACTTATCTTAGGCCAAAAAATCTGTAAGTAGATAAAAATTGAAGCAAATAAGCATAGAGACTCAAACAGTAGCAATATATAAATAAAACTTGTTTGTGTATGGTTAGCTAAAAGATTTAAGTGAGAAAAAGAGAGAGCCTTTTTCTTTGTCTTCTTCTTCTTCTTTTTTTTTTGTTTGTTTGTTGTTGTTGTGAGTGTTGAAGATTAACATGCTCTCAATTGATTTGCAAACGCTATCTTGAGCATCCTTTGTAAATTTTTCGGGCTTTTTTTTCTCTATCAATTTTTTTAAAAAAGAATATTTTGTAGAAGAGTTCAGTTTTTTTTTTTTTTTTTTTTTCATTATTTTTGAATGTTGTGAGTAAGGTTGCGTTAATTATTTGAGCCTGAGTTAGTGAGAGGTGTGAATGAAGGAAACTATTAGGAACTGCTCTATTTAAAGTTTATCATATTTTTTTTTAAAAAAATTAATTCTTTTTGTTTGAGACTAATTTTTTAAAAAAACCATGCTTGATTTTGTTAGGAGAGTTTTCTCTTTTTCTTTCTCTTTTTTATTTATTTATTTTTTGTTTTGTTTTTCTTTAAAGTAACCATATGTAATTCCCTTTTAAAAAAATGTTACCAAAGATAATTGAGAGTATTTGAATTCAAATAGATCTATTAGAGTTGAGGGGATTTGAATTCTAACATGTGGTGAGATGAACGTGGGTTAGTAGGTTCTGAGTGGTTTAAATAATGCTAAATAATTATTCTAACCTTTTTGTTGTCTTTCATAGCAAATAATATTATATTGGAAGGGTTTATAATTTTAGAATTTGTGTGATCATATTTTTGAACTATCAAAATGTCTATTCCAAATAGAAGAAGCCTCTTAAATAGTAGTATAGAGATATAGATAATATTAGAGTAAGAGGTTCTAAGTTGAATTCCCTGTGTCCACCTTACCTCCCATTTAATAAATTTCTAGGTGTTGGGGCCCCATTCAATGGCAGCTCACGTGGCCACAAGCTTTTGGGTGAATCAGTAATTTAACAAAAAGAGAGAATATGAAGAAAATTGCAATCTCTTGTGTCTACCTTACCTCCTATTTAAATTTTCATGTGTTGGGTCCCCACTCAATGGCAACTCATGTGGCGCACAAGCTTTTTGGAGCATCGGAGAGAAGAAGAAGAAAATTGCAATCCTTTGTGTCCGTCCACCTTAACTCTTATTTAAATTTTCATGTATTGGCCCCCCCCCCCCATTTAATTTTAAAGGTAAATTTAAGATCTTCTCTCCTCTTCTTGTGTGTGTGTGTTAAAATACTTAGTATTAAAAAAAAAAAGTTAGTAAAAAAATATTATTTATAATTATCTTTTTCAAGTCAAGGGAATCATTTAATCCGGAAGAGCACATGCAGTGCCGCCACTAGAGGAAAGATTAATGTGTGACCAATGAGAGGAGGTGGTATATGCTGTTCCTGTTGCATGTATCATCCCCCTCACATGAGGGTGGACCCCATATTGCAATGGAAACAGCATGTATTTTCTCCAATGAGAGAGGGAGCAACTAGAGCAAAGTATAAGGGACCGGGATGCAATATTTTATTCTTTTTGTTTAATATCTGAACTTCCCCTTATAACAACTATGGTTGTCAAATTACAAACGTTTCCTCTTCATATTTTTATTATTACGTGAAAGCTAAAACTGATGGCATGTTAGGGAATCGTTATAAATCTGACATAGTTTACCAAAAAAATATAAATCTGACATAATTTTATATTCTTTTTGGGAAAATAAAAGGATGCATCATTTTAACAAAAATTAAAACTGATGGCATGTTAGGGAATCGTTATAAATTTGACATAAATTTATATTCTTTTTGGGAAATAAAAGGATGCATTATTTTAATAAAAATTAATCAGTGGATGTATTGACATGGGGAAGTGTTCATCTGAATATAAAGATCAAGAATGATTGATACTTAGAAAATCTTTTGTTTTGATACATACAGTTATATAATTTTAAGTTTGTCAGGATGATTCCATTAAGGAGAGTGCCCCATGCATGCCTACTTTATTTTTATTTTTATTTTTTAAAGAAAGGAAGAAGAAAAAAAAAAAAGAGAATTGTTAACTTGACTGAAACTAGAGATTAAAGAATGTGAGTGCCTCTGCATCAAATCATTCTCTTCTTCTCAATTTTTTCCCCTTTTAATTTTTCTTTCAATTTTAATTGAATGTACTTTTGTCTATCTTTATTGTAGTTCAAGATTTGCCAAACGTATTTCTAATGGCTTCCATAAGTACTCAAAAAGTCTTGTCTTTATCATCATTTTCTTCTTCAACACCACAAGGGAAATATGAATTGAAGTCTGCCTTAGTTTTAAGGCAAGGATATATACCCGCAATAGTTTTGCGGACTATCTATATGTTGGTTTGGAGCAAAAATGCATCGAGACCTTTACAGATGAGGAAAAACTTGAGACATGGAAATCTGTTGTCCTAGAACTCTTGAAAGTAATAGAAGAGTCAAGGTTTGTGATTGTCATTCTCTCAAGAAACAATGCATCTTCTATAAAGTGCTTGGATGAACTTGTAAAGATCTTAGATGAATGAAAGTGAAAAAAAATGAGAATTTTTTATGATGTGGATCCATCTGATGTATGAGAACAAATTGGTATACTTTTGCCCAAGCCTTAGCTAAACACAATGAATGTTTTAAGGATTGCATAGAAAAGGTGCAAAAATGGAGATCATATTTTCTTTTTCACATTTTTTAATTTTTATTTGTTTTTTTGTATAGATTGGTGATTTTAGTCTTTGAAGTTTAAGAGAGGAAACAAAGGTTGTGTTAATTTCGTATTCATATTATCTGATTCTTAATTTATTTGTTGCAAATACAAATAGGGGAGCAAGGTTCAAAAAAGTAGATCCTTGAAAGACACATTAAATAGAGAGGTTCAAGATTTTGAAGTCAAATCAAGGTACAATTATAATAATGTTCTAATTAGTTTAATATTAAATAAATAAATGATAAAGTTAGTAACCTTTATTAACAAAAGTACCCACTAAAATTTAAATAATTTTCATGTGGCAGCTTACGTGGCCCACATGTGAAAGGGTAGTATTAGATTAAATGAACAAATTCATTATTTCTTAACCATTTAAGTTTTGAATATAGTTTAAACTTTTAAGATAATGAGTAAATTAATACTTTAAATACATGAAAAGCTCACAAAGAGAGTAAAGAAGAAGAAGAAGAAGAAAATGGCACAGTGAGTTTCAAATTTAAGGTTCAACACAACATAAGCAGTGGTAGAGCATTCGTACTTGAGCAAGTACTTAGCAAATCACAAGTCAACTGACAGAAAACTCCTATATGCCTAGCGCATGGGTTATGATGCAGTCTAAATAAACATTGAAAGATAAGGTATTCGTAGACATGGTCTGAATCTTTTAGAAAGTAGACATCTTGAGCTTGAATTTGAACACAAATTTTGAATTTTTTCGTCACAAATCAAGAGAGTAATTTTCATTTGAATACAGCCTATTTAGCAAACCGAAATTCGGATTCCCCTGATGCACCAATAGAAGGGTATAAAACTGGAAGTCGAACATTCCGTTGACAAATTCGATTCTAAAATATTTTTTCTATAGCATGAGGTCAATCCATAAAATATAAAATTTTGGGTAAAAAAATGTGTTAGTAGCTAGTTATTCACAAGACTTAATCGCTTACAAAATGTGCTGAAAATGGACCTTTGTTCACTGTTTTGACAATAAACTTTGAAAGATAAGGAATTCGCTGACATGGTCTGAATATCTTAGAAAGTAGATATCCCCAGCTTGAATTTGAACAAAAATTTTGAATTTTTTCTCACAGATCAAGAGAGTTATTGTCGTTTGAATATGACCCATCTAGCTACCCGAAGTTCAGATTCCACCTATGCACCGATAGAAGGGCATAAAACTGGAAGTCGAACGTTTCGTTGACAAATTTAGTTTTAAAATATTTTTTCTATAGCATGAGATCAATCCATAGAAAATCAAATTTTGGGTAAAAATATGTGTTAGTAGCTAGTTATTCATGAGACTTAATCACTTAGAAAATGTGATGAAAATTGTCATTTGTTCACCGTTTTGACAATAAACTTTGAACGATAAGGAATTTGCAAATGCGATCTGAATATTTCATAAAGTAGATATCCCAAGCTTGAATTAGAACACAAATTTTGAATTGTTTCGACACAAATTGAGTGAGTTATTATTGTTTGAATTTGTCCCATCTAGCTACCCGAAATTCGGATTCCACCTATGCACCGATAGAAGGGCGTAAAACTGGAAGTCAAAAGTTCTGTTGACAAATTCTGTTTTAAAAATTTGTTTCCATAGCCCGAGGTCAATCAAAAGAAAATCAAATTTTGGGTTAAAATATATGTTAGTAGCTAGTTATTTGAGTGAGTTAATCGCTTAGAAAATGTGCTGAAAATTGACCTTTGTTCACTGTTTTGATAATAAACTTTGAACGATAATATATTCCCAGACACGGTATATATATTTTAGAAAGTAGACATCCTGAGATTGAATTTGAACACAAATTTTGAATTTTTTCTATACAAATTAAGTTTTTCACTTGAATATGTCCCATCTAGCAACCCGAAATTCAGATTCAACCTATCCACCGATAGAAGGGTGTAAAACTAGAAGTTGAATGTTCTATTGACAAATTCAATTCTAAAATATTTTTTCTATAGTGCAAGGTCAATCCATAAAAAACCAAAATTTTGGATAAAAATATGTGCTAGTAGCTAGTTATTCACAAGACTTAATTGCTTAGAAAATGTGCTAAAAACTGACATTTGTTCACTATTTTGACAATAAACATTGAAAGATAAGGAATTCGGAGATACAGTCTGGATCTTTAGAAAGTAGACATTTCGAGCATGAATTTCAGCACAAATTTTGTATTTTTTTGCCACAAATGAAGTGAGTAATTGTCGTTTGAATACACCCCATCTAACAAATAGAAATTTGGATTCCACCTATGTGTCGATCGAAGGGCGTAAAACTGAATGTTGAACATTCCGTTGACAAATTTGGTTTCAATATTTTTTTCTATAGCTCGAGGTCAATCTATAGAAAATCAAATTTGGGGTAAACATATGTGTTAGTAGCTAGTTATTCACGAGAATTAATCACTTAGAAAATGTGATGAAAACTATCATCTGTTCATGGTTTTGACAATAAACTTTGAACGATAAGGAATTCGCAGACGCTTTCTGAATCTTTCATAAAGTAGATATCCCGAGCTTGAATTTAAACACAAATTTTGAATTTTTTTGACACAATTCAAGTGAGTTATTGTCGTTTGAATATGTCCCATCTAGCAACCTGAAATTTGAATTCCACCTATGCGCCGATAGAAGGGTATAAAATTGGAAGTTGAACATTCCGTTGACAAATTCAGTTCTAAAATATTTTTTCTACAGCGCGAGGTCAATCCATAAAATAATAAATTTTGGGTAAAAATATGTGTTAGTAGCTAGTTATTCACAAGACTTAATTGCTTAGAAAATGTGCTGAAAACTGACATCTGTTCACCTTATTGAAAATAAATTTTAAACGATAAGGAATTTGCAGATGTGGTCTGAATCTTTTATAGACATCCCGAGCTTGAATGTGAAAACAAATTTTGAATTTTTACACAAATTTTGAATTTTTTCGACAAAAATCAACTGAGTTATTGTCGTTTGAATATGTCCAATCAAACTACCTGAAATTCGGATTCCACCTCTGCGCCGATTAAAAGGGCGTAAAACTGGATAGAGACCCTAGCATGGAGAAATATCAAATGCTTTAATAATATCAGATGCTTCTTATCCTACTACTGCTAGCATGGAGAAATAGAAAAATACGCTCAGCTGAGCTGATACCCTTTTGTGAGTCTAGTCATTCGACAAATATATATGATCTAATCATGCAGTACCAGTTCCCACTTTCAATTATTGTATCACATAGGCTATTGTTCATTAAAAAAAAAGTATCACATAACTTAAATGAGTTTATTTTTACTATTATTTTAGATAAATTTAACAATAAAATTTGAAATCTATGATATATGATTTATAGTGATTACTCTTTATTATGATATTGATATATTATTCTATTATCTAATAATAAGAAATCTTACTAATTGAGTTAACTCAAAGCCACTAGTTTATATTGTTTATTGCGTAAAAATACTGCTATACTTAAGCATGATACTTTAAAAAACTCAACATTTTCCATTTTTTAATGGATATATATATATATATATTAGAATCAATTAAAACTAGGTTATATTATTAAGTCATTGGAAAGTCAGAAATAACAAAATGATAGATATCTGGTGGAACATGCTCCATCCAGACTAGTAAAGGAAATGAAACAATTGCTCTCTTAGCCAAAGCATAGGCTATATATGCCTTAGTAGTTTTTTTTTTTTTCAATAAACAGTAATACTTATTAGAACATACACGAAAATAATAATAGTGTTTTAAACTGGACTTATAGTACATTACATAACCAGAGTACTACAAAATGATCTAACATTTGTAGTTGTAGATTGGGGTTATAAAAAATAAAATAATAATAATAATAATAATAAATATAAAAAAACCTTAATAATGAACTCAAACTTAGAGAAAAAAAAAATCATCTTGCAGTTATGCAAAGTATTCCTACTAAAATATAATGATATGATGATGGAAGCAATCTAAAAAAATAAAAACAGAAAAAAGAGAATCATTTTCCGGATTGCACGAATTTGTGATTAGTATTTTATTTTTGTAAGCTATTCAACTATCTTATATTTCTTCTATAAGGTTGGATTCGGGAAGGTCGCAGATTCAAATAACTTGTTCAAGTTTTTAAAATTTAAAGTTTGTCTAAAAGTCATGCGTGACAATTTTCTTTTCTTTCTATAGTTTATAAATTATATACACATCTCTTTTCTATTTCTTTTTTTCAAAGTCCACTGTGTTGTTATTATTATTATTGTGGGGAGTAAAAGGACCCTGGTGGGTATGTGGACCTTTGGGCCATGCTAAGGAAGGCCGACCTGCTCTTGGGTTCAGAACTTGTTAGTATCATGGGTCGGTCCATACGTCGAGGACCCAGCCGAGGGTAATGTTATCCTCGGATGGACACTGGAGAACCCGGGACTTCATTGTAAAGAATAGGGAACGACATGGTGAAGACCAAGGGGTAAAGGGGGTGAACCCTTGAATGTCTTAGAAGCACCAATGTTAAAGAAGTACCAAAGATAAAGGTTGCCACCTCCACATTAAAGACCTTGCACCTACCACCCTGGCCGCATTAATGGGGAAGTGACCCCTGAACAGTGGAAGGGAAACTTCTGGTTACTATTCAAAGGCACTGAAAAAAGAAATATCTAAGCTAAGGGGGATTTGGAGCAACACGTGTACAAAGTATCAAAAAGAGGAGTATTTAAGGAAAAACCTAGAACAGAAATGGGGGACTCTCTTTTTTGTAACCTAAAAGAAAAAGAAAAGAAAGAGATAATACAAGAACAGTCCTCGGCTTAGGTCCGAGCAAGCTGATTTGTTATATTCCTTGTTGTTTCTGAGTATTTGCAATCTTTGGCTTGCCATCGAATCCTTAAACACTTCTAACCTGGGTTTAAGCCCACACTCTACAAATTCATATTGTTTAAGGCTCATTGGGCCTGGGCTCGTAACTGTCCTTGGAGCCAGGTACAATTGTGCACTTACAATTATTATTATTATTATTATTATTATTATTATATTTTTTTTTGGATCATTGATGCCTGCAGAAATTATTATTATAGACTTCCTTTCTCCAAGCCCCACCATCATAATAAAGGTTTAAATTGTAAATTTATTAATCTGACTGGCTTCTAAATGTCTAGATAAAGCATAATATTCTTCTAAAAAAAATATAAAATAACATGATTTTATTTATTTATTTTATAAAAAATACCTACATTAGAATTCAAATGAACGTGAAACAATTAGCAAAAATTAATAAGAATTAAAAACAGTTGGATTATTTATCCAAAAAAAATATATATTTTTTAATATTATCGGTAGCCACTTCTATTTTTTCTAGCCATCACTTAACGACAAGAATTATTTTGACACAATGCCAAAAGTTTCGGGACAAAATGATTGAGTAAAAATATATTAAAAATAATTATTTTGACACAATACTATTGATAGATTTATATTTTGATATATTATAAATGATTGAGTAAAAATATATAATAAATAATTATTCTGTGCTTTTTCTTTTATTTATATTTTATTAATACTAAATATAGGTAGTTTTATTTTCATGTTATATATATACATTTTTTTTTTTTTTTGAGAACGAAGTCTAAAAATTTTATTTTGAAGAAGCTAAGTTAACCGAAATAAAACATTTGATGTCTGGTTGAACATCTTTTATTCAAACTAGTAAATGGGACACTATGAGTTTTTTTGAACAAAGCACAGACAAATGAACTTTTCATAAATTTTTTTTGTTTTCCTTTTTTTGAGAAAACATAGCAAATGTTTTACTAAAGATGACAGTTCAAATCAATCTGTAATATAAGTTCCATATCTGGCAGTACTTCTTTCATCCTGAATAACATGTTTGTTGATAAAACAGCTCGCCTGGCTAAAGAATATGAGTACCCAGCAGCACTACCGTATTGAATCCATTTTATTATTAAAAAAAATTACACATCACAACAACTTAAACTAATCAAATACCAAATTCGCAATTTAAAGCCAAAAAGCTTGCCCCTGTTTTGGGCACAAAAATACTACTGTTGATTAGTAGGAGAAAGAAGAAGAAACGAAAGATAAGAAAAATAGAAAACTATTTGTCAAATCCATTCCGGTCGATTTCATCCAAGGCCGCAATGCATTGAAAATGAAATTTTCTAGAGACAAAGGAAGGAAAGCAAGCAAGCTTTTGGAAATTCAGTCCCATTCTCCAAAATTTAAATGACCTTCCTCCTAGGAGTTCTTTTTTCTCTCGAACCTTTGGAGATTCAGCCACGATAACTGCCAAATCTATAAAGATTATTTTATATACTGTCATTAGTTTTCCAATTTACAAATTAGAAGGTACAACGTAGGTCTCATATTACAATTTATCACCTTTCACTTTTGGTTGGGAAAGCAAACAAATGAAAGAAAGCAAAGGCAACGATGACAATATTCTCGCTGTTTGAAAAGAAGATCACCGTTCGATACAGATGTTCTTGGCTCCTGTTAATTGACATAACTCTGGTACAATCCCATTAAAAGGTCTTTCAGTGTGAAACTCTCTCTTTCTCTCTTTAGTATAATTGTTCGTGGAGTGTGGGAGCAAAAGTCAATTTTTAAGTCTTCAGAAAGAAGTTTCACATATATTACATATAAAATTATTATATTGTATTAAACAAAATCCGTTTCTAATTAGGGGTTTTGATACCCAAATACCAAATCTGATGTGTACACTGTGAATATGTGATCCACACTTTTTCTTAAAAAATAAAATAAAATGGTGGCCACCTTAGTTAAAACATGCTGTGTTTACGGGCCAAAAAAAAAAAAAAAAACCTAACTAAACTAACAGAAATTAATAGAAAGATCAATAACACTCATTTTTTAAATTTTAAAAACCATTAGTATTCACTTAAATTTTCAAAGATCAAACATATTCGGTAAACAAACTTTAGGGACTTACAATATAGTTTCTTTTTTATTTAATTATTTTATTACCACTGGTATCTCTTTTTCTCTTTCTCTCGCACTCTGGCTATCTCATTGTTGTGCTTGTGCACTCGTTCAAGTTATTAAAAATTAAAGTTTCTCTAAAATTCATGCGTGACAATTTTCTTTTCTTTCTATAGTTTATAATTTATATACACATGATCTCTTATATATAATTTTTTCAAAGTTCACTGTGTTGTTGTTGTTGTTATTATTATTTCTTTTATATATATATATATATATATATATATATATATAATATATATATATATATATTTTTTTTTTTTTTTGGTTATTGATGCCGGCAGAAATTATTATTATAGAATTCTTTCTCCAAGCCCCACCATCATAAAAAAAAGGTTTAAATTTTAGGTTTAAAAAAAGATATAAAATATAATAACATTATTTTATTTTATTTTTTAATAAAAAAATCACCTACATTAGAATTTAAAAGAACGTCAAACAATTAGCAAAATAAATAAGAACCAATTGGATTAATTATCCAAAAAAAATATTTTTTAATATTATTGGTAGCCATGTCTATTTTTTCTTGCCATCACTTAATGACATGAATTATTTTGACACAATGCCAAAAGTTTCGGAACTAAATGATTGAGTAAAGATATATTAAAAATAATTATTTTGACACAATACTATTGATAGATTTATATTTTGATATATTATAAATGATTGAGTAAAAATATATAATAAATAATTGTTTTGTGCCTTTTCTTTTAGTTATATTTTATTAATACTAAATATAGGTAGTTTTATTTTCATGTTTTATTTATATATAAATATATATATATATATATATTTTTTTTTTTGAGAATGAAGTCTAAAAGTTTTATTTAGAAGAAGCTAGGTTAACTGAAATAAAACATTTGATGTCAATCTGGTTGAACATTTTTTGTTTTTGGTCAAGACCTTATAACCAAGGATCCATTTAATTGGAATGGTGAAAAAGTAGAATAATAGAAAATAGAGAGGAAATGGAAAAATGGAAGGACTGAAAAACTTTAGGGTATGTTTGGTAACTGTTTTTTTTCCTTATTTTTTGTTTTCAAAAACAATTTTCTATTTTTGAGACTAAAAAACTTGTTTGGCAACCCAAAATTGACAGAAAACAAAAAATGTTCTCAAAACTCAATTTGTGAAGGAAACTGAAAACATGTAAACTGTTGTTTTCAATTCCTAGATTTCAAAATTTAATGAAAATACGCATTTGATTTAATGAATTTTTCTCATTTTATGAGTTAGCATCAAAATTCAAATCCTAATAACAACATATTTTAGTATTTTCTATTTTTTTTTTTCAAATTTTTTTTTAATTTCAACTAACTAAACATGTTTTTATTTCAAAAATATATAAAAATTGTTTTTTCCTTATATTCACAAAAACAAAATTTTGAAAATAGAAAACAAAAACTATTACTAAACATTACCTTAGATTTTTTTTTTTTTTTATTTGTGTTTTGCTGTGAGGGTGGAAAAGTGGAAAGATTAAAAATAAAGAGTATGTATAAATTTACTCATATGCCCTTATTAAGAAATGATATCTAATTAAAAAAAAATGGCAAACAACCAACCAAAAAATAGGCAGTCACCCAAATTTATTAAAAAAAATGCCCACTACAAAAGAAAAAAAAATAAAAAAAGAGAAGAAGAAGAAGAAGAAGAAGAAGAAGAAGAAGAAAGGCATGTCCAGTAAAACTCAAAAAGAAAAAAACAATTAAAAAAAGAAGAATCAAACCGGAAAAAAAACAAACAAACAAACAAAACAAAAAACGAAGCAGTACGAGAATCACGCCTAGGAAGAAAAAAAAAAAAAGGAAAGAGAAAGAAATAACCAAAACATAAAAGGAGGGGTAATACGGTTATATGATTTCAACTACTTTTCTTCTTTTTATTTTCTTCTCAAATTGAGAAGATAGCATTTTGGCGAACTTGAAGAGAAAACACCCAACCTTACCAAAGTTATGTTGCTGAGTGACAATGGTAAGGCGAATTAGAGTGACGATAGAACCTTTAAAGCCTAAGTTAACAATAAATTGCAACTCAGCATAATTACCTTGCAGGGAAAATGTGAAAATCTCAATGTCTTTTGCCCATAAAGACCCAATCCCAAACACAAATCTCCAAACCCCCAAATCCCCTAGACCCAATCCACAAAGTAAGCATATTCCAACTTTCATCAATGGCTAACCAACAACAACATCAAAACCATGGCAGTGGTCATGGTACCCTTTCCTGCACAAGGCCATCTCAACCAACTCCTTCACCTCTCACGTCTTATCTTAGCCTACAATATCCCAGTTCACTATGATTGTACTGTCACTCACAACTGCCAAGCCATGCTTCGAGTCCATGGTTGGGACCTCAAAATCCCTCCTTTTCTCACCCCATAGCCAAATCCCAATGCACCACACAAGTTCCCTTCACATCTCTAACCATTAATCAATGCTTCCTTGCATCTTCGTGAACCCATGGCTTCACTTTTACGTGAACTTTCATCCAAAGCAACAAGAATCATTGTCATCAACGATTCATTGATGGGCTTAGTGGTGCAAGACTTGGTTACTATCCCTAACGCCGAGTCATACACCTTCCATAGTATATCAGCTTTTACTTGCTTTTTTTATTTTGTGGCACGCAATGGGAAAAGCTCTAGAATTAGATCCGTAGTCCAAGATAATCACAAAAGACCTTCCATCTCTTGAAGATTGTTCCACAACCGAGTTTATGAACTTTATTGATTCACAAGCAAAGTTCCAAAAGTAAAGCTTCGGGGGCCTTTACAATACATGCAGGGTCATAGAGGGTGCATATATGGACTTAATGGAAAAGATAGAGAGAGACAAGAAGCATTGGGCTATCCGCTATTGGACCATTCAACCCTGTGAGAAATATAGGTTCAAATAAAAGGCACAAGTGTTTGGAGTGGCTGGATAAAGAGTCACCAAACTTGGTGATATATGTGTCTTTTGGGACAATAACTGCCATGGAAGACGAGCAAATAAAGGAGCTAGCAATTGGGTTGGAAAAAAGTGAGCAAAATTTCATCTAGGTATTAAGGGAAGCAGATAAAGGTGATGTTTTTATTAATGGAGAACTTAGAAAGGCTAAGATTCTCGAAGGGTTTGAAGAGAGAATTAAAGGCAGAGGGATGGTAGTGAGAGATTGGGCACCTCAGTTGGAAATTCTAGGTCACCCATCAAGTGGTGGATTTATGAGTCACTATGGATGGAATTCTTGCATGGAAAGTATCACTATGAGGGTGCTAGTAGCAGCATGGCCAATGGCCTCTATCAGCCAACGAACACCGTTTTGATAACAAAATTGCTCAAAGATGGTATTGTTGTGAAGGACTGGTCACGTAGAGATGAGTCAGTGACATCATCCACTGTAGAAAAGGTTATGAAATTGTTGATGGCATCAAAAGCAGGGGATGAGATAAGGCAGAGGATAGTGGATTTGGATGGTGCTATCGAGTAGTCCATTGAAGAAGGTGGAGTTTCACGCATGGAGTTGGATTCTTTTTGTTAGAAATATTGAATTGAATAGTATTGTATTTCTCACTGAAAGAATATACATGAGTGTCTTTATATAGGAGGCATATGAGTGCAGTACAAGTAAATATGAGTGTAGTACAAGTAAGAGTGCTAAACAAGTAAACTAGTTGGGCCTAAAGCCCACAACACTATATATGTTAACAGCCCCCCTCAAACTCAAGGTGGATGTGAGACCAACTTGAGGTTGTCAACCAAAGTACGAAGGCATCCCTTAGGATGTGACTTGGTGAAGATATCTGCAAGTTGATCTGTAGAAGAGACTGAGATTAGCTTGAGAGCACCATGGACAAGATGATAACGGATAAAATGACAATCGATCTCGATGTGTTTAGTCCGTTCATGGAAGACATCATTGTGGGCAATATGAATGACACTTTTATTGTCACAATAAAGAGGAGTAGCAGAGGATGTCGACACACCTAAGTCTTTGAGAAGCCATCGTAGCCAAAGAAGCTCAGATGTGATATCAGCAAGGGCACGATATTCTGCTTCAGTACTAGAACGGGCCACATGAGTTTGTTTCTTGCTTCGCCAAGAAATCAGAGAAGAACCAAGAAGAAAACAATAACCAGTGGTGGACCTGCGATCAGTGGGATCTCCTGCCCAATCAGCATCAGAAAATGCACGGAGAACAAGAGGAGACCGAGCAGAGTAGAAAAGACCATGGAAAAGAGTGCCCTTTAGGTACCGAAGAATGCGCAGAACAGCAGCATAATGAGTCGATCGTGGAGCAGACAGATATTGGCTCACCTGGTGAACAGCATAGGAAATGTCTTGACGAGTAACAGTGAGATAAACTAGGCTGCCAACTAAGCGTCTGTAAAGAGAGGGATTAGACAATGGTTTCCCCTATGAAGGAGTCAGATGCGCATTAAGCTCGACTGGAGTGTCAACAGTCTTGCTATCAGTGAGTCCAGCTCTAGACAAGAGTTCAGAGGTATACTTGGCCTGAGTAATGTAAAGTCCATCTGTAGAATGAGTGATTTCAAGACTCAAGAAGTAGCTGAGATGTCCAAGATCTTTCATCTCAAACTGCTGACTGAGAAAATCTTTGAGTTCTTGAATGCCACTGAGGTCATCACCAGTTATGATCATATCATCCACATACAGGAGAAGTAAAATAGTGCCTTTGTCAGTGCGACGAAGAAATAAGGCAGAATCATAATGACTGGCCATGTAACCCAAACGAGAGATGGTAGAGCTGAACTTGGCAACCAAGCACGTGGAGCTTGTTTAAGGCCATAAAGTGCACGTCGAAAGTGACAGACCTTGTTTGATTCAACAGAGAGACCAGGAGGAGGTTGCATATAACTTCTTCACTCAAATCCCCATTAAGGAATGCATTTTTGACATCCATCTGAAAAAGATCCCATTTACTAGCAGCAGCAACAGCTAAGAGGGCACGAACAGATGAGATACGAGCAACCGGAGCAAAGGTCTCTTCATAATCAATCTCATACTCCTGTGTAAAACCTTTTGCAACAAGACGAGCTTTGTAACGCTCAATGGACCCATCAGAGCGAGTCTTAATCTTGTAGATCCACTTACAACCAACCACAGATTTCCCAGGGGGGAGAGTGACCAAGTCCCAAGTATGGTTTTTAGATAATGCATCAAGTTCCTCTTTCATTGCAATCTACCATAAAGGGTCAGTGGAAGCCTCACGATAGGTGTGAGGCTCGTGCAATATAGCAAGGGTAGTGTAACAATGATAGTCAAGTAAATGTGTAGGAATGGACCTTACCCGAGTTGAGTGACGAGGTGGAATGTCTTATACATGATCTTCAGGCGGAGCAGGAGCAGGGGAACCAGGATTAAGGTTGGGTAGCTCGTCTTCGACCTGTTCATCTTCCACCTGTTCATTAAAAGGGGAACTAGGAAAGGGATCAAGGATTTCTGGTGGTTGGACAGAGAAGTTAATAGGAGAATCAGGAGCAGCTACAGAAGGAATTTGCGTCTCATCTGGAAATAGATCTAAAACAGAAGAGGAAGATAAAGAAGCACGGAAGTGAGAGAGCTCGACAAAGAGGCGATGTTCCCAAAAGACAACATTGCGGGAGACACGAAGACGATGAGAAATAGGATCATAACACCGATACCCCTTTTGAGTTTCGCCATAACCAAGAAAACAACAAAGTCTTGACCTAGGCTCAAGTTTGTTATGCTCATGTGGCTGAAGAAGAACGAAACAAGCAGAGCCGAATGAGCGTAGGTGGTTATATTCTGGAGGTGACCCAAATAGGCGCTCATATGGAGTTTGATTTTGGATGACAGGACTGGGAATGCGATTAATAGTATGAACAGCATGAAGAGCAGCTTCGCCCCAAAAAGGAGCAGGAACTTTGGCAGAGAGAAGAAGAGCACGAACAGTATCAAGAATATGACGAAGTTTTCGTTCGGCTCTACCATTTTGCTGAGAGGTACCTGGACAAGTTAGTTGATGAACAGTGCCATAGGAATGCAAAACAGCTTGGAAAGCATATTGAGTGTACTCAAGAGCATTATCAGATCGAAAAATTTTGATACGTTTAGAAAATTGAGTTTCAACCATTTTTGCAAAATTAGAATACACTTGCAATAATTCAGAACGATGTTTCATATTAAAGATCCAGCTATAGCGAGAGTAATCATCAACAAAGACAACAAAATATCGAGATCCACCAATACTAGAGACAGAGGAAGGTCCCCAAACATCAGAATGAATAAGGTCAAAGATATTAGTGGATATAGATTCACTAGAATTGAAAGGCAAAGCTAGTTGTTTTCCTAATTGACATGAAACACAATCAAAATTTTCTGTAGACACTGAACCTAGCAAACCTCTAGAAGCCAATTGTTGGACACGGGAAGAAGATGCGTGACCAAGTCGAGCATGCCAAAGAGCAAGAGAAGGAATAGAGGAAACTGCAGTAGCTGCGGCAATAGAAACAGGAGCAACAAATGGAAGACGAAGGTTGTCCACGGGAAACATACGCCTAACTCTGGGACTGGTCCCTAGCTCCTGTCCCATCCTTGGATCCTGCACAATACACCCAGAATAATCAAACATGATTCGATAACCCAACTCAGCTAATTGTCCCACAGAAAACAAATTGTAAGAAAGGTCAGGAACATTAAAGACCCCAGAAACGGAGAAGTTGGAGGTTGAAACGGAACCTATATTATGACCAGACATTGTGGAACCATTTGCTATACGAATAGTAAGAGGATGTGGTGCAGGTTTAAGTTCAGAAAATAAGGACAAGTGAGGTGTCATGTGATTGCAACAAGCAGAATCCATAAGCCAAGAGGAAGGAGACATACCGGACAAAGCTGAGAGAGAAGAGGAATAAGATGCATTACCAACCATACGAATGACATTGGCGATAATGTTTTTAAGGTCATCTGTGGTCATGGTGAAAGTGCAACCTGAAGACTCAGACTGTGCAAAGACGGGAGCCATTGGTTGGACACTCTCAATGTCAGCAATAGTGGCAGAAGAACCTGAAACAGCTGATTTATTGCGCTAAAAGCAAGTCTCAATATTATGGTCAAAACGTTTGCAAAAATTGCAAAAGCGTTTACTAGATTGTCTGCGATGATTGTTGCAAAAGGAAGAAGATCTATCCTTATTCTTCATTTAGAAGCAAAATATGCAAAAATGGATTGCAAAAATAAAATCTACGTGAAAAACTGAGTAAGGAGAACCTGGCCTGAAAAAGTCAACTCCAGAAAAGTCAACGGTCAACGGTCCAAGTCAACGGTCAACGGTCAGCGCTGACGTGGCAAGATGACGTGGCAGGATGACGTGGCTAGGGCTGACGTGGCAGACTGAATCTGGCGCGTGGCGGCGCGTGGCAGCTCAGTTCGGCGCGTGGAGGCGCGTGGGCGCGTGATCTTCAGGGCAGAACCTTTGGGCGGCGCGTGAGGGCGCGTGGAGACTCCGATGACTGTAAGGTTTTCACGAGCAGGTAGATCGGAGCAAGACGATCTTCGTGGTACCTTCTAAAAATTTTTCGGAGCAATATTCACGGCGGTGCCGAAAAAAGCAGTGGTCTTTGCAGTGTTTGAACTCCCCAACGACGGCTGCTACAGGTCCGGAACCTGAGGACGATGTCTAGAAGACTCAAAGGTTCAACGGCGAAAGACTGTGGCAGTGATTGTGACAGCGGAAGCAATATGAAAAATGGAGTTATACCAATAAAGACAAGACTGCGAAGAAAAAGTCAGAGCAGTGGCTCTGATACCATGTTAGAAATACTGAATTAATAATATTGTATTTCTCACTGAAAGAATATACATGAGTGCCTTTATATAGGAGGCATATGAGTGCAGTACAAGTAAATATGAGTGTAGTACAAGTAAGAGTGCTATACAAGTAAGAGTGCTAAACAAGTAAACTAGTTGGGCCTAAAGCCCACAACACTATATATGTTAACACTTTCATTACTCATATTACTAGGTAGAGAGTACGTGGAAAGTTCAAACTTATTAAATTCTGTTACGAAATAATAAGGGAAGTTTATGCAATGAATGTATTTGACAGTTTTTGGAAGTTGTATAATAATCATAAGGAAAGTTATGGTTGCATGTGGATTATTTATTATTATATATCCAAAAAGAAGAGAAATACAAGTATTAGAGAGTTCTCTTACTCTTACCTCCTTACCCTTTCTCCCTTTGTGTACTTTGTGAGTGAGTTACTTTCTTTGCGTAGTGTGTGTGTGTTTGGATGTGCAAGTGAAGAGTGACCCACTAATTTCCAAATAATTAAGTGGTATAATAGCTAATCGTTTAGTAGTAAGAATGATTATTGCCAACTATTAGGGTCCTATTTTCTATGTAATTAGTTAATTTTTTAACAAAATGCACTTTACTTGTAATTGGGTAAATCTAAGTTGGGTTTAATATATCAAGAAGTATGTTGTTCAAACATATCAAGTAATATCATTAAAGACATAAAAGTTGATCCAAGAAATAAGTGAAGAAAAGTTGTTTCATGAAGTCTTGACAAAAATTCGATAGATACAACTATTGAAGTTTAATTTAGAAGCTCAACACAAGTTCGACACAAGCTTGATTTATCGAGATCTATGATTTCAGAATTTTCAGATCTGAAATTCGGCCCATGATGACTTGAATGATTAGAGTTTCTTTTCTCACAACCTTAGTTATATATAAGGCTAATTTTAAAAGTCATCAAGTACGGAAACATGAACATAGAATTCATATATTCTGTGTGAAGGTACTGTGTTTGTACGCCTTAGAGTTTGTAATCAAGTACTTCTGGATCTTCATCGTTTATGAAATGAAGAATTTTGCAGCCAACAACAATCAATCAAGTTGCTAGAGTTAGTCATGTACTAAAATCCGTAAAAAGGAGTTAGTTATAGATTGAAGATTTGTGCAACAAGGAAAAAAAGGATACTACCACATTAAGTTCAATTGAATATTAGAGCGAAGGTTCAACTGTAAGTTGGGATTTTGGAATAGGCAGAGCAATGGTAAGATTCCTCGTACTTGTAATTACTTGATTATTAATTAGTGGATTCTTGGGAGTGGTGAACTTAAATTCACTTAGTAAGATTTTTGCCTTGCGAAAGGTTTTCTCCATTCCTCAACAAATCATCTTGTCAATTTAATTTCCGCTTCACTTAGTTTATTTGGTAATTTGTTGGTGTCTCCACAATTTGTATGTAATTTGACCTAATTAATCAACTTTGGTAATTGAATTAGTTAACCAGGGTCAATCTATCTTAACCCAACACCAACAGGATATGATGTCATTCCAATTTCCATACTTACTAAACAAAATTTTAATAATTGGAGTATTCAAATGAAGATGTAACTTGGATCCTAAGATGCATAGGAGATTGTGGAGAGAGGTTATAAGGAGTCACAATATGAAATATCTTTGACTCCAAATCAAAAGGAAGCCTTGCAAAAGGATTATAAGAAAGATTAACAAGCTCTTACCTTAATCTATCAAGGTTTGGGTAAAATCATGTTTGAGAAAGTTGCAAATGCAACTTCATCCAAGCAAGTGTGGAGATTCTTAAAAACTCTCTAGGAAGTTGATAAGGTGAAGAAAGATCACCTTCAAATATTAAGAGGTGGGTTTGAAAGCCCACACATGAAAGAATCTGAATATGTTTTGGATTATTTTTCAAGGGTGTTGGCCATGAGAAATCAATTAAAGAGATATGATCGAAAACTTGAATGATGCTCATGTAGTAGAAAAAAAAATCCTATAGTCATTAAATTTCAAGTTTGACTATATTGTTGTGGCAATTGAGAAATCAAAATACTTGGAGTCAATGACCATTGACTAGCTCATGGGATCTTTACAAGCCCATAAAAAATGCTTAAAAAGAAGAAGCATTTCTTGATAATCAATCACCGTTAAACTGGTCTCATTCTATCTTACCCCTTAACTTATCAATTAAAAATTAGATGTTCACGAAACTTGATTACAAAAATATAAAAAGTGATTTGCAACTAAAAAAAAAAATAGAAGTAATAAATTCTAAATAAAAATTTATAATATATAAATTTAAATAAATATAATTTAATTAATATCCAAATATAAGAAATTTTTTACTGAAAATTGTCACTTAAGGCCTCAGATCTTATTGAACTGACCCTGGCCTTTGAGAAGGTAAGGAAGCACTTGTAACATAAACGTGGCTGAGTAAATCAAAACTGGCCAAATTAAATCGCATATAAAAACATTTTCTACACTCCGAATACACCATGGATAAAATATAGACACCAATTTCCACATTTTTTAAAAAGAATGTCTTCAAAGATAAAGGCACATTGAATATGCAAATAATAACAAAAATAGAAAAGGTAAAACATGTTAACACAAGCTAGAAAATTGGAATCATTTGCTATTTATACGCTATAGGTACAAGTCAAAACAAATTCAAAGAAAATTGGACTCAACCTCTCCTTAGTGCCTCCATCAAACACCCTAAGGACTATGACAAATAAAATTCACAAGAAAGTTTAATTATGAGGGTAAAGCCTAGCCTCCATACACTCTGAATCCCCCAACATAGCCCGCAATGTCTCAGGTAAAAGGCAAGATTCAAAACCCATGCCTCCTTCTACTCCAGGAAAAATTGTTAACTCCCCATCTTAGTGTATATTTAGGAAGCATTTGATGTTGGATAAAATTTTGGTCCTTTCTCACAATGAAATATGAATTGTTGTTACTGAATTCAATTTCAAAGTGATTTTGTTTTGATTAGGTACGACTAATCAAGATGCTAGAGCCACCAAAGAAGCCTAATTAGAATTTAAAGGAGTTTTGTATGTTTGAGTTTTTTAATTGTACAATAATGTTTTACGCTGTAGATTTAAAAAAAAAAAAAATTATGCTGTAACTAATTTTTTCTTCCAAGTTTTGCGCCTCTTGATTTGTTTGTCTTAAAATACACTAAGAAACTCACACTAAATGCCCGTTACAACTTCAGAGTTCAGACTGCTTCGATAGTTTTGTTTCACCTCTTTGGATTGCAGAAGATGTTTACATGAATGTTAGAAAATGAGTGGAAAGGATTTAAAGAATGGGAAATTTGAAGTCGTAACGAGTGGTAAGGATTGTCACACTCACATGTTAAAGAAAAGTTTAAATTAAGACTAATTTGATGTAAATACAAAAATTAATGGATAATACTAAGTAAATTAAGGTTAGTTTCATATAGAGGATTAAATATCATAGTTGAACGATAAATTTAAACAAAAATAACTATAATATATATAAATATATATATATATATATATATATGATTTTAAAAAAAAATTTAAAAAAAATTACTTTAACTTGGATATATAACTATACATAGTTAAGTAAAGTTGTAATCAAATTTTAATTTTATATCTTCTTATTAAGAGGAAGAAATAGATAGATATTGTTTACTGTGTGGCTTTGTAGAAGATTAGTTTACAAAAATTATAATCTCAAACTATTTGTGGAAATTAGTCATCATTGATCTATCACATTTGTCGCATTTTAAAAAATATATATTTTAGGGTTTCAATTGAGTTAAATTTTTATTGGTCTCTTATTTTGGAAGTCTAGTTAGAAATGAAAATGAAAAATACTAAAGATACTACAAAATATTCACAATATAATGTAATAAGAATTGCAATTGATGAATTTCATCAACCTAATTTATAAGTGTTTGAATTACTTTTTTATGTGGTTGGTGACATGTTAATTTGTTAGTCTATAATAAAATTTGTGATATTCTTAACATTACTCATAAAAAAAGTGCTAAATATATTTAAAATGTTATAATTTTATAAAATTTTGGGTCTTTCCATGACAGAAGAAGGAGCCTTTTTTTACTAGGAATTTTTTTTTTTTTTTTGTGGGGCCTTAGGCCTAGGCCTAAGTTGCCTTGGCCTTGGGCCGGCCCTATTTAAGAGACGATGTTCTTCTTTCAAGCAAGCAAACTGTTACTTTAAACATGCATGCTAGGTGTGTTTCTTTTGTTTCTGCACGCCTCTTGCAGTTGAAACAATGTGCAACCGTCAGTGCCCTATATACTTAATTTCTCGTATAATATCTATTTGAGATGTTATGTTATGGTCACCTGTTATACCAAATTTTGTCAAATAAATAAAATGAAGCTTTCCATCCAAGAGTTTTGTAATTCAACAACATTATTCTGCCCCTTATGAATAACTTGGATTCAAATCCAGATATAAAACTTGGTACTTTCTTTGTAATGTGAGTTTTGCCGAGTTAGGAGATTGTTAAGCTCATAGCTCATGTTGTTGCCAAATTTGCTGCTTCTTTTGAAGTTATTTATTATTGTAATTACCTGCTCCTATCTTGGACGCTTGCAGGTTAGATCATATACTAACTTTTATTGTTCACAAAAGTTTCAATTTATCAAAACATTCACGAGTCCAAATTCTCCTCACCCACCTGTAAATAAAAACTATATATAAATAAATCTTTTTGAACAAAGAGAATAGATAAATGTTTTAAGGCAAGGCTTGGGTCTAGCGTTCAATTACACTAGACCCTTCAAAATAATAACATGCATCTATTTTTTGAACACGTATAACTATTGCGATGGTCTAGTTCAACTGGACATTGAACCCAGCCAAGTCCATGATTTTATAGATAATCCCCCAGTCTGTGACCATATGTGCTAAAGCCTCTTGGTGGGCCTTTGTCGGCAAAGCACAAAGTAAGCCGAATTGTCATATATTGACAGATCACAGCTATGAACTATATTTGGAGATGAATTTAAAACCCACTCCTAGCACACCCATTAACCACCTATTTGGAGATGAGTTAGTTGCTTGCACGCAAAAGTGTTATGGGCCTTATAGCTAATCAGCATATATAGACATTGGGGAATGGGGAGGGTCAGATTGATTGACTCATTACTATTATGATGATCGTACATTGCACATTTTGTGTCTTGTAATCAACTAAATTTACTAAAAGTGTTATGGTTGATTAATGATTTTAATATGCTCACTGCATGTTTAATGCATCCAAAAGAAAATGGCATAAAAAACCTCTTTTTTTTTTTTTTTTCAGGCAACCTGTTTTTTTGTTGAGTTTGTAGTACAACTGTACAACTTTCTTTTGTTGGAGACTTGGAGTTACTTTTCGCAGCTTCTATCGTATGGATCAGTTATCCACGTGATATTAATAACATTAGAGCACTCTCATCAAATATTTCAAAAAAAAAAAAAAAAAGTCATTTTAACATATTAAATACCTATTTTATTATTTTACCATATTATTTTACATCTCATTTATCAGATGTTTTATCCTTCTATTCTATACATTAAAATAATATTTACTACACATTAAACTAATATATTAACTCATCCAGTTATCACCACCACCATCATCATCATCATCATCATCATCATCATCAACAACAACAACAACCAGCACCACTACTGCCGCAACAACGGCCACTGCCACCATCGACACAAACTCACACCACCAACGCCGCCTCAAAAAAAAAAAAAAAAAAACACACACACACACCACACACACACACACACACACACACAACAGAGATCGACACAAACCCACATCCACTAAACCAAACAAACCCACATCCACCACCGGCACAAACCCACACTTCTGTTGCCGTCGCTGAGGGAAGTTTTCACTTCTGGCCACCGTGTCCTTCACACTGGAGTTCCTCTTCGTCGCAAAGTGGGTCAGTGATGCGTGGCGAGATCGGTGTGGCGAGATCGGCGTGGCAAGATCGGCGTGGCGAGACTGTGAGGCGAGATGACGATGAGAAAAAAGAGATCATCGGCATGGCCAGAGAGAGAGAGAGAGAGAGAGAGAGAGATGAGAGAGAGAGAGAGAGGAGAGAGAGAGAGAGAGAGAGAAATGAATTTTATATGCCAAACAATGTTTGGCATATATCTTCTTACCGTCTCATCTTTGAGACAGTACTGTGCATATGTGTTAAAAATTTTAGTATTTGGAACATCTCATGAAGCTCATATTTTGAAGTTTGGTGTGCCAAATGTGCCATATTTTGACATTTGACACATTTGACATGCCTGATGAGAGTGCTCTTATCGCATAACTTTCTCTTCCCCCTTTGTTCCCAACCACAAAAACAAAGTGATACGTGCTAGACATGGCAAATGTGCGAGTCGGGTTGATCAGGTCAATTGGATTATAGGTCGAATCGGGTTAACCTATATTTTTTACATGATATTTTTTAATAAAGAAAATATGTATTTGCTATTTGAAAAGTCACACAGCAAATTACTTGATGTAAAATGCATCACTTTGAATTCCTCACTCATATCAACAATGAGCTCAGCTCAACAAATTAATATTTGTTCAATAATTTAAAAATCATACAAATCCCAACCATATTAAATAAAATAGCACAAAAAAGTAAAACAAGTACACAAGTTTCATTTCTACAAAATATCAACATCCCAAAACATAAAACAAAATTGCAAATGCATTATTGGATAACTAATTTGACAAAGAATAAAAGCATATAAGAAATTTATCTTGAAAACTAATTTTATAATCTGTTATCAATTGTGGTTGACATTTTTTTTCAATTTGAGAATATACATTAAAGTTTGATTGTTTGCTTATTTATACATGGCCTCTTTTATGAATATTATATTAATGTTAAGCAATATACACTCTAGGAAATATTATAATTTATTTTGAAAAGCTGTTTATTTTAGACATGAATTGTTAAAAAATAAGTCTAAACATTCATAATTTATGCTAATTTCATTGAAACTTTGACTTTAATTTTTTCACACTTATGAATGTTTCTCATACATGTCTTTAATTATAAATATATGTTTTTAACTCTACTATAACTAGATTATCTTGGCATGTACTTTGTTATTTGATATCTACAAATATTATCTCATTACGGAATGCCTCAACTATTCATCTTTCAATTCTTTTGCATGCAATTATGTAAAGGTCTCAATTGTTTCCTTAAAGCTCACAAAAAACAATCAAACAATATATTTTTATTTTATTTTAATTTTTTTTTAAATGGTTTAGGTAGTGAATCGGGTCATGTTGACCTGCAAAAATTAGATCGAATTGTCACGGGTCAACCTATTTTTACTTTGGGTCAAAAAATCAGGTCCGAGTCGAATCCGGAAATCCTGACCCGTTTTATATGGTGAAGAACAGTTCAAGTTATCCTCTTCCAATCGCTACCTTGAAGACTCTGGTCCCCGCAGCATGGACAAGTCTAAAAAATAGTCTCAGTGGATACCTTTTGTCTGCTGAGTCCTTTGATAAATATGATGTTATCATGTCAGAGTTGAGTTGATATAAAGATCAAAGCTTACCATCTCAGCAAAGAAAAAAAAAAAAAAAACTTACCGTCTACTTTTTTCTTTCGGCCATGAACTAGTTCCCACTTTCAAACTATTATATCACATCCGCCGTTTATACGTGACTTTGTAATAAAGTATATATATTAGCAATTTAGTTTTTGCATTAATTCAATATATTATATGTAGGTTTATTTCTTATTTTCTCTTGGACTTTTTTGGTAAAAGTAGGGCTGTTTATTTTTTATATTCACGTATGTGGTTATGGGATGATAAGGAATTTAATGGTGAAAACTATATTTTCGTCTTTACATTTTCACGTGATTTTCACTTTAGTCTTTATCTTTTATTTTCACCACTTTTAGTCTATGTTTAGAAAAACGCCTTCTATTTTAGTTTTTTCTGTCAGTGTCCTAATGGCACTGACCTACATGGGGTTTTTTAATGCCAAAATAAAATTTTTATTATTATTTTAATAGTTCCATCTGCCACATAGGTCAATACCGTTAGAGCATTGACGGAAAATACTAAAATAGAAGGCGTTTTTCTAAATAGGGACTAAAAGTGGTGAAAATAAAAAATAAGACACAAAGTGAAAATCACGTAAAAATATAAGGACGAAAGTGTGGTTTTTGCCAAATATAATTAACAATCAAGTTACTTAGACAATAGGAGGTTCAATGGGTTAGTTTTTAAAAAAAAAGTATTGACAGTCAAATTCTACGAGCTCTACCACATAGATTTAACCTTAAAACTCTACTCGAATTTTTAGTTCTTTCTCTTCTAACCTCGATCATGCATACTATAGAGAACTAGGCATCCATGAATCTCCACTGTGTAGAGAACTGGTTGTTTAGAGGCACGCCCAATTTACACTAATATTTTTTTACTTTTGGTAAAGTAGTTTATTATGAATAGTAGATAAAATTATTGGGGATCCAACTTAAAAAAATCCACCACTGAACACGATCAACCACATAGATAAATGTAAAATAGTTGATGAAAATTCGATGTACCAAACATAAACTGCACTGTGAAATTGCAATGCCAAAACTTCTTGATTATTTAACTGGAACATATATACGTTGCAGGCTCGTAATCCCAAAGAGAATAGGTCTTGCCGTTGAGTTGCGTAGTAAAATCTTATTGGTCACTTTGAGAGAATTTTCTTTAAAAAATAAGCCAATTACAAGGATTTGTGTTAAAGTGCTAGTCAAAAAGAATCCTTGTCGGCCAACCCACAATTTTAACAATGCACGAGGATTCCAAAAAAATTGGTATAAAAGTATAAAACCCCACAAGCTTTAAGCTTTATCAACATACTTCGTTGTTTGCCGTCAGCTTGTCCTTCTATTTGATGTGAAATCAAAACAAAGGACTTTGTGCAGCTTGTCATCTCTTTATTATCAAATCCTTCTTGCGGCATGGAAGAATAATCTGCTTCCCGAGCACCACAAAAATACGCGCATCACAAGCTAACTCAATTTGCCGTCACTCAAGAAGGATGTGGAGTTTTAACGTGTAATTGATTATGGGCCCTAGGCTCATTCTATTTACTTGAATTTTACGCATGCTTTTACTTTATACTTTACTTCCTATATAAAGATACTCATGTATATTTTATTATTTGAAAAATACAATATACTTATTTAGTATCTCTAACATGGTATTAGATCCACCTTGTTTAAAAGCAATCTTTGTCTTCTTCAATGTTTTTCTGCTGCGTTCATCTCTTTGGCTTCCTACTACTGCCATAAAAAGTCTCCGGTATAGTCATGCTACCGTTAATATTCGCATTAACACTTACTTGGATTTCACACATACTTTTACTTTACACTTTACTTCCTATATAAATACACTCATATATATTTTATTACTTGAAAAATACAATACACTCATTCAGCATTTTCTAACATAGTATTAGATCCACCTTGTTTAAAAGCAATCTTTGTGTTCTTCAGTGTTTTTCTGCTGCGTTCATCTCTTTGGCTTCCTATATATTACTGCCATCAAAAGTTTCCGGTATAGTCATGCTACCATTAATATTCGCATTAACACTGCAAGACCATTACCTTCTTCAAATCACTGTCACATAGTCGAACTTCATTTAAGGAATCTTCTCAACGTTATCAAATTTCAAGCTTTCATCTTGAGTTTGAGAGAGGGTGTTAGAGATATATAAGTTCATTAGCATAGGTCCAAGTCTAATTCTATTTTGTGTGCAAACCAGGTCTCTTACTTGTATTAGAAATCTATTAATTTAGGGTTTGGTCTATTATATATACTCATGTTATGGTTAATTATAACACAGGTTTTGTAATACACTCTTATTTAATAAAGATATAGCATTTAAGTGTTTTTTTCGTGGATGTAGGTTGTAACACTGAACCACATAACTCTTGTGTTCTTGTGTTCCTATTTTATGTTTCTATTTTCTGCAACTATTCAAGTATATTCAATATGAAATATATCATTGCTAACATTTAACAATACATATGAGCTCTCTAGTGGTGTGGATGTAGGTTTTAGTTATTGAACCACTTTAATTGCGTCTGTTCAATCTTTCTCATATTTTCTTTCTATCACGTACTATTTCAAATTTTGATACCTATACTTTCAAAGAATGGAGTTGCAACTTGCAACTCCATTAATGACCATTTCATATAATTTTTTTTTTTTTTTTTGTAATCATATCATATATAATCTTTTTAATTAATGATTGTTGGTTGATATAATTTTTTTTTTTTTTTTTTTTTTTATGATTGTTGGTTGATATAATACTCCCACTAAGAACAAAACAATGTATTTCTTGGTGAAACTAATAGAATCTTTACATCTACGACATAATAGAATGCGGTGGATTCTGCTACTTTGAGTCACAAGAAAGTATAAATTCTCATGATTAATGATGGACTCAAGTGACAAAAATATTATTTAAAAATTATCATATTAATATAAGGTGAAAACTATTTAGATTATGCTAAAAATAATATTATTCATAATCCATTTGTTATTGATTTTTACAGGTTTCCATTATTGATAACTTGTCTTTTGTGAATAATTTTGTGTACATGGACTTTGACTGAAATTTTTTTGTAGCTCAATCATTGTTCATTCTCCGGCGGATACGTAAAAGCTTAAAAGTGCTACGCTATCTTTACAAACCGGGGACCAACTAGCTAGATTTTGACAAAATGGGATACAATAACATCAATCTAAAGTCCATTGTTTTGTTCATATTGTATCCTTTTATCTTAATTGGATGAGAGAGAGAGAGAGAGAGATTCATGCATATCCAAACGTATATCTGTACATGTCTGCAACAACGACAAATTTTTTGATAAGACAGAGTCGAATTATTATGAGATTCATATATTGTGAAGGAAAGTTACGTAAACCATTTGCATTAGATAATTTTTGTTTGACAGAATTTTTTTATGCAATTTAATATTCAAAATTATAGAGCAACATGTTTATAGTTTGATTGGCATCTATCTCGTTCAAAGTTCTGTGTTGCGAGTTCAACCAGCCTTCGATGATGTCAATGATTCAATGAATTTTTCTAATAAGTCATAGCGTATGGGTATTTCGTTGCAATAAAGTTATTCAAAAGCAATCATAACTTGGTCCATGAACCAAGTTAATTCCTCACAAGCATATATCACTAAGATATAATATAATAGAAATTTTAATAGTAAATATGTTAATATATATAATAAAATATAAGATATAAAAGTTTTGGTACAAGTAGGTTCCAATTAGTTCAATTTTTTTTTTTTTTTTTGAGAAACTAATTAGCTTAACTAGTAAAATTTGTGATGGTTGAATAAGAATTCTGGGGTTCAATCTCCATCTACACCAAAAATCGATTAGTGTCTTGATCGGATGATAATATGTAAAAAAAAAGTTTTGGTACAAGCAATGTGTACCTAGCCCAAATCTGTGTGTTCAATGTATCTTTTCTCTTAACAAAAACAAATTTAATTTTAACAATAAAAAGAAATCTCTTATCTATATATTAATTTGGGAGGAGAGAAATGAATACAATGAAAATAAATGCAAAGAATAATTTTATAATATTCTATCATTCTCTTATTTGGGAGATTTAATGCATTGAATGGAAAGTTTAAGTGAGAGAAAATAGAATTGGTAGGAGAGAATACTCATTCCTCCATATTCTCTCAAAATCTCAAATTTTCATTTTCTCCCAAAATTGGGAGAAATTGAAAGGAATATAATTAAATTTAATGATTTTTTTTTTTTTTTTTACTAAAACTTTCAAAATACCCTTATATATTTAGTCATTTATTTTAAAAATAATGGTCTAATAGTAATATTGGTATAAAATTATTACATTCTTTTCACACTATGTTACTCCCAAATAAAGTTACTTACCTTTATTCATTATTTTTCATTCCTTTCATTTAAAATATATATCTAAAGAATGTTATTTAATTTCATTATATTCATTCATTTTCCATTCTTTTCCCTTAAATACATCTCATTCTATTCCTTTATGATCATTCAATTACATTCTATTTCTTTATGAACTTCAAAAAAGAAAAAACAAATAACATATGAGTTATGATTGTTTATGTAACATGACAGTTTTGTTGTTGGTTTTCTTTTTCTTTTTCTTTTTTAACTGAAAATTATAAGTTTGGCTTTTGGGATTTGGATGCTACCTACCAAAATTATAAGGAAGAGATTTTTTTTTATTTTTAATCTGAGATAAAATTTTACTATAATTTAATTTAAGTGTATGCATGTAAAACTCATTCTTGGAAGCTCAAACTCTAGGCACCATTTGCCCCCCCACACCCAACAAACGCTTATACTTAATGAGTGCGCAATAATATAAACAAAGGATTTGAGTTTTTGAGTGTTTCTTGTTTCTATCCGCAACATGACTTTCTAATTGAGTAATTAATAACAATTAGATATTCTTATACTGTAGTAAATGCTCAACCATAAAAATATTTTTAGTAAGCATGTTTACTTATTCTTAGCTCAACCTTTTTTTTTGGAGCATCATTCTTAGCTCATCCTTAGATCCTCAAGAGCCATATGAGTCTTCTAGATTTTTTTTTTTTTTTTTTTTTTTTTTTGTTGAGAATAATGAGTCTTTTAGAATTGAAGTTTTTTTTTTTTTTTTAATAAATAAATTTTATCCATAAAATTACATAGATTAAAAAATATATTATTGAAAATGGAACTCCACCATTATGAGCATAATACAATTCGATATTTAAACTTCAAAATATTGTCAAGTATTTTTGGATTGTGTCAATAGCTAGTATATAAATAAAGGCTACAAAATCAATAGCCCACCAGCTTATTTATTGAATGGTTGTGTCCATACGTAGCTAGTATATAAGGGCCACAAATGCAAATAGGGAATGAGCATTTAACCATAAATATTGTTAAAACTAAATTTTGCAACAAAATGGAAGATTATTTTCTATTAATTGTAGATAATTTTAGGGATTTAAAGAAACATTAAGTTTGTTTCACAAAAAAAAAAAATTAAGTTTCATTTTGAAAGATTATAGAAAAAGTTAAAATATTTAAGGAATAATTGTTTTGTATCTATTATTTTAATTAAAATTTTTCCATACTTCTTAAAAAAAAAAAATCCATACTAAATGTAAGCTAGTTTTTTTTCATGTGTTTTTTTTTTTTTTTTTTTGAGAAACAAACACATACACACGCAAGAAAGGGGGAAAGATGTTTTAACACAAAGGCACACCATAATTTCACTATAAAATTATAGTAACTTTTAAAGGAGGATGGAGAATTTTTTGTGTATTTATTTAGTTTGAATTTTAAGATATGTTTTAATTCTTGAATGTTTTTTTTTTTTTTTTTTAGCTTACTTCCAGCACTTTTTTTAAAAGGAATCACCTTTGTTTTAATGAGAGATTGTCACATCACCCACTAACTAAATAAAATATAAGAATTAAAACCTACTACCACTTTTCCTTGTATATAAAACAAAATGACATATTTAGGTAAGCCAAACTTTTTTTTTAACCAAAATTTGACCCCTTAAAAATAAAATTCTAAATCTCTCCGAACTCAATCCAACTACAGATCTTTCACCAAAAAAATAAATAAATAAAAGAAAAATAAAAGAAAAGATACCATTATTTTAAATTGAAAGAAGACGTTAGAGATAACGTTAGATAGTTCGATAAAGTATATAAAATTATTTAACACTAGTCACTAACTCATATAATGCACGCGATAATTAAATAAAAATTAAAAGTACTTATTTTGCTTAAAAGTTTATGAATTAACTTTAAAAAACATATAACTTGAAAATAAATGAAAATAAGTAATTTTTTGTTCAATATAATGGTTTAGAAAAAAAAATTTCTTTCATATCATTGGTTCCACATAACACATTTCAGCGTGGGCTATTCTATGGTGATGATTTCACATAATACTCAACTGCAATTAGATCTACTATCCACCACCAATCTAATCTATATTATCTTGATAGTAGATCTATAAATTACATTCTCATATTCTTAGAGATTGCTACATCATTATTATCTATATATAATATAAAACTAAAATTTTTGACTTTTTTAGATACTTACTTTAGAATTAGGATTAAAAAAATAATTATAATTTTTTTTAATTAGACTTCACATTAGAATATTTCTTTTAAAAATGACTCACTTTAGGTTTCAAAAAAATAAAAATGAAAGATTCATGTAAAAAAAAAATCTTTAGGATTAGGAAAAAAGAGAGAGACTCTTGTTAGGAGTTCTCTCACTATTTAGTTTTAAAAATTAAAAAAAATTATAAATTAAAATTATGATTTCACATTCGAATTTTTTTTTTTTTTAAATGACTTACTTTAGGTTTCAAAAAAAGAAAAAAGAAAGATTCATGTAAAAAAAAAAACTTTAGGATTAAGGAAAAAAGAGAGACCCTTGTTAAGACTCTCTCACTATTTAGTATGCCATTATTTTAAATTCAAAGAAGACGTTAGAGATAACATTAGGAAGTTCGATAAAGCATATAAAATTATTTAACGTACATTAGAAAAATCCCAGGGTTGATTTTTTTCCCATAAGAAAGAATTAATTTTAGTAAGAATTGAAAGCTACAACCATCTTTCTTTGCCCTACCTTGAAGTGAAAAGAATGCAATATCTAGAAATCCTTGGGTTGTCGTTGAACGAAATACTTACCCTAATATATAATAACATAGACTTTTTGCATATTTTTAATTTGACGATTGTATGATTGGATTTAGATTAATTGTGATAGTATTGCATGCATGGGCAGAGTTGACACACGTATCGGATGTGTATTGGGTCAATTTGTAGTTTTGTAGCATGTAAATGATGGATACAATTTTCCATTTAAACCAGTTAAATCAATTTTTTTTTAATTCATTATGTAGTTGTTAAAAAAAATCATATATATACATATTATTTAAATAAATTACATGACTTTTTAAATAAATTACGTAACTAAAAATATACATGAAGGCTTTTATCCATCGTCACATAGTAGTCTAGAATTTGAAGATAAACTTTTTCTATATATGATTATAAAAAATAAAAATAAAAAACTCCAACTTGACTAATATTTTTAGGTATATAGTATAAATATGGCCAAAAACCTAAAACCATCATATGATTAACAGTTTTTTGGATCGTGACGATATTATAATATGAAATAATAACAAATAAATTTCTTATTCTCTACCCACACCAAAAACTAATTACTATCTTGATATGATGGTTAAAGAGAAATTATCAGAAATAAGTGTTCTAGATTGAAACTCAAAAAAAAAAAAAAAAAAAAAGAAAAAGAAAAAAAAAGATCTCCTATCCACGAGAGCTAATGAAGGTGTGGACATCTCACTTAATTTGTTTAAAGTGTTACATACACTTAAAGATTACAATAATATAACATTATAATGTAATGTAGCATTAATTGAACTAAATGCCCCCTTAAAAGGTTGGCATAATCTAAAGGCAATTTCGCAAAAATAGTTTACATGGCATCCACCCCCCCCCCCCCCCCCCCAGCATGTTTTGTCGCAAAAGCTCCACACACCATGACCTTCTCTACCCTCAAAAATATGATGCAATGTGTGTGAAATAATGTCCATATTTACTCTCATCTATCACTACTTTCCATTAGTTTGGAATGATAACACGTACCTAAAAATGAACGCATATTACTATTGTAACAAATTCAGTACAACTAGATATTGAACCCAAAATTTGCCCTTAATTTGTTAGTTTGTAAATATAAACCCCAGTTTTTTCATTAATAACTTCATTAGGTGGGTGCGCAGAATGACCATAACAAAAAAGTGGGGCTCCTGGTACTTGCTACAAAGTTTGTGCAAACATGGCTAGATTCTAGGGGGGAAATCCGAAACCTTCGGCCAAACAGGGTACTTTTTTTCTTTAATCATGACATCAACAAATTAATCGTTTAATCATGACATCAACAAATTAATCGTACCCCCCGCCCCCCCAAAAAAAAAAAGATAGCTTCTTTCTTCTATATCGTACGTGACGGCAAACAAAGATCCCCACCCCCCAAAAAAAAAAGTTAGCTTCTTTCTTATATAACATGAGCTCTAGCTTTTACCTGAAAAAGTTGATCGTCTATACAGACTAGTATCAATCTTTTTATCTTTTCTCTTTTAAAGAACGTTTCAATTTATGCGTTCACTTCTAATGATAACTTTTTATCATCAGATTTTAGTGTATAAATTTAAAATTTCTTATTTAATTATCAAAGATTTTATCAATTGAACTAGTCAAAATTTACATATAATATCAATCCTAAAAGCTTCATTGTATTTAAAAAGTAATAATTATAATAATAAAAAAGGAAGGAATTAGCAAGCAATTCTTTCAAGATTCAATGCCAAAAGCTTAACTCGTCTTTCTTGTGAGGAGAGTCTTATTTTCTTTTTGTATTAATCATAGGTATCACATGTAAAGGGATTTGAACAATTAACCTCTCTATTGTTATTAGTTAATTTCTAATCTACCGGCACAGTTGTCAAAACTCAGCTGGCAATGGATACCCAACCCGACAGTGACTTCTGTTACTAGGGACAGTGGCAGCTCCACTTGAATGTAAGGGTGGACCACCCTCACTTGACAAAAAAAAAAAAAAAAAAAAAAATTATATAAATAATAGTTTGAATTAATTTGTTTGGTAACAACTTGACTTGAAAATTTTGTATATATATACTTAAAAAAATATATTATTGTTAAATTAACTTATTTTGACTACAATAATAAAAATATTAAACATCTTGACTTTAGAATCACAAGAATTTGAATTCATAAAAAATAAGAGTAATACTACATCTATAATATTTTCACAACAAATCTTATGTGGTAATTTGTTACTGATTTTAATTTAGGCTCAATAATAACATGTTTTACCCACGAATAATAATTTTTTGTATAAAATTTGTAATGAAATTATTGTGATCATTTTATTAATTTCATACCAGCATTTTCAATTTTCAATTTCTACATTATCTCTTATTAGTTTTTCCTTTTTCTTTTTCTTTATTAATACAAAACAATTGTAATATTTCATGTATTTATGAGTTTTTTATTTATTTATTTATAATTTAAGTTTTACTAGTGACCACCTAAAAAAGAATTTCTAAAGCAACCATTGACTAGGGATGGGTTTACCCATACCCATACTTGATGATCAGGTACTGATATTACCGGACCCACCCATATAATTTAATTATTAAAAAAAAAACACTTGTTTTTTTAATTTGCTTTGACAATAGGGCCTATTCAATCTTAATTTATTTATAAATTATAACTCAGAAACTTTGTTACTCAATTTGTTTCTAAAGGAAAGAAAAGGTTATTTTATGTACGTAAGTATAACTGTCTTGATCTGCTCTTGCACTGAATGAGAAAATAACTTTCCTATTTTTGTTTCGGGCTTTAATTGGGAAATTTTCTTTCCAGTAATAAATAAGATCTTTGGTATGTATAGGACCAAAATAAATGAAAATACTCCTAACTTTTTTAAACTACAATTAGACTTTTACTATCCTTTTTTGTAATGTCAAATTTTATTAGCATCATTCTGACTTTTACTTGGATGGAAAGTATTGCCACCATTAATATCATTATTTCTTATAAAATGCTAGATTGATCGTAATTTACTCACAAAAATTTTCTTAAGAATTTATTTGCGGATGTCAACCTTCCTATAAAATGCCACATTGACATAATTTGCAAGATTGCGTTAATCATGTCCTTTTTATTTCTTTACTTTACTTTTTTGATTATTTGTAATATATTTAAAATGTTTAAATTAGTTTGTTTAATTGGACATCATCCAAATTAAGTATCCCAAGTTAAACTTAAATTATTTATAAGGGTAATGTTACAGTCACAAACTATTTTATAATATTTTTATAAAATGTTGATGTGACCAACTTCTTATTGATTTTCATTTAAACCCACCATTAATATTACTTTTTCATTTACCAATAATTACTCACCATATCAAGAGTTTGTAAAATAGTTTATATTTCTAGTATTATTCTTATTTATAAACAAGTTCGTTACTTTATAACTATATATATATATATATATATATATATATATATATATATATATATATATATATGAGTACTAACCCAATCTCTTTCAAGCCAAAATAAAAAATAGTGGCCCTATGAACAATACCTTTCCTTAAAAAATAAAGAACAATACTTTTTTATTTTGAAAAGAAAATATGCAGAAGCAAGCTGCCTGTTTACTTCTTTTTTTGAGAAGTAAGCTAATTTACTTGGTAGAATTTTTCAGCAGCTTAGATTAAGCCTGACAATGATCTTAATTTTCATGCATATATATATTTTTTAAAAATTATGCAAACAAGTAGAAGTCAATTCTCTTCAAAACGAACAAAATAACTTGATGGTTCATGGAGGTGGGCTTTTTGCGAAGGAATAGTGCTGTACATGTAATGTATGTGAAGAGATTTTACTCTTTTAGTGATGTATACAATTTGGTCCAATGAAGAGGAAGAAACAAAAAGAACAGTCTTAAGAAAGATGTGATTAGCTAAATACAATAAAGCCAATAGAAGAACAAGTTGTATAAATTAATCATATTTAACTATTTTTCCTGCTATGGCAAGAAACAAGCTTTAGGCATGGAAGAAGGCAAGATGGGCATCTTTTTTGGGTAAGGATGACCTTTATCACTCTTTTTTTTAAAAAAAACATCCAAAAAAAAAAAAACTAATAACAAAGAGACATTTATAATTAATTAATGTTGACAAATAAATGAAAAAGAATCTATATATAATAATAATAGGTAAAACAGAGAGAAAATCTAATTAAATTTCAAATTGAAATTCAATTAAAGTCTAATTTTGTGTCATGTGTCTCATCTAATCTAAATTTTAGAATTTTATGCCAAGTGAGTTAATTTAATGTAAAAACTGAATTTGAATTAAAGTTTAATTTTGTGCCACGTGTTCCATTTAATTGAAATTTTTGTGCTAAATTAGTTAATTCAATATAGAAAATGAGGAGTTCAATATAATAAACCATAAAAAGTAATCATATAACTAAAAAAATTCAAATTTATAGGTCATATATATATAAGGGCATTTGTTAGCATTTTTCATATATATATATATATATATATATATTATATATATATATATATATATATATATTGTAGGGTCAATGGGCCTACGAGTATATATTGGGCCAAAAGCCCAATCCGATGACACTAAATGGTCCGAGGACGTGGGAATATTAACTCAAAGAAGTAGTATTGATGGGTAGAGAAGTGGAGATTGATCATAGTCATCCCGAAAGTTGGCCCGAGGAGAGTTCCCTCGTCGGCTAGATAAAGCCGAGGTAGGAAAGGGTTGCCTGACGTTCAAAAGCGATGTTCTAGAAGATCCTGCATGTAAGGACATGCGTAGTGGATGTACAGGATAAGAAGAAGGGTTGTGAAATATCCAAGATAAATCTGTTACCACCGCATTAAATGCTCAGCAGCTAAACATCTGGCCGCATTAATAAGGAGGTGATGCCTGAGCATCAAGTTTCAGCCATATAGCTACCTCCAAAGACTTCAAGGATGGGTTGATGGGACAAGTATCCAAACTAGTAATCTGATCTATACATGGAAGATGGAGAAAGGAAGAGAGATGATATAAAAGGAAGAGAAGGTTTTCAGGAGGGACGATGGGAAAAAAAATGAGAACAAAAACTGTAAACATTAAGATCAATATCTGTAACCTCCTCGGCCTGAATCCGAGGACAATTTTTGTTATAAAGACTATCCCATTTGTATGATGTTATGATCTAGTCCATCATCTTTTTCATTTAATATCACTAGAACCTAGGTTTCAAGCTCACTCTCTACAAATTCATTATATTAAGCATTTTGGGCCTATCCCACTTTTATATTTGGAGTTTGGGTGAAAATTGTGTCCTTACACACACACACCACACACACACACACACACACACACACACATATATATATATATATATATATATATTCATAGGTAAAGCTTAGAGAAAGTTGAATTAAAATTTGAACTTATAATCCAATTTTGCGTTGTGTGTCTAAATATATGTGAGGATTACATCATAATTATCCATTTAAGCTATTGTCATGTGACTACTTGAGTTTTTTAAGTGTCAAGTGAGTTATTGAGAGCAAACTATAAAATAATTTTTTTAAAAAAACCACCTCATGTTTCTCAAAAAATAAATAAAATAAAAATCACCATATAACAAAAATCACCACACGTTCCATCTTATTAAAAATTAGAAGAAAATAATCATAAGTAGTATTAAATTTAGGTAAGAATTTTAATATGTGACTAATTATATTTACATTAAAAAATTTGACTAATTATCTATATTTTATAATAAAAATTTATTTAATTTTAAATGTATTTATATGTATGCATGAATGCATGTGTTACATACTTAAAACATAATAATTTGACTAATTATTTATATTTTTATAATAATTAAAAAAATTAAATACATCTATGCATTTACATAAAGTTACATGCTAGTATTAAATAATAATATAAACATTGACAGCTGTATCAAATTAAAAAAAAAAAATTGAAACAATCACTAGTTATTAGCTTTAGCCTTTTAGGGTCCACATAGGTTTAGTGTCATATGCACTAGATCCAATACAATGTTGCATGTGTTCAAAATTTGTCCAAAATGTAATAATAATTATAACAAACAATAAAAAAAGAAGTTATTTTTCATCAAAAATAATAATAATAAGAAGATATTTACAGTTTATTTTTGGCACTAGAGATTAAAGAGATACCATGTTGATTAATAATTACCATGTGTGTCACGGTAGTATTTTTAATGCATTTTTCACACAACCAAAGATGTGACATTGACCTTTCAAAAAAAAAAAAAAATGTGACATTGTTCTCATCAAAAAACAAAAACAAAAAGGATGTGACAATGTAATTAGTTTTTTTTTTTTTTTTAATTTTAGAAACGACATTGTAATTAGTGAATATATAACTTTAAAGGATAAAGTTAACAACAAATTGCAATTAAAAATTATATTATCTTGGAGGGGGAAATCTCGATATTTTTTGCTTATAAAAACCCAAACACAAATCTCCAAAACCCCTCCAACCCCCTAGAAGCTAGACCCAACACACATAGTAAACATTTTCCAACTTTCGACATGGCTAACAACGGCCTAAACAAAACCAAGGTTACGGTGGTCATGGTACCCTTTCCAGCACAAGGCCATCTCAACCAGCTCCTCCACCTCACACGTCTTATCATAGCCTACAATATCCCGGTTCACTTTGCTTGCACTGCCACACACAACCGCCAAGCTATGCTTCGAGTCCATGGTTGGGACCCAAATTCAGTTTCAAACATCCATTTCCATGACCTCAAAATCCCACCTTTTCTCACCCCACCGCCCAATCCCAATTCACCAAACAAGTTCCCTTCACATCTCCAACCATTGTTCAATGCTTCCTTGCATCTTCGTGACCCCATGGCTTCACTTTTACGTGAACTTTCATCAAAAGCAACAAGAATCATTGTCATCAACGATTCCATGATGGCCTCAGTGGTGCAAGACTTGGTTACTATTCCAAACGCCGAGTCATACACTTTCCATAGTGTATCTGCTTTTACTTATTTTCTGTATTTGTGGGAAGCAATGGGAAAACCTTTAGAACTAGAACCAAACGCCAAGTTAGTCCCACAAGACCTTCCATCCACTGAAGGTTGTTTCACAAAAGACTTCATAAACTTTATTGCTTTACAAATAGAGTTCCAAAAGTTAAGCTCTGGTGTCCTTTACAACACATGCAGGGTCATAGAAGGTGCCTATATGGACTTGATGGAAACGCTAGAGGGAGGCAAGAAGCATTGGGCTATTGGACCATTCAATCCAGTGAGAAACATAGGTTCAAATGGAAGGCACAAGTGCTTGGAGTGGCTGGACAAAGAGGCACCAAATTCAGTGATATATGTGTCTTTTGGGACAACAACTGCTATGGAAGACGAGCAAATAAAGGAGCTAGCAATTGGGTTGGAAAAAAGTGGGCAAAAGTTCATCTGGGTATTAAGGGATGCTGATAAAGGTGATGTTTTTATTGATGGAGAGCTAAGAAAAGATGAAATTCTAAAAGGGTTTGAAGAGAGAGTTAAAAATAGAGGAATGGTAGTGAAAGATTGGGCACCACAATTGGAAATTCTAAGTCACCCATCAACTGGTGGATTTATGAGTCACTGTGGGTGGAATTCTTGCATGGAAAGTATCACCATGGGGGTACCACTAGCAGCATGGCCAATGGCCTCTGATCAGCCGAGAAACACTGTTTTGATAACCAAATTGCTCAGAGTTGGTATTGTTGTGAAGGACTGGTCACGTAGAGATGAGCTAGTGCCATCATCCACTATAGAAAAGGCTGTGAAATTGTTGATGTCATCAAAAGAAGGGGATGAGATAAGGAAGAGGACAGTTGGTTTGGGCGGTGCTGTCAGGCAGTCCATTGAAAAAGGTGGAGTTTCACGCATGGAGTTGGATTCTTTCATTGATCATATTACTAGGGATATATTCTAGCTAGGAGATTGAATTAACGGACAAGGAAAACAAAACAAAAATTGGGATCTGTAGTTTCTTGTGGCTTGTGGGGACCAGGTTTTATGTTAGGAAGCAAGTGTTAACTGGACCTTTAGAGTTAGCATCTGAGAAAAAAGATGGGCTCATATTCATATTGTCTTTGATTAAGTGCAGGAAGCATTCCTTGTATTTCTCTTCTAGTATACAATTTCAGTTGCCAATCTATGGTTGCAAAGTTTGCTCTAATTTTATTCAGAGTCTCTTTGTCATCAACTTTTTATTTTAGTTTTCTAGTTTATCTACTCATGCATCTTTTTTAAAATTTTCAATTTTTTTGGTACAAAAATATTTAATCAATTTTCAATATAAGTAATAAAAAGTTAGTAAAAAGATATATCTAAATGCACCCTCAATAACAAAGCAAAAAACAAAAAATACAAATACAAATTCCACTTTTTGTTGAAATGTTACATGTTTTTTTTATGATAAATAAAACAAGTGCTCCGCACAATATTGTCCTTATTAGTCATCTGATGCTATAGTCAGTGCTAAGGATGAATAAATAAAAACATATCTGAATGATTTGTGTAGATACATCATCCATACATAGCATTAAACAGATATATGCTTAAAGGGTCGTCAGTGCCACAAAGGCACAAAACATTGCTTTCAATTTAAAGCTAAAATCATGAACCAAACCAGAAAGGCACGCTTGCAAGGGTGAATGGCCAATCTCTCCAACTAATGAAGACCATATGCTAATGTGTGAGCCCCAAAATTTGTTCTGCTACAAACTTTACTACTTGTCCTACTTGGAGCTTATTCTGCTGCTTGATATGTGTCATTTTCCTTAATCTAATCAAAATCATGCACGTGTACTAACAATTGCTAGTCAACAAATGTAACACGTCTTTTTGACTCTATACATTTCATGTGTTAAAGGAGCTTCAATGGAAGGAAATAAATGCATTTATTTAGTATCACGTTTATGTTCAAGTTTAAATTCTTATTTGTTAGCATTAATTTATAATTTCTCCAATCAATTTCCTAACTATTCCTTTAATTTTTAGCTACTATTTGAATTAAATTTTTTTGAAAATGCATTAATGAGCTGTTATCATAAACATGTGACACAAATTCAATGCTATTAATATTAAACTTATCACAATTAGGAATGAGGCTACAATTCGTTAGATATTGTATATTAAGTTTCCTAATGGTACCCTTAAAAACAATTTTGATAAAAGATTAAATTTTGAGAAAATTTTGATACCACTTTTATAAAAAAAATTAATTACTTTTTTTTCCCATAAAAATTTTCTAAAAGTATTTCCTAATCCAATGCCCTTAGGGCATCGGTTAACTTTTTTCTTAATTTTATTTTTTGTTTAAATTTATTTGGAGAACCTAATATAATGCACCTAAGTTTTTCCCTCTCATCAAGAAATTAATGTGTTTATATTTGATGATAAATATGAAAAAATTTAATACCCACAAAATAGGAGATAAGGATAAGGAAAATTATTCAATACTTATTACTTATTTCTCTCACATGAATGATAGGTGATAGGTCATAGGTCTTACGTATGACTCATCATTCATGTGAGAGGATGGGCTATTACTTTTGGAGTATTGCATAATTTTCCCAATAAGGAGATTGGGAAAATTATGCAATACTCCAAAAGTAGTGGTCATCCTCTCACATGAATGATGAGTCCTACGTAGGAGAAATTATTTACTAGCGATTGCTCATTCCTCTTTCATATTAATTACTTTTTTTCCCACAAAAAATTTCTGAAAGTATTTCCTAATCCAATGCACTTAGGGTATCGGTTAACTTTTTTCTCAATTTAATTTTGTGTTTAAATTTATTTGGAGAATCTAATATAATGCACCTAAATTTTTCCCTCTCATCAAGAAATTAATGTGTTTATATTTGATGATAAATATGAAAAAATTTAATGCCCACAAAATAGGAGATAAAGAAAATTATTCAATACTTATTGCTTATTCCTCTCACATGAATTATAGGTCATAAGTCCTACATATGACTCATCATTCATGTGAGAGGATGGGCCACTACTTTAGGAGTATTGCATAGTTCTCCTAATAAGGAGATTGGGAAAACTATGCAATACTCCTAAAGTGGTGGTCCATCCTCTCACATGAATGATGAGTCCTATGTAAAAGAAATCATTTAATAGCGATTGTTCATTCCTCTTTCATATTAATTACTTTTTTTTCCCATAAAAATTTTCTAAAAGCATTTCCTAATCCAATGACCTTAGGGCATCGGTTAACTTTTTTTTTAATTTAATTTTGTGTTTAAATTTATTTTGAGAACATTATATAATGCACCTATGTTTTTCACTCTCATCAAGAAATTATTTTGTTTATAATTGATGATAAATATGAAAAAATCTAATGCCCACAAAATAGGAAATAAGGAAAATTATTCAATACTTATTGTTTATTCCTCTCACATGAATTATAGGTCATAGGTCCTACATATGACTCATCATGCAGACCTAGGTCCTACGTATGACTCACCATTCATGTGAGAGGATGGACCACTACTTTAGGAGTATTGCATAGTTTTCCCAATCTCCTTATTGGGAAAACTATGCAATACTCTTAAAGTAGTGGCTCATCCTCTCACATGAATGATGAGTCCTACGTAGGAGAAATTATTCAATAGTGATTGCTCATTCCTCTTTCATATTAATTGCTTTTTTTTCTCATAAAAATTTTCTAAAAGTATTTCCTAATCCAATGCTCTTAGGGCATCGGTTAACTTTTTTCTTAATTTAATCTTGTGTTTAAATTTATTTTGAGAACATAATATAATGCACCTAAGTTTTTCCCTCTCATCAAGAAATTAATGTGTTTATATTTGATGATAAATATGAAAAAATTTAATGCCCACAAAACAGGAGATAAGGAAAATTATTCAATACTTATTGCTTATTCCTCTCACATGAATGATAGGTCATAAGTTCTATGTATGACTCATCATTTATGTGAGAGGATGGGCCACTACTTTTGGAGTATATACTCCAAAAGTAGTGGCCCATCCTCTCACATGAATGATAAATCCTACATAGGAGAAATTATTCAATAGTGATTGCTCATTCCTCTTTCACATGAATGATGAGTCCTGCATAGGAGAAATTATTCAATAGTGATTGCTCATTCCTCTTTCACATGAATGATTGGTCTTGTGGGTTCCAGATAGTTTAACTAGGAAAGTCGTCTCTGATGGTTGTATAAAAAATTTGAGGTTCAATCCTCGCTTACACCAAAAAATCGATTAGTGTCTTGGTCTGATGATAAAAAGTTGTAATTAGGAGCAGAAGCCATATATAGGTTAAAACTCTCTAAAAAAATAATAATAATTGGTCCTTCCATGCATAATAAGATTAGAAAAATTACTCAATACTCCAAAAGTAGCGGCCTATCCTCTTACATGAATGATGGGTCTTATGATTCTTGTCATGATTTTAATTAGTGAAACTTATTAAAAGTTTAGGCCCTGTTTGGTACATTTACTCAAACACATGTTTTCTGTTTTTAAACAATATTATACGTATTTCTACACATTTTTTGAGTTACACATATTTTCACACATTTTTTCAAAAGTATATTTTCAGTTTTTAAGTGCATATTTCAAACACCCCCTTAAAATTTGGGCATAAATACCATCTTAAATAAATGTCTTTATTTCATTGTGCATTTAAAAGTCCCAACTTTTTTTATTGTACTTCTAAGCGTAATTAAGGTGTACCTAAGTTAGAGTAAGGTATGGTATATGGGATTCACCAAATAATTTTACCTTGGGCCGGTGTGAATTTTTTTCCCTGCCATCGAAATCGAAAAAAAGAAGAAGATGTGTTTACCTTGTCCTATTGTCGAATCTACATTAACCGTCCGTCACTTTAGTTAGATCATTATATGACCCACTATCGTCAATGTGCTTCCACGATGTCCTGCTTCACCTGTCTAAAAGGAACATATAATCATATAAGAGATTTTTTTTATGAAAAACAAATAGGTAATTCATTGTTTTGATAATTTTTTTAATTGTTTATAAAATTATTTTAAAAATAAATAATTAATATGTGCGTTAAAGGCACACATTAGAGCACTTACAGCAGCAGAGCTAAATAGTTATATAGTCATTTTAGCTCCATCAAAATACCAAAAAGAAGCATGCAGCAGTGGAGCTAAATCTATATTTTTTTAGCTCATTGCTACAGTACACATTTATAAATATATGTGTACTGTTCATGAGAGCAAAAAAAAATTAATTTTTTATTTTGTATTCACATTACCTTTTTATTGTGGTGTTTTTATTGTAGTGAAATGTATTATTTTATTGTGATAGATATATTATTTTATTGTGATATTTATATTATTTTATTGTGTTAAAAGTTAAAATAGATCCACTGCTACAATATGTATGTAAATAAAATAAATAAAGTAACTTTTGGTAGAACTAAATTACTAAATTTTTAATTTCCCTGCTGTGAATACTCATATATATTTTCTCATTTTGGAGAGAAAGTTAATCACAGATACCAAAAACGAACAAAAACAAAACACGAGCAAACCAAAGTATGCATTGGGTATCGGGCCAGTCTGATTTCTGCTTCCCCAATAACCTATGTGGGTATAGTAAAATGACCTTTATATTGTGAAATAGCATAGCTCTACACTGTTTTGGGCTCTATGATTCATGCATCACTTGGGTTGGGTACGTAACCCATCTCGGCTCTCAGCCTGCACATCTCTTTCTTTTCGGCTCTATGATTCATGCTTACACTATGCCCTGCATCACCTTTCTAAAACAAACATATCTCATCCATCATCACTCTTGCAACAAGTTAACTCTAGGAGGAAATAATTGTCAAGCTAATGGCTAATACCATCACTCTTAAGCAAGTTTCTCAAGCTTTCTTCCATACCTAACTATGCTCTTACATCGTTCAACTCATAATTTCTCTAATATTGCTTTAAACAATAAAATTAAATTAAAAATTATTTCTTACTTTTAAATTATAATGGACCATAGGTTTTGTGGAATTTATACCTCATAAAAGTATAAACAAGTGAAAAATTAGCTATATCTTACGGGGCAACATGTGAACAAATTTAAAACTTTGATTTTTTTTTTTTACTTAAAGATACTTGAACCATCTCAAAATAAAAAATAAATTAAATAAATAAACGACTTGGTATCAATTGTTTAACATTAATTTAGTGATTATTTCGTATAATCATTTGGGGAGTAATTTTTATATTCCATATTTCTATAACACCAACAATCCTAACGAGAAGTATATAAAAATTCCGTGTAGGTCTGAACCATCTTTATGAATGCATACCTTGGACAAAAACGGTTGCTTCAATTGCATCATCAGTCGGTGACAATTTTTTGTATTCTACTAACAAAATTGAGATTGATTTCATCATCGAGTTACATAATTTGTCTACCTGTAACCGATGATTATGGTGACATATTTTGTCTATTGGTGTGACCAAACATTAAATTGGTAAAATCCCATTACAACAAGCTAGATATTAATTGTTTTCTTAAACGGAATAAAATACAAAGAGAGGTTAGGTAAGAGGCAGAGGGTTCTTTTTCTTTTTCGTGAGCTAGAAGAACAAACAAATTAAGAAACTAGATTTGGAATAGGGAAGCATCACAAATCATTCCAGATATATATATATATATATATATATATATATATATATTTGAGATTGTGGATATATGAAAACTGAGAGCTTGGGAGCAGCATTTAGATTTTTCTTATATTTTACTTTTAGGGCTTGTTTGGATTGAAAAGGAGTGGAGGGGAGTAGATTCATAGACTTTATTAACATATAGTTGAAATACCATTCCAAACAAGCTAATCTATAAGTTTCACTGCTTGTTACTTGATTCCAGTTGCAAGTTGCAACCTAAAGATCAACCTCTTTATTTTTTTTTACTTTTACTAAGGATGGTGTCTAGAACTCTTTGAGGTATGATTATTCTCTTGGGTATGTGTAGTCCTTTCTCTTCCACACACCAGATGCTAACTACAATGATGAATCCCTTAGAAATTTTAGCCCAAGATGCTAACTACGAATTTTGACCCGGCTTGCTAACATACCTAGATTAAATTGAAGGTTATATATAACTCCTAAAATAGAAGCATCAACAATGTCCATACTTTCTTAAATTCCCACACACTCGTCATTTGATAGGATTTTCATGTAGAAGTTGTTTATCAAAAAGTCATTATACTTTTATATGGGAAAAATTACAATTTATTCCTTGTCAATTGGTTTTATCACAATCTAGTTCACAAACTTTCACCCTTGAAGGTTCTATATAATTAACATTTTGCATTTTGTGAACAACTTCACCCCTTTTTTTTTTAATATGGTAAATTACAATTAGCCCTTTGTGGTTTGCCCTTATCATAATTTAGTTACACAAGCTTTTGAATAGATACATTTTGTCACTCTTCTTTTTCGTTTATAAGATGTGATTCAATTCATTAAAGTATGCAAGATGGACAATCTGCCTTGCAGATAGACTCTAAAAAAGGTGGCAGATTGCCCTTATTGAAACAAAAGGTCTGAGAGGAACTCAAAGAGAACTTTGCAGCAGCATGGGCTGCGAAATTGTAGGTCCTCTTAACCCAAATAAAAGACAAATTACAAAGGAATTTAAATAACTAAGGATGTTAGGGATCACGGTGTACTTGAACCAATTCGGATGGAGATCATTAGATGACAGAGGATCGAAGCAGGCTTTAGCATCCTTTTCAATGATTACTTGATTCCAGCTTTCACAACTTGTGATTTGCACCGCATATGGTATGGCTATGGCTTCAGCTTGTAAAGTTTAGGAACAATAACACTCATTTTTAAAAAATAATTTTAAGGACCAATAGTATTTATTTAAATTTTCAAAGATCAAACGCATTCAGTAGGCAAACTTTAGGTACCTGCAATATAGTTTAATTATTAGAATTTAAAGGAGTTTTGTATATTTGATTTTTTAATTGTACAATAATGTCTTATGCTGTAGATTATCACCCAAAAAAAAAAAAAAATTTATGCTGTAACTAATTTTTTTCTTGCCTGTTCTTTTTTCTTCCTAGTTTTGCGCCTCTTAATTTGTTTGTCTTAAAATACACTAAGAAACTCACACTAAATGCCCTTTACAACTTCAAAGTTCAGACTGCTTCGATAGTTTTGTTTCACCTCTTTGGATTGAAGAAGATGTTTACATGAATATTAGAAAATGAGTGGAAAGGATTTAAAGAATTGGAAATTTGGAAGTCGTAAAGAGTGGTAAGGATTGTCACACTCACATGTTAAAGAAAAGTTTGTCTACTTCACGTAAATAGCATCTAATGCATTTGCAAAACGTTATACCCCTGTTGATGTTGTATTATAGTTCAATGTGTGAAGGTTATGCTTGAGCATGTATAAAAAATGAATCTGCTGAAAGGAAAGACAACTTGCTACAAAATAACACCTTTCTCCAAGATCACACGAGTTTGAGCTGTTTGATTGGAATCAGTTTCTATCCTGGAAGTGATTTATTTTCAGGTGCTAATGATATGTTCCTATTTTGTTCAATGTTTTAGCTTCAAGTTGTGATGTTTTGGTTGCAGAAGAGACTGAGCTGGCTAACATAATTTGGAGGTTTAGGCGAAAATTTTATATGGGACCTTTTATATATAAAAATTAAGTAAATAAAATTATATAATATTAATTAAATTAAAACTAATTTGATGTAAATACAAAAATTAATGATAATACTAAGTAAAGTAAGGTTAATTTTCTATAGAGGATTGAAAATCATAGTTGAACAATAAATTTAAATAAAAGCAACTAAAATATATATTTTAGAGTTTCAATTAGGTTAAATTTTTATTGACCTCTTATTTTGGAAGTCTGGTTAGAAATTAAAAGGAAAATACTAAAGATATCACAAAATATTCACAATATAATGTGATAAGAACTATAATTGATGAATTTCAACAACCTAATTTATAAGTGTTTGAATTACTTTTTTATATAATTAGTGACATGTTAATTTGTTAGTCTATAAAAAAATATGTGATATCCTTAACACTACTTATAAAAAAAAGAGTGCTAAATTATTTTCAAAATGTTATAATTTTATAAAATTTTGAGTCTTTTACGATGAAAGATGGGCTTTTTTATACTAGGAATATTTTTTTTGTGGGGCCTTAGGCCTAGGCCTAAGTTGCCTTGGCCTTGGGCCGGCCCTATTTAAGAGATGATGTTCTTCTTTCAGGCAAGCAAACTGTTACCTTAAACATGCATGCTAGGTGTGTTTCTTTTGTTTCTGCACGCCTCTTGCAGTTGAAACAATGTGCAACCGTCAGTGCCCTATATACTTAATTTCTCGTATAATATCTATCTGAGATGTTATGTTATGGTCACCTGTTATACCAAATTATGTCAAATAAATAAAATGAAGCTTTCCTTCCAAGAGTTTTGCAATTCAACAACATTATTCTGCCCCTTATGATCAATAACTTGAATTCAAATCCATATATAAAACTTGGTACTTTCTTTGTAATGTGTGAGTTTTACTGAGTTAGGGATTGTTAAGCTCATAGCTCATGTTGTTGCAAAATTTGCTGCTTATTTTGAAGTTATTTTCTGTTGTAATTACCTGCTCCTATCTTGGACGCTTGCAGGTTAGATTGTATACTACCTTTTATTGTTAATAAAAGTTTCAGTTTATCAAAACATACATCAGTTTCTCCTCACCCACCTGTAAATAAATAAATAAATATATATTTATATATATCTTTTTGAATAAAAAGAACGGATAAATAATTTAGGACAAGGCTTGAGTCTAATATACTGGACCTTTCAAGATGATGACATATATCTACTTTTTGAACATGTATAACTATTGTGATGGTCTAGTTCAAGTGGACATTAAACCCCAGCCAAGTCCATGATTATATAGATAATCCCCCAGGTGCAGATATTTGGATAGCTAGGAGTGGGTCTTAAAGTGTCCAGTTGCAATTCAACTATTATCAATCCCCCAGGTGCAGATATTCTGATAGCTAGTCTGTGACCATATGTGCTAAAGCCTCTTGGTGGGCCTTTGTCGGCAAAGCACAAAGTAAGCCAAATTGTCGTATATAGACAGATCACAGCTATGAACTATATTTGGAGATGAATTTAAGACCCACTCCTAGCACACCCATTAACCACCTATTTGGAGATGAATTAGTTGCTTGCACGCAAAAGTGTTATGGGCCTTATAGCTAATCAGCATATATAGACATTGGGGAATGGGGAGGGTCAGATTGATTGACTCATTACTATTATGATGATCGTACATTGCACATTTTATGTGTCTTGTAATCAACTAAATTTACTAAAAGTGTTATGGTTGATTAATGATTTTAATATGCTCACTGCATGTTTAATGCATCCAAAAGAAAATGGCATAAAATACCTCTATTTTTTTCAGGCAACCTGTTTTTTTGTTGAGTTTGTAGTACAACTGTACAACTTTCTTTTGTTGGAGACTTGGAGTTAACTTTTTCCTAGCTTCTGTCGTATGGATCAGTTATCCACGTGAAATTAATAACATTATCGCATAACTTTCTCTTCGCCTTTGTTCCCAACCACAAAAACAAAGGTATCCACGTGAAATTAATAACATTATCGCATGACTTTCTCTTCCCCTTTGTTCCCAACCACGAAAACAAAGCGACATGTCATAAACATGGCAAATGGGGGAGTTGGGTTGAGATTGGATTAGGTCAATAGGATTGAAGGTCGGATCGGATTTACCTGTATTTTTTATATAAATTTTTTTATAAAAAAAACATATATTTGTTATTTGAAAAGTCACGCAGTAAATTACTTGATATAAAATACATTATTTTGAATTTTCTACTCATATCAACAACGAGCTTAGCTAAACAAGTTAATACTTGTTCAATAATTTTAAAATCATTCAAATCCCAACATTACTAACCAAAACAAAATAGCACAAAAGATAAGTAAAACAAATACACAAGTTTCATTTCTACAAAATATCAACATCCCAAAACATAAAACAAAATTAAAAATGCATTATTAGATAACTAATTTGACAAAGAATAAAAGCATATAAGAAATTTATAATCTTGAAAACCAATTTTATAATCTATTATCAATTGTGGTTGGTACTCTCTTTCATTTTGAGAATAGATATTAAAGTTTAATTGTTTACTTATTTATACATAATCTCTTTCATGAATATCATGTCAATATTAAGCAATACATATTCTAGGAAATATCACAATTTATTTTGAAAAGTTATTATTTTAAATATAAATTGTTAAAAAATTGTCCTAAGCATTCATAATTTATGCTAATTTCTTTGACACTTTGGCTTGAGTCTTTTCACACTTATGAATGTTTCTCATACATGTCTATAATTTTAAATATATGTTTTTAACTTTATTGTAACCAGATTATTTTAGCATCTACTTTATTATTTGATATCTAAAAATCTTTACTCATTACAGAATGTTGATCCATTCATCTTGCAATTCATTTGCATACAATTATATAAATGTCTCAATTGTTTTCTTAAAGCTCACAACAACAATTAAACCAATATTGTTTTAAATTTTTTTTTACAAAAAAAAAAAAAAAAAAATTGATTCGGGTCGCGAATCAAGTCATGTTGACTTGCAAAAATTGAATTAGGTCGTTACGAGTTAACCTGTTTTTACTTCGAGTCAACAAATCAGACGGGTTGGATTTGGAAATTCTAACCCATTTTATACGGTGAAGAACCGTTCAAGTTTTCCTTTTCCAATCACCTTAAAAACAAAAACAAAAACAAAAACAAAAAATAAAAAAAATAAAAAAATCAGATGCTTCTTAGCCTTAAACCTTGTCGATTCTAGTCCCCGCAGCATGGACAAGTCTAAAAAATAGTCTCAGTGGATACCCTTTTGTCTGCTTAGTCATTTGATAAATATGATCTTATCATGTTAGAGTTGAGTTGATATAAAGATCAAAGCTTACCATCTCAGCAAAAAACAAAGGCTTACCATTAACTTTTTCTTTCGGCCATGAACTAGCTCACACTTTCAAACTATTATATCACATTGACAGTCACATTCTACGAGCTCTACCACATAGATTTAACCTAAAAACTCTACCAGAATTTTTAGTTCTTTCTCTTCTAACCTCGATCATGCATATTCTAGAAAACTAGGCGTCCATGAAGTCTCCACTTTGTAAAGAACTGGTTGGTTAGAGGCATGCCCAATTTACACCTTTTTTTTTTTTTTTCTACTCTTGGTAAAGTAGTTTATTATGAATAGTAGATAAAATTATATGGGGATCCATATTAAAAGATCCACCACTGAACACGATCAACCACATAAATAAATGTAAAAAAGTTGATGAATATTCCATATAACAAACATAAATTGCACTGTGAAATTGCAATGCCAAAACTTTTTGATTATTTGACTCGAACGTATATACGTTGCAGGCTCGTAATCCCAGAGAGAATAGGTCTTGCGGTTGGGTTGCGAAGTAAAATCTTATTGGTCACTTTGAGAGAACTTTCATTAAAAACGAAGCCAAATATACAAGGATTTGTCACATTTGTGTTAAAGTGCTAGTCAAAAAGAATCCTTGTCGGCCAACCCACAATTCTATCAATGCACGAGGAATCCAAAAAAATTGGGATAAACTCATAAAAGTATAAAACCCCACAAGCTTTAAACTTTATCAACATGCTTCGTTGTCTGCCGTCAGCTTTTCCTTTTATTTGATGTGAAATCAAAACAAAGGACTTTGTGCAGCTTGTCATTTCTTCATTATCAAATCCTTCTTGCAGCATGGAAGAGTGATCTGCTTCCCGAGCACCCAAAAAAAAAAAATGTGCATCACAAGCTAACTCAATTTGCCGTAACTCAAGAAGGACATGGAGTGTTAGCGTGTAATCGATTATGGGCTTAGCTCACTTTATTTACTTGTATATCACACATATTTTATACTGTGCATTCTACTTCCTATATAAAAGTACTCATTTATATTTTAGTATTTGAGAAATACAATACACTTATTCAGCGTTTCTAACATGATACCAAAGTCACTTTGTTTAAAAACAATTTTTGTCTTCTTCAGTGTTTCATTACTGCGTCCATCTCTTTGGCTTCTCACTATTGGTGTCAAAAGTATCCAGTATAATCATGCCATTGTTAAAATTTGCATTAACACTGCAAGACTATTGCCTTCTTCAAATCACCGTCACAGAGTCAAACTTCATTCAAGGGATCTTCTCAACTTTATCAAATTTCAAGTTTTCATCAAGCTTCCATCTTGAGTTTGGGAGGGGTTGTTAGAAATATATTAGCCCATTAACATAGGTCCAAACCTAATTCTACTTTGTATGCAAGTTAAGTTTCCTACTTGTATAGGAAATCTATTAGTTTAGGGTTTAGTTTACTCTATATACCCGTATTATGGTTCATTGTAACATAGGTTTTATACTACACTCTTATTTAATAAAGATGTAGCCTATAAGGATTTCCTCTGAGGGTGTAGGTCATAACGCGGAACCACATAACTCTCGTGTTTTTGTGTACCTATTTTATGCTTCCCTCTTCCGCATTTATTCAAGTATATTCAACATGGAGTATATCACATGGTTTTGAAACCTAGACCGGACCATACAGTCCGACCAAACAAAACCACGAACCTCTCATTTTTGCGATTTTTTTAGCCTCAAGAACTGCTCTATGGGGAAAAAAGCAGGGATCCGTGCGAACCGCAGTTGGACCTCACAGTTCTGAGAACCATGAACGGTTCTTGCGGTTCTCATAGGTCCCTTTTTACAAAAATTAAAGCCTTAAACAGCACCGTACTGGAATATTTACTATTTTTAGTTGAAAAAAAAAATATCTGTTGGGAAAGAATTTGAATGAAGTAAAAAGAAATCAAAAAATAAAATAAAATAAAATAGAGCTACATTACCACCTGCTATTTTATATCTTCTCAGATTTGTTTCTTGTTTCAGTTAGATACCAACTTCTCCTTCTTCTTGTTCTTTCAGCTTCTACCTTCTAGAGCCGTTTCTGACTTCTTCTTCTCTTTTCCTTTAATTTCATCTACTTTTGTTTGCATTTCTTTTTTATCTCTTCCTTTAACTTCATTCACTTTTGTTTGTAGTGTTTTTTTAGGTTTGCGAGCTAGTCACGTGGGCATTGGAAAATGAAAATTAGAAAGACAATTTGAGCCCCACGTGATACGATGATACATCATATCATCCTCTTTCGTCCACTTGTGTTTGGACAAATTGGTGCTTTTAATTTTTTTTTTTATAAAAAAATGATTATTATTATTATTGGATAGATATTTTATATTTGGGCTTGAGATGGATATATTAGACATAGTTAAAATATGGATTTATAGTTTTAATTGGACTATCTTAGTTAATTTTTATATTTTGTACTAATTTAATATATTTATTTATAATTTAAATAATTATTAAATTAATTATGACGTCATTACGGTTCGACCTCGGTTTAACCTTAAAAACTTTGAACCTCTCTCTTTTGCAGTTCATTGAACGGTCCGGATCTAAAAACCATGATATATCATAGCTAATATATAACAATAAATACGATCCCTCTTGTAATGTTTTATCAACTTATAATGAATGCAAGATGTATCTATTTGGTCTTTGGGGGTGTGGATGTAGGTTTTAGTTATCGAACCATGTTATTTGTGTCTATTATTTCTTTCTCATATTTTCTTTCTATCAAATACTATATCAAATTTTGACACCTATACTTTCAAAGAATGGAGTTGCAACTTGCAACTCCATTAATGACCATTTCATATAATTTTTTTTTATAATCATTTCAGATATATTATCTTTTTATTAATGATTGTTGGCTGATATAATTTTTTTTTTGATGATTGTTGGTTGATATAATATTCCCACTAAGAACAAAACAATGTATTTCTTGGTGAAACTATTAGAATCTTTACATCTACGACACAATAGAAAGCGGTGGATTCTGCTACTTTGAGTCAGAAGACGGTATAAATTCTCATGATTAATGATGGACTCATGTGACATAAATATTATTTAAAAATTATCATATTAATATAAGGTGAAAAATATTTAGATTATGCTAAAAATAATATTATTCACAATCCATTTGTTATTGAGTTTTACAGGTTTCCATGATTGATAACTTGTCCTTTTGTGAATAATTGTGTACATGGACTTTGACTGAATTTTTTTTGCAACTCAACCATTGTTCATTCTCCGGCGGATAAGTAAAAACATAAAAGTGCTACGCTATCTTTACAAACCGTGGACCAACTAGCTAGATTTTGACAAAATGGGGTGCAATAACATCAATCTAAAGTCCATTGTTTTGTTCATATTGTATTTTTTTTATCTTAATTGGATGAGAGAGAGAGATTCATGCATATCCAAACATATATCTGTACATGTCTGCAACAACGACAAATTTTTTGATAAGACAGAGTCGAATTATTATGAGATTCATATATTGTGAAGGAAAGTTATATAAACCATTTGCATTAGATAATTTTTGTTTGACAGAATTTTTTTATGCATTTTAAAATTCAAAATGATAGAGCAATATGTTTATAGTTTAATTGGCATCTATCTCGTTCACAGTCCTGTGTTGCGAGTTCAACCAGCCTTCGATGATTTCAATGATTCAATGAATTTTTCTAATAAGTCATAGCGTATAGGTATTTCGTTGCAATAAAGTTATTCAAAAGAAAATCATTATTCGCAGGTCATGGTCCATGAACCAAGTTAATTCCTCACAAGCATATATCACCAAGATATAATATAATAGAAATTTTAATAGTAAATATATTAATATATATATATATATATAATATAATATAAGATATAAAAATTTTGGTACAAACAATGTGTACCTTGCCCAAATCTCTGTGTTGGATGTGTTGAAAAGGAATATACACGAAATTCTCAGATTTGTGACATGCAAAAATAGATAAAAATATGCGCTAAAAAAAACAATCGTACAAGACAATATTTATGTAGTTCGACAATTTGCCTAGGTCCACGGAGTTACAGAAATTTGACTATTCTTAGAAAAAAAATACAAGATGCAGTAGTACAATTTTCTTTTTCAAAAATATCATAAAACCTAATCTTCAAAACTACCGTTTTTCTATCCTGTGCACTGGATTCACAATGGGATACAAAACGGACCAAAATGTTTTGGGTTCCACTCCATAGACTAAGACTCAAAAAATCTCTCATTAAAAATCTTCACAATATTATTTTGGGTCAAACCATAATTTGGATCAAATACAGCTAGGCTAGCTCCACAAAGCCTAACAAAATGTATCTTTTCTCTTAACAAAAACAGAATTAATTTTAACAATAAAAAAGAAATCTCTTAATTATATATTAATTTAGGAGGAGAGAAATGAATGAAATGATGCAAAGAATAATTTAAAATATTCTTTCATCCCCTTATTTGGGAGATTTAATGCAGGGAATGGAAAATTTATTAATTTGTTTGAGAGTTTAAGTGAGAGGAAATAGAATGGGTAGGAGAGAACACTCATTTCTCTATATTTCCTCAAAACCTCAAATTTTAATTTTCCCCCCAAATTGGGAGGGATTAAAGGGAATGAAATTAGATTTAATGAACTTTTTTTTACTAAAAATCCTAAAATACCCCTATATATTTAGCCCTTTATTTTAAAATAAGAGTCTAATAGTAATATTGGTATAAAATTATTACATATTTTTCACTTTATGTTACTCCCAAATAAGGTTACTTACCCTTCATTAATTTTCATTCCTTTAATTTATAATATCCAAAGAATGTTATTTAAATAACATTCTATTCATTTCTTTTCCATTCTTTTCCCTTAAATACATTCTATTCTATTCATTTATCATCATCCAATACCATTCTATCCCCTTATGACCTTTCAAAGAGAATAAATAAAAATTTTATGAGTTATGATTGTTTATGTAACATGACAGTTTTGTTGTTGGTTTTCTTTTTCTTTTTCTTTTTTTTTTAACCCAAAATTATAAGGAAATGATTTTTTTTTTTAAAATTTAAGATAGAATTCTATTATAACCTAATTTAAGTTATATGTGTAAAACTCATTCTTGGAAACTTGAACTCCAAGCACCCTTTGCCCCATGCACCCCACAAACACTTATACTTGTTGAGTAACCATCATGCTAAGAATGCACAGTAGTATAAACAAAGGATTTGAGTGTTTCTTGTTTCTATCTACATCATGACTTTCTAATTGAGTAATTAATAACAATTAGATATTCTTATACTGTAGTAAATGCTCAACCATAAGAGTTAAATAATATTTTTAGTAAGCATGTTTACTTATTCTTAGCTCAACCTTAGATCCTCGAAAACCATATGAGTCTTTTTAGAATTAATGATTTTTTTTTTTGTTAGTAATTAAGTTTTATCCATAAAATTACATAGATTAAAAAATATATATTATTGAATAGGGAACTCCACCATTATGAGTATAATACTGTTAAGTATTTTTGGATTGTGTTAATAGCTAGTATATAAATAAGGGCTACAAAATCAATATCCCACCAGCTTGTTTATTGAATGGTTGTGTCCATACTTAGCTAGTATATAAGGGCCACAAATGCAAACAGGGAATGAGCATTGAACCATAAATATTGTTAAAACTAGATTTTGCAACAAAATGGAAGATTATTTTCTATTAAAATTTTTTATCTTGTATAGTAAAAGATAAATTATTATGAAATTTAGTACAACATTAATTGTAAATAATTTTAGGGATTTAAAGAAACATTAAGTTTGTGTAGTATAACTTGCCCCACCCACCCTTAAAAGTTATCATGGCTTTTGAGTGGAGTTATGATGTGCCTTTATGTTAGAACCTCTTTCCCTCTCCCTTGTGTGTATGTGTGTGTTTGTTTCTCAAAAAAAAAGAATGGGTAATTTTCTCACATTGCTTAAGAGTTAGTCACTACAAAAAATGTATTTTTAGCGACGAAAATTAGTGAGGAAATATTTTTCGTCGCTAAAAATACAGCTTTAGTGACGAAATATGAATTTCGTCACTAATAATGAAAAAAATTATAACATTTAGCGACAAAAAATAAATTTTGTCACTATTGTGATCTAAAAAATGGGCGCCAGTGGAGGGAAACTTTGGCGTGAGTTTAATTAATCTATAGCGACGAATATTTCGTCGCTAAAAGTTGAAATTTTTAGGGACGAAATATTTCGCCACTATAGGTATTACTGTGGATGGTATTAGTGACGAAAATCCTTTCGTCGCTATAAAGAAGAATCAGCGACGAAAAATATTCGTCACTAAAAATAATAATACTTTTGCACTTATATGTTTTTAGTGGCGAAATCACAATTCGTCACTAAAAATATGATTTAGCAACGAAATATGGATTTTGTGTCTAAAAATCTTAACAAAGCCCAGTCTTTAGTGACGAAACTAAAATTTGTCGCTAAAAACTTAAAAGCCTGATTTCAATACCTAGCTAAACCACAAAACATTTCAATACCCAAGAGCCATTTCAGTCCAAAAAAAAAAAAAAACCAAGAGCCATTTCTGTCAAAAACCAAAAAAACCCAAACCACATGTGAAGCCACCATCGTTGATTAAGCTCAACCGTCGCAGATTAAGAGCCAACTGTCGCCGATTAAGCTCAACGGTGACGCTTGAGCTCGCAAATTGCAACGCTTCAGCTCGCAAATCGCAACGCTTCAGCTCGTCGATTGTTGGCTACGCTTCAGCGTCGCGATCGGCGACGCTGAAGCTTGTAGATTGCAACACTTTAGCTCGCAGATTGCGACGCTTCAACTCTCCTATCGCGACGCTTTAGGTTGCCGATCATTGTCAACGCTTCAGTTCGCTACACTTCATCCTTCATCTGGTGACGCTTCCGACGTCCCTTCGCCTCCCACCCCCATTCCTGGGTTTTTTTTTTCTTTTTAAGTTAATTTTTTCGTTAATTTTTGTTTAATGATTCTAGTTCCTTTGGGTATTTTTGTTTAATGATTCTAAATGCTTTTTTTGTTTAATGATTCTAGTTCCTTTGGGTATTTTTTTGTTTGATACAGTAATGGGTATAGGCATTTTTCTATAGTTTGGGTATTTGATATTTACTGTGTAATGGTTGTGAAGAAAGTTTCTTATATATGTACTTATCAATTGTTGTAATTCTTTTTGATTTCTATGGTTCTTATTGTTTAGATTATTCTCGTTTTGGATCCTCACTCTCTTGGTTTGGTTTCCACATTGATACCAGTGTTAGATATATGTAGTGTACAAGTTCCTATGCATTAGGTGTAATGTATGAACTCAAAATGAGATTACCCATCTTCTAAATTTTCTTGTGTTGATTATTGCTCAGGTAATGATACTATGATTTCACAATGGGATTGTGTCCTCTAATTGTTATTTTACTTGATTTAATGGGGGATTGTTCTCTAGATTATGTTTTAGATACATTGTGCTACTCTATTCATATTTCTTGCAAGACAAAAGATGAGTTTTTTTTTTCCCTAATTGCTAGTTTTTTCTATCATCCATTTTGATGACAAAATGAGTGTTCAATCTGAGAAAGGAATATCAGGATGGCATTGTCTCTAAACCTAGGTTGATGAAGGTTGTTTTTTTTTTTGAGGTTGGGATCCTTTGTTATCAATTATCATAAGATTAAATTCAAATCTTTTGGGATTAGCATAGAATGAGGATATAGACTATAGAGATATATGAATTACATTACAGGTGAAGTGAATGGTTTTGTGGAATTAGAATTTAACACTAGTATTGGATGAGGATCATGATGGCACTAGTTAGTTTAAACAGAAGTACTTTAATGTTACTTTAAATACTGCCAATGCACTTTAAGGTAGAAGTTTAAGGATTTGGGTCTATATGTACTTAACATAAAAGTTTAAAATTGATGCATAATAGGAGTAATTTGACATTTCCATCTTGATTGAAAGGTAGTATGAGATTTGGTTACGGTCTGAAATTTATCTAGATAAATGAAAAGTTATAGATTTAGGTAAAATACATATACCCACATGGGTGTTCATTGTCATATATGATTAAGAGCTTTTATTAAATTGATTCCATCTTGCTTGGGCAATATGCATGTTGAAATTTTTTTAATGTTTGAGCTGTACTGACTGCTTTCTTTTTCTTCTTTTTTTTTTTCATTTTACAGGAAATGCCTTTCTGATAAGAACCTTTTGCAAGTCAAATTAATGCTTAATACTTTAGGAATGGACATGGTGACATAAATGAATTGTTTTTGGAGTTTATCTCTTTGTGCACTTTGTTGATATTATTAGTATTGTTGGCTATATGGATTTGGTGAATAGGAGACCCATTAATTGAATTTTCTTTATATATAGTTTGTAAAGGCTTTTGATTAATGCCCATTGGTGACATAATCTGAGGGCTTTTTTTTTTAGTATCAGTGACAAGGTTTTTGGTTGAATGTGATGACAAGGTTAGTGATTGTTTGAATTGCTGTGGGGGGATAGAAAGAGGCTTAGAGTCAAAGACCAAAGCTTAGCCAACAAATCAGACTTGTACACTTAGCTTGATCATAATAAGTAAATTATGTTTAAATACCTATAAAACCCTATACTTGTGATGTTTGTAATTGGTTTTGTGGTGGGTTGTTGTGTTGATATGGATTATGATATGTAGAGTTCATAACAATTGTCTTAAATGTTGTGTTTGTCTAAGTAGCAATTGTTTTATACTTATCTTGAACTTGATATGGATATTGATGTGGTCAGTTGTTGTGTTGAGTTATTAGTAATTGTGTTCAAATTTAGCACTTGTGAATTGCTTGATATGGATAATGGTGTAAACTATGATATGTAAAGTTAGTAGTAATTGTTATTGAGGTATTTTGTATATATCTTGAACTTAATATGAATATTGATGTGGTCATTTGTTGTGTTGAGTTAGTAGCAATTGTGTTCAAATTTTGCACTTATGAATTGCTTGATATGGATATTTATTTTCTACAACTTATACATTAGGAGTTGTGATTTTAATTTATTGGTGTGGCTACTCTTAATGCATTGTTAGAAATGTTTCTTATAACATAGTTAATGTTTTTACTTTACGATTTTAATGTAGTATTGTTTTTATATTTGTGCAAATTTCTTATTGGTGGCTTTTAGGGAATTTATTTTTGGCATTACTTAAAGACATATGAGAACATCTTCCGTTAGTTCTAATTATATTATGCTACCTTTTTGCATTGTTATAAAACATCTTGAGTTATTGTATGTATTGCAAACAATTATTGTATGGAAGGAGTTTGAATTGGATATTTGTTTTATTTTTTACTTATGGAATGTATGGATATTTTTTTATAAATGTGTTGTTGAAATAAATGTGTTATTCAAATATAAGGTTTTAATAATGTAATGACAGGTTACAGATCAATATTAAAGTCATTAAAAAAATAAAAACAGAAAATAAGTTTTAGCGACGAATTTTTTCATCACAAATATAGCAACAAAAAATTATTTTAGTGACAAAATATTTCATCGCTAAATGTAGCAAAATTTTGTAAGAAATGGTTTTAGTGACGAAAATTTTCGTCACTATGTGCTTGAATTTTCTTAAAAATAGTTTTGGTGACGAACTTTTTCGTCACTATATTTACCCAAAGTAGTTTTAGTGACGAAATTATTCATCACTAAATATGATTTAATAAACTAAAATGTTTTGGTGACAAAATTATTCGTCACTAAATATGATTTAATAAAATAAAATGTTTTTAGTGACGAAATATTTTTGTCACTAAATAGTGTTTTTAGCGAGAAAAACATTTAGTGACGAAACTTTTTAGTCGCTAAAAGTTTTTTTTTTTAAATCAAATCGGACTTTTAATGACGAAATTTTTCCGCGCCAAGACTTTTAGTGACGGGGTTTCAGTGACGAAATGAGTTTTGTCACTAAAAGTCCAATTTCTTCACTAAAGGTCCTTAATGACGAAAAACTGGACTTTTAGTGATGAATTTTTTCGTCACTGAAAATACATTTTGTTGTAGTGTGTGTTATGTGTACTATAACTTATCCCACCCACCCTTAAAAGTTACCATGACTTTTGAGTGAAGTTGTGGTGTGAAGGGAAAAGAATGCAGTATCTAGAAATCCTTGGGTTGTCGTCCAACGAAACATTTACCCTAATTTATAATAACATAGACTTTCACCAATAATTTGCATATAACTTATCTACAATAATATATTTTTAAATTGACGATTGTATGATTGGATTTAGATTGTGATAGTATTGCATGGGCATGAGTTGACACACGTATCGGATGTGTATTGAGTCAATTTCTAGTTTTGTATCATATAAATGATGGCTACAATTTTCCTTTTGAACTAGTTGTGGGAGCATTTTAATATTAATTAATTAAAATAAATAATTATTATAATATATATGTAAAGATGTGGGAGTGAATATGGAAGATGAGGAGTTAGTAATAATGTTTAATCTCACGTTGCAAAAGAGAGAGACTATTTTATTCTTTTTAATTGTGGTATTTAATTGGCTAATATGAATTGACTTAGGTATTGGGCTAGATATGTGGGTTTAAATTAATTTTTTTCTAACTCATTATGTAGTTGTTAAAAAAAAAAATTATATATGTATATTATTTATATAAAGGGTAAATTGCAAATTATACCCCTAAAGTTTGGCGTTAACTGGATTTTACACCCAATGTTTCATAAACTTGATTTTACACCCTGAAATTTAGTTTTGTTAGCAATTCACCCCTATAATTAGTTTTTTCCATTAACTGACACATCACTGCGCTAACATGTTTTATTTTTACTAAATCAACCCCAAAACTACGTCATTTTAGAGATGGTCAAATTAAAAGCTAGCACAATAAAAACTACATAGTTTAATACCTAAAATTAAAACACAAACCTCTGGCCTAAATGTCACCGTTCAGGCCAAAATCTAAAACAAAAAACAAAGACCCATGAAGAAGACCTTTGAGGATCTGACCTCCCTAACCCATACAGAGGAGAGCTACACTGCTCTGCACAAAACTATAAACCATAAACTAGGACAATAGAATAACATAGAAAGATAATTAGTGAGGAAACAAACAAGAAGTAATGATATTAAATTGTAAACTTGACAAGGAGAAATAACAAATACGAGAAATATGATATAATAAAATAACAAAAGAGGAGGAAAAACCAGTGTTTAATGAAATACAAAAGAACCTGGAAGACAAACAATTAAAAAAGATGCAAAACCAGAGATAAAAAAACAATGAAACAGAGTGAGACACAAAGAAATCAAAAATAAAGAACGAAAATCCTAGCTGGCTACATGAACACTATCGGTCTTTCTTTATTCTCCTCTCTCAATGAGCATCTTCCTTCTTCTTCTTTACAATCTTTGTTGTCCCAACCTAGAGCTAGCTACCATGGTTTTCAATTTCAACGTAAGAAGTTTCTAATTTCAGCTCTTATAATAAATATGCTGGACTGGTTTTTGGGACCAAGACAAGTTTTGATTGTGCAAGCTTTTAACTTGGTTCGTGGGGTATGGGTTAGGAAGGTCAGATCCTCAAAGGTCTTCTTCATGGTTCTTCATTTTTGTTTTAGAGTTTGGCTTGATGGTGACGTTTAGGCTAGAGGTTTGTGTTTTAAGTTTAGGCATGAAACTACATAGTTTTGATTGTGCTAGTTTTTAACTTAGTCGTCACTGAAACTACGTAATTTTGGAGCTGACAGCAGAAACTAACCGTGGAGTGAATTGCCAATAGAACTAAACTTTAGGGGGTAAAATCAAGTTTACGAAATATTGGGGTGTAAAATCTAGTCAACCAAACTTTAAGAATGTAATTTACAATTTACCCCATGTAACTAAAAATATACGTGAAAAGTTTTATCCATCACCACATCATAGTCTAGAATTTGAAGGTAAACTTTTTCTCTAAATAATTATAAAATAAAATAAATCCAACTTGACTAATACCATCATGTGATTAGCAGTTTTTTGAACGTGATGATATTATAATATGAAATAATAACAAATAGATTTTTTATTCTTTGTCTACACCAAAAATCAATTAATACCTTGATATGATGATAAAAAAAGCAATTATCAGAAGCATGTGCCATAGATTGAAACTCAAAAAATAAAAACAAAAACTCCTATCCTTGAGGGCTAATGAAGGTGTGGACATCTCACTTAATTTGTTTAAAGTGTTATATACGCTTAAAGATTACAGTATTGTAACCTTACAATGTAACATAGTATTAAGTGAACAAAGTGCCCCCTTAAAGGGTTGGCATAATCTAAGGCAATTTGGCAAAAATAGTTTACAAGGCATTCCACCCCCACAAGTATGTTTTGTCACAAAAGCTTCACACACCATGCCCTTCTTTGCCCCCAAAAATATGATGCAATGTGTGTGAAAAAAAATGTCCATATTTACTCTTATTTATCACTGTTCTCTATTAGTTAGGGATGGTAACACATTGCCAAAAGTGGACACATACTACCATCGTAACAAATTCAGTACAACTGAATACTAAATCCAAACTTTGCCCTTAATTTGTTAGCTTGTAAATATAAACCCCAGTTTTTTTCATTAATAACTTCTTCATTAGGAGGGTGCGCAAAATGACCAGTAACAAAAAAGTTGTTCTTCTATTACTTGCTATAAAGGGCCTATTTGGATAGCTGTTTCAAAATGTGCATTTTAAAAATTAGCATTTTTAAAACGTGCGTTTTGAAAACTCCATTTTAAAAACCATAGATAAGTGTTTGGTTAAAATATAAAAATATGCGTTTTCTATTTTTAAAGCCATATTAAGCGTTTGGATAAGTTGTTTTAAAAATAGTTGTTTTGAGTGTAAATTCCCAAAAAGGACTTAACTATTTTTTGAAAGTTATATTGTCATTGTTCCTGTGATCAATGTTCTTTTATTATTGAAAATATGTAATTAAGCTTAACAATTAAATTAATAATAACAACAATAATGATGTTTTTGTTGTTGAAATTCACGGAGAGAAGTTTATCAAATTTAAAATATTAAAAATAACTCATCAAGAAAAAGATATTAAAATGATTAGGAAAATAATTATATTGAAATGTTAATTGCCAACAATATCAATACTAGACAATCCATTATAATAATAAAAAAGTTCTTATCCGAAAAATTAAAAACCAAAACACCAAAACAGAAATAATAAAAATATTGTTTACAACCCACAAATGGATCGAGCTATTTCATCACGAACAAATTTCATCTCCTCATCTTGCATATTTTCAACGTTTGCCTGTCTGCCACTACCTTCTCCACTACTATTGCTTCTTGGTCTGTCCAAGTCATGTTCATCCCAATTGAATACCTCATCTTCCCTATCATGTTTTCTAATAAAATTATACAAAACACAAGTAGCAACTATAATGTTTCTTTGGTGCTTAATGTCATAAGGTGGCATTTGCTTCAAAATTTTTCATTTATTCTTCCACACTCCAAAAGTTCGCTCAATTGCACTTCTAAGTGATGAGTGAACATAATTAAATCTCTCTTCTATGATACCTCTGTCCCTTATAAGGTGGCAAATATCCTTTCCTTAAAGGGTATCCAACATCAACTAAATAATATTTTTCTAGTAAAAGAAAAAAAAATGTAAGATGTACATAAATAATATCCTTCATACGTATTTAATATATAAAAATTTTATATACCTGGTGGTAGTTTGGGAAAGTTGACAGATTGTTGATGGATAGCATCTAAGAAAATACGTTTATCATGTGCTGCACCCTCCCATCAAGCCATAACAAATGTGAAAAGTAAATCAAAATCGCATGCTGCCATCACATTAAAAGATGTCACACCCTTTCTATTATAATATGGAGCTTTCTTGTCGTCTCCAACAACAACTTGGATATGTGTACCGTCAATGGCACCAATGCAGTCCTAAAATAGAATATAAATTTTAGTTACTTAGAAAATAATCCTAAAAAATATTAGAAACAAATTAGAATTTATGAAATGAATACCTGAAAGTGTGGCATGTACAATGGATTCTTCTGTATATGTTTTGGAACTACACTAAATGTAGGGTTAGAAGGCTTGAAGATATCCATTGACATTATGTTAAGGCGTTTCAGAACTCTATGAAAATGTCTGTGTATAGTCTCCCCAGAATGTTAGAATCTTTCTTGAACCATCCTATGACAAGCTCCTTGTCCAAGTATCATTAAACATATACCTACTGACTCTTCAAGTCTAATATGTCTTGTGTGCTGAAGTCCATATGTATGTTGTAAAACATTACACAATTGAAGGAAAACATGTGGCTTCATTCTAAACATTTTGTAACATTTCGTTTCATTACCCGTCAAACAATCCATCAACCGCATATAGCCAGTTTGTTCAGAATCTTTACAAGGTTGTTTATCTATATATTTCATATAATATGTCACTGCAACATGACATCCAGCAACAGAAAGATCATATAATTCCTCATCATCATATTCATCGTTTTCCACATCATAAGAATAATCTTCATCACTATTATCAATATGATCATTGTAATCCATAAGAATATTACCTAAAATATTATAGCAATAAATTAGATAAATCACAATAAACAAAATGAGTAAACATTTAAAATTATGTAATTGGATAAATCAAAATAAGTATCTACCATACACCAAAAGCCCACAAAAGTATTTACTTAATAGTCATGACTGCCCATAGTTAGTTTGTGACAAAAACCCCTAGGTAGACTCAAAGACAACTTATCTTAAGAGCACCTTATAGTGGAAGTGTTCTTAAGTAAAAAGTACTTTAGGAGCACCTTATACAAAATGGCAATAATACTACTGTTAGAGCCTCCCAATAATAATACCTTATACAATAGTCTCATATGCTACATTCTCCTCTTCATAATAGTCTTTATCATTCTCATTGTCAAGTCAAAAACTGTTTTCCAATACATTATGTTCTACTAAGGAACAAGGGAAAGTGAGAAATCTATACTCTTCAGGGGCTGTATCAGCAGTACTCATTAATAGTAATGCAAGAACGATAATAAGAAAAGAGAAGAGAAAAGAAGAAAATAAAATGAACAATAAGGTCAGTGTGCCTTAATACTCAAAATGCTCAATATTTTTATTAATCAACTCAGTACAATACGATGCATAAGACTCTAGATCTTATCTTTTTTTAAGATAACTAGAATCCTACTACGACTAGTAAACAAACTCATAATTAGACTAGTAAACTAAAATCCTAATAAGGTGATAAAACACCCTAACAACCACATTATTCAAAGGATAAAACAACAATAGAATGAAAAACATTTCTCTCTTCCATAAAACATTATTCAAAGGATAAAACATAAAACACCCTAAGTGCCAAAGTAGTGCCCTCCTAACAATCTTGCCTCCTCTTGCAGAAACTGAAGTTGTAAATACGGTTCTTCCATCACGACAAACATCTCTCTCTTCTCTCGTTTCTGAAAAATACGTGCTGCCATAATGTAGAGTTCGGAACCCTTCTTAATGCCATCTAAGGTGCACACGTGTTCCATGACATTACGAATAGTACTACTTGGCTCCACTGAAAAAACTGAGTTCCTTAACTCCACAACATCACAGATACGACTAAGCTGTTGTGTCAACTGTAATGTCTTTCCTCCTTTCTTCCCTTTGCTCTGTGTGGATGATGGTAAAACTCGCTTCTTTCCTTTGTTTTATGTTGGGTTAGGTGGTTGTGTGAGGTTAGGAGTCTCATCTTCATGAACGTTATCATCATCATTTGGAGAAAACGAGTCAACAGAAGTATCACCTAACCCCTCCTTAGGTGTCTCAAGATCATCAAGTAACACACCTGAAGTGGGGGCCCATGCTAAATCTCCTGTGGTCGTAATGTCCTTAAACATAATGTCTAATAAGTCAACATTCTCCAAACCTTTCTCTCGGAATTTTGCAGCTTCGGGAACCTCCTACAATTTTGAATATTTTCATTAATAACTCAAATAGCATGGTTTATCTACTAATACAAAATATGTACAATGGGTTATACAAAACATACCATTAGTTTCCTCTCCCACCACTCATCAGTTGCAGCTATTGTTACTTTAGCTGCATCCCATCCCAATCCAATTTCACTTCCCTTCAACTTATTCCAAAGTACCCAATCTTTTTTCAAACTATCCCATTTATGCTTATACTTCGCCCTAGGATATTCCTTTCCAGTTTTCTTTTCAAAAGTTGCTATAATATTCGCCCAACCCTTTTTACTAAAGTGGGTATTAGGTCAATTACCCTTAAATACCTCATCCACACAAGCTTCACAAAAGATAGTCGTTACTCTTGATGGCCATTGAACTCTAACATTTGAGCTATTTTGGGATTGTTTGGTGTCGGGATTTGAAGTATCCTTGTTCTTAACCATCTAAACAAAATATAGGTTTATTAATAACAATGTTCAAACAAATATGTAAAAATTCCAATGCTCTTACAAACAATGCTCTGTTATAGGTAAAACAACTTCACACATAATAAACTAGCAATACATTTTAGTTCAGAATTAGTAAACGGCAGAACCAATCTTTGTTTTTAATTCTTTATTTGGCTAAATCGTAAAATTGAAAAGAAACAACAAAATAATAAACTAGCTACCCAATGCAAACAGCAGCAGCAACAATAGTGCCAAGTAAATAAACTAGCTGCCCAAAGCAAACAATTTCACACAATAAACTATCTGAATTTTTTTTTCTTCACAACCAATCTTTGTTTTTAATTCTTCCTTTGGCTTAATCGTAAAATTGAAAAGAAACAACAAAACAATAAACTAGCTGCCCAAAGCAAACAGCAGCAGCAACAATAGTGCCAAGTAAATAAACTAGCTGTCCAAAGCAAACAATTTCACACAATAATTATTATTATTATTTTTTCTGGAAGGGTTTATGTTTATGTATGCACATTCCATTCCTAATATGTCTTTACTTTGTAATCAACTTTTACACAGCTGAATCAAACCCAACTCAAATTCCAAGGGAATCTTGTTAATGACCTCATCTATGCATATTTAAAACTCACCTTAGATATTTTAAAGCCTGGACCAAATGGATAGTTTTAGCCATTATGGACCAGATGCTAGAGTTCAAATCCAACTGTTTAAAAAAAAAATTACAAAAAATGGAAAGCATTTCTGGGAACATTCTTGTTGATGTCAAACTAAGTCACCTAAGCTAAAATCAAAATCACATTGAATGATATGGTACCGGCCATGGAAAGGACAAAAAAAGAAGAATCATGTCTATACAAATATCATTGACAAATGAATTAAAAAGTGACATATATGTGCAAAATCTATCTAGCACTCCCGTATTTGAAATTTCCATGAAAGAGAAGCATTTAAAGGACCTAAAAATAATGAATTACAAATAATGATATCATTTAGCAAACTCTAATATTTGGGACCAAAGGTTATTGTTGATGGTACAACTTTTCTTTAGGACTAGGAGGCAGGGGTGGGAGTTTTTCAGGGGAAACCAAACAACAATGCCATGGCAATGTTAGTAGTTATTGATACAAATCCTTTTGAAAAGTATGACAATTTACATGAATACAGTCACTTCCTTTAATTGTGAAGCTGTTTTCTGTGTCCCTTGCCCGTTTGGTAAAACGGTTTCAAACCACACTTTTTCAAAGTACAATTTTTTAAATTCTAGTTTTTTCAAGGTACAATTTTTCAAGCTACCTAGTTTTCAAAAAAGCTGAAAATTAAGCTGTTCAAACAGTCTATAAACTTATCTCTTTGTTTAAGCAGTCAGTAGGTATAAACAATCTATTTGAAAATTAAGTCTTTCAAATATATCATTTGCATCATAGAAAGCTTATCTCTATGTTAATTTTCTTACTTCAATTCTTTTATGCCTCATCCCTATAATAAATTTCCAATGATTCTATATACAGTGGAAAGCCCCTCTAAATTAATCCTAGTTAATTTTATACAATTGGCCACTTTATATTTCTGGTCACACAAGCCATGTTTTCATAAGGGTTCTGCTATATATGAGTTTTGACAATCATGGTGATAGCAGATATAGCAGAACCCTTATGAAAACATGGCTTGACATATATGTGCAAAATCTGTCTGGCACTCCTGTATTTGAAATTTCCATGAAAGAGAAGCATTTAAAGGACCTAAAAATAATGAATAACAAATAATGACATCATTTAGCAAACTCTAACATTTGGGACCAGAGGTTATTGTTGATGGTACAACTTTTCTTTGGGACTAGGAGGCAGGGGTGGGAGTTTTTCAGGGGAAACCAAACAACAATGCCATGGCAATGTTAGTAGTTATTGATACAAGTCCTTTTGAAAAGTATAACAATTTACATGAATACAGTCACTTCCTTTAATTGTGAAGTTGTTTTCTGTGTGTCCCTTGCCCGTTTGGTAAAACGGTTTCAAACCACACTTTTTCAAAGTACAATTTTTAAATTCTGGTTTTTTCAAGGTACAATTTTTCAAGCTACTTAGTTTTCAAAAAAGCTTAAAATTAAGCTGTTCAAACAGTCTATAAACTTATCTCTTTGTTTAAGCAGTCAGTAGGTATAAACAGTCTATTTGAAAATTAAGTCTTTCAAATATATCATTTGCATCATAGAAAGCTTATCTCTTTGTTAATTTTCTTACTTCAATTCTTTTATGCCTCATCCCTATAATAAATTTCCAGTGATTCTATATATAGTGGAAAGCCCCTCTAGATTAATCCTAGTTAATTTTATACAATTGGTCACTTTATATTTCTGGTCACACAAGCCATGTTTTCATAAGGGTTCTACTATATCTAAGTTTTGACAATCATGGTGATAGTCAAAACTCAGATATATAATATGAGTTTCATCCTTCACATATTTTGGTCAGATATAGCAGAACCCTTATGAAAACATGGCTTGTCAAAACTCAGATATAGCAGAACCCTTATGAACCCTTAGCAGATATCTGAGTTTTGACAATCAGTGTATATATATAATATGAGTTTCATCCTTCACATATTTTGGTCTTCAATTTGCTATTTCCTATTACCAAAAGTTTGTTTCATTTAATGATAAACATATTAATAGCTCTACAACCAATGATAAGAAGGAACTAAGTTAGAAAGACTTTGTTTGAGAGAAACAAAACGACAATGCGATGAAAATGAAGAAGAGAAGGCTTACTAGCACGAAAAAGCTGTGGAAAAGAAACAACAATCTTTGTTTTTTTTTCCTTCACAACCAATCTTTGCTTTTTATTCTTTATTTGGCTGAATCGTAAAATTGAAAAGAAATAACAAAACAATAAACTAGCTGCCCAAAGCAAACAGCAGTAGCAACAATAGTGCCAAGTAAATGAACTAGCTGCCTAAAGCAAACAATTTCACACAATAAACTATCTGAATTTTTTTTTTCTTCACAACCAGTAAATAAATAGCAGCAACAACAACCTGTAATATTCTTCAAACCCATATACTTTTCAACAAGAAAAAACGAATCCCATCCAATCCAAATGGTTTTGATCAAACTCATCTGTCTGAAATTGTTTTAAAAACGTCACAAGCAGTAAAGAAACAACAGCAACAACAACAAATCACTTAGACTTGTAAGTTCTAATATTTTGAGTTTATTCAGTCATCTAAACTAACATGCAAAGCCCAAATCAATATAATTATTTCAGAGATGGGTAATGGAGAATGTTTACCTGGAAATCGTGATGTAGAACAATGACAGCAATTGGAGAGAGCAACTGAGCTATAACAAAGAAGAAATCAGTGAATATCGTAAAATGGATGAGGAGAGAACCAAGACTGATGAGATATGAGAATGTTTACCTGGAAATCGTGATGCAGAACAGCGACGGCAATCGGAGAGAGCAACTGAGCAATAACAGAGAAGAAAGAAGTGAATAAGAAGAATATGACGAGGAGAGAACCAAGACTGATAAGAACATATATATGGAGAAGGGATAGGCTGGGATTTCGGTAAAACTTTCCTAAACCGCACAAAACAATTAGTGCTTTTCCAATCGTCCCAACCGCGCGATGCTGAAAAAGCAATAGAAAATTTCATTTTCAGAATCGCGAAAATCTGCAGAATTGAAAACGCAATCCCACAGATATCACCTAGCCAAACACACTCCCAAAATCACGATTTGTGAAATTGCCGTTTTGTGCAATGTAAACGCCTAAACAAACGGGCCCTTTAACTTGGATGGAAAGTATTGCCACCATTAATATCATTATTTCAAAAAATTATTAGGTATTTTTGGAATATCATAAATGCGTACTCTCTTTTTTCACATAAATGGTGGGTTCTACTATGAATTTAATTAGTAGGACTCACTATTTCGGGAGTACGCATTTATGATATTCCGAGAGTACACAATAATTTCTCCATTATTTCTTATAAAATTCTAGATTGATCATAATTTACTCACAAAAATTTTCTTAAGAATTTTTGCGAATGTCAACCTTCCTATAAAACGCCAGATTGACATAATTTGCAAGATTGCGTTAATCATGTCCTTTTTATTTCTTTACTTTACTTTTTTTTTTTTGGTAATATATTTAAAAAGTTTAAATTACTTATAAGATGTGTGTGGACAAACTGATAGTACACTCTTCTCTTCGGCTCAGGCTTATAAATGAAAAAGTGGGAGGAGTTTCTTTCGATGTGGGATTGCAAGAAGTTTCCCAGGGAGTACGCAATAAGTTTCCCTGGGAGTACACAATGTGTCCACACAATAAAAGGAAACTTCTTTTTGTGTGGCTATGTACTCTCAGGGAAACTATTTTTTGTACTCCCTGGAGAACTTGTCCCACATCGAGAAGTTCTCCTACCACTTTCTCAATTATAAGCCTGAGCTAAAGAGAGGAGTATACCATCGTCTCCTCCCACTTTCTCACTTATAAGCCTGAGCTGAAGAGAGGAGTGTACCATCAGTTATACTTTCAGACTTATAAGTGAGAAAGTAGGAGGAGTTTCTTTCGATGTGGGATTGCAAGAAGTTTCCCAAGGAGTACGTAATAAGTTTCCTTGGAAGAACAAAATGTGTCCACACAAGAAGAATGTTATAGTCACAAACTATTTTACAACATTTTTACAAAATATTGATGTGGTCAATCTCTTATTAATTTTCATCTAAACCCCACCATTAATATTACTTTTTTACTTCTCAATAATTACTCGCCATATTAACAATTTGTAAAATAGCTTGTATCTCCAATCTATTTCATGAGTACTAACCCAATCTATTTCAGCCCAAAATAAAAAATAGTTGCCCTATATATGAACAATACTTTTCCTTAAAAAATAAAGAGCAATACTTTTTAAATTTGAAATAGGCAGAAGCAAGCCTGTTTACTTTTTTTTCTTTTCTTTTTTTGTTGAGAAGTAAGCCCATTTACTTGGTAGCAGAAGCAAGCCTGTTTACTTTCTTTTTTGACAAGTAAGCCTATTTTTTTGGTAGATTTTTTTAGCAGCTTATATTAAGCTTGACTATGATCTTAATTTTTATGCATATATATATATATATATATATATATGCAAATAAGTAAAAGTCAATTCTCTTTAAAACGGACAAAATAAGTTGATGGTTCATCAAGGTGGGCTTTTTGGAAGGAATAGTGCTGTACATGTAATGTATATGAAGTGATTTTACTTTTTTAGTGATGTATATCATTTGGTCCAATGAAGAGGAAGAAACAAAAAGAACAGTCTTAAGAGAGATGTGAATATGTGATTAGCTAAATACAACAAAGCCAATAGAAGAACAAGTTGTATAAACTAATCATATTTAACTATTTTTCCTGCTATGGCAAGAAACAAGTTTTAGGCATGGAAGAAGAGAAGATGGGCATCTTTTTGGGCAAGGATGACCTTTATCACTCTTTAGCCTTTACAAATTACAATTATGTTGATACAACGAAGACGGGACCGACTTCTTTTTTTTTTTTTTTAATTACATCCAAAAATAAATAAATAAAGAAAAATAGAAAATTATCTTTTTTTTTAATATGTGTCTCTTGGTCATAACCAAAAGACATTTATAATTAATGTTGACAAATAAATGGAAAAGAATATTAAATAATAATAAAAACATTGACAACTGTATCAAATTTCAAAAGTGAAACAAACACTAATTACTAGATCTAAAGGGTCCACTTAAGTTCAGTATCATGTGCATTAGACCCAATACAATGCTGCCATGTGTCCAAATTTGTCAAATGTAATAATAATTATAACAAACAACAAGATAAGAAGTTATTTTCAGTCTATTTTTGGCACTAGAGATTAAAGAGACACCATATTGATTAATAATTATCATATGTCACGGTACTATTTTGAATGCATTTTAATTTCACACAACCAAGGATGTGACATTGTAATTAATAAATGCATAACTTTAAAGGATAAAGTTAACAACAAATTGAATTAATCATTATTATCTTGGAGGGGGAAATCTCGATATTTTTTGCTTATAAAGCCCCAAACACAAATCTCCAAAGCCCCTCCAACCCCCTAGAAGATAGACCCAATACACATAGTAAACTTTTTCCAACTTTCAACCATGGCTAACAACGGCCTAAACAAAACCAAGGTTGTGGTGGTCATGGTACCCTTTCCAGCACAAGGCCATCTCAACCAGCTCCTCCACCTCTCACGTCTTATCATAGCCTACAATATTCCAGTTCACTTTGCTTGCACTGCCACACACAACCGCCAAGCTATGCTTCGAGTCCACGGTTGGGACCCGAATTCAGTTTCGAACATCCATTTTCATGACCTCAAAATCCCACCTTTTCTCACCCCACCACCCAATCCCAATTCACCAAACAAGTTCCCTTCACATCTCCAACCATTATTCAATGCTTCCTTGCATCTTCGTGACCCCATGGCTTCACTTTTACGTGAACTTTCATCAAAAGCAACAAGAATCATTGTCATCAACGATTCCATGATGGCCTCAGTGGTGCAAGACTTGGTTACTATTCCAAACACCGAGTCATACACTTTCCATAGTGTATCTGCTTTTACTTATTTTTTGTATTTGTGGGAAGCAATGGGCAAACCTTTAGAATTAGAAACAAACGCCAAGTTAGTCCCAAAAGGCCTTCCATCCACTGAAGATTGTTTCACAAAAGACTTCATAAACTTTATTTCTTTACAAATAGAGTTCCAAAAGTTAAGCTCTGGTGTCCTTTACAACACATGCAGGGTCATAGAAGGCACCTATATGGACTTAATGGAAACGCTAGAGGGAGGCAAGAAGCATTGGGCTATTGGACCATTCAATCCAGTGAGAAACATAGGTTCAAATGGAAGGCACAAGTGCTTGGAGTGGCTGGACAAAGAGGCACCAAATTCAGTGATATATGTTTCTTTTGGGACGACAACTGCTATGGAAGACATGCAAATGAAGGAGCTAGCAATTGGGTTGGAAAAAAGTGGGCAAAAGTTCATCTGGGTATTAAGGGATGCAGACAAAGGTGATGTTTTTATTAATGGAGAGCTTAGAAAAGATGAAATTCTAAAAGGGTTTGAAGAGAGAATTAAAAATAGAGGAATGGTAGTGAAAGATTGGGCACCACAATTGGAAATTCTAAGTCACCCATCAACTGGCGGATTTATGAGTCACTGTGGGTGGAATTCTTGCATGGAAAGTATCACTATGGGGGTACCACTAGCAGCATGGCCAATGGCCTCAGATCAGCCGAGAAACACTGTTTTGATAACAAAATTGCTCAAAGTTGGTATTGTTGTGAAGGACTGGTCACGTAGAGATGAGCTAGTGCCATCATCCACTATAGAAAAGGCTGTGAAATTGTTGATGGCATCAAAAGAAGGGGATGAGATAAGGAAGAGGACAGTGGATTTGGGCGGTGCTGTCAGGCAGTCCATTGAAAAAGGTGGAGTTTCACGCATGGAGTTGGATTCTTTCATTGATCATATTACTAGGGATATATTCTAGCTAGGAGATTGAATTAATAGACAAGGAAAACAAAACAAAACTTGGGATCTGAAGTTTGTTGTGGCCTGTGGGGAACAGGTTTTAATGTTAGGAAGCAAGTGTTAACTGGACCTTTAGAGTTAGCATCTGAGCAAAAAGATGGCCTCATATTCATATTGTCTTTGCTTAAGTGCAGGAAGCATTCCTTGTATTTCTCTTCTAGTATACAATTTCAGTCGCCAATCTATGCTTGCAAAGTTTGCTCTAATTTTATTCAGAGTCTCTTTGTCATCAACTCTTTATTTTAGTTTTTTAGTTTATCTACTCATTCATCATTTTTTAAATTTTCAATTTTTTTGGTACAAAAATATTTAATCAATTTTCAATATATAAGTAATAAAAAGTTAGTAAAAAGATGTATCTAAATGCACCCTCAATAACAAAGCAAAAAAAAAAAATACAAATTCCTCTTTTTGTTGAAATGTTACATGTTTTTTTTATGATAAATAAAACAAGTGCTCCGCACAATATTGTCCTTATTAGTCATCTGATGCTAGTCAGTGCTAACGATGAATAAATAAAAACATATGTGAATGATTTGTATGGATACATCATCCATACATAGCATTAAACAGATATATGCTTGTAGTGTATGAATTTAATTATATTATTTAAAGGGTCGTCAGTGCCACAAAGGCACAAAACATTGCTTTCAATGTAAAGCTAAAATCATGAACCAAACCAGAAAGGCACGCTTGCAAGGGTGAATGGCTAATCTCTCCAACTAATGAAGACCACGTGCTAAGGTGTGGCCCCCAAAATTTGTCCTACTTGGAGCTTATTCTACTGCTTGATATGTGCCATTTTCCTTAATCTAATCAAAATCATGCCTGTGTACTAACAATTGCTAGTCAACAAATGTAACACGTCTTGTTGACTCTACACATTTCATGTGTTAAAGGAGCTTCAATGGAAGGAAATAAATGCATTAATTTAGTATCACATTTATGTTCAAGGTTAAATTCTTATTTGTTAGCATTAATTTTTAATTTCTCCAATCAATTTCTTAACTATTCCTTTAATTTTTAGCTACTATTTGAATTAAATTTTGTTGAAAATGCATCAATGAGCTGTTATGATAAACATGTGACACAAATTCAATGCTATTAATATTAAACCTATCACAATTAGGAATGAGGCTACAATTCGTTAGATATTGTATATTAAGTTTCCTAATGATACCCTTAAAAAATTTTGATTAAAGATTAAATTTTGAGAAAATTTTGATACTGCTTTTATAAAGAAATTAATTAATTTTTTTATTTTCTCATAAAAATTTTCTAAAAGTATTTCCTAATTCAATGCCCTTAGGGCATCTGTTAACTTTTTTCTTAATTTAATTTTGTGTTTAAATTTATTTCGAGAACCTAATATAATGCACCTAAATTTTACCCTCTCATCAAGAAATTAATGTGTTTATATTTGATGATAAATATGTAAAAATTTAATGCCCACAAAATAGGAAATTAGGAAAATTATTCAATACTTATTGTTTATTCCTCTCACACGAATGATAGGTCATAGGTCCTACAAAGGACTCATCAGTCATGTGAGAGGATGGACCACTACTTTTGGAGTTTGAATAATTTTATCAATTTCCCATTCATGTGTGCATTTTTGCCCCCTGCCATCGAAATCAAAAAAAAAAAATTTATATAGTTGGTACATCATAATTGTCCTATTGTCAAATCTACATTTGCCGTCCATCACTTTAGTTAGATCATTATATGACCCATTATCATCAATGTGCTTCCACTATGTCCTGCTTCACCTATCTAAAAGGAACATATAAACACATACATATCTCCTTCTCAATTCGGAAAGAAAGTGTATGTTTGAATTGCATTGAAAATAGTAAACATGCACCTTTTTTTTTGAGTTTTTGTGCACTGTTTATATTACTTGTAAATATGGATTTTAGCAAAAAAAAAAATATTTAAATTATATGTCATGACACTATTTATATATTTAAAAAATATTATATTACAGTATTTTTAATTTTTAATTTTCAACACGCATCTAAACAAGTCTTAATATACCCAAAAACAAAAACAAAAACAGAAAAAACAAAACACGAGCAAACCAAAGTAGGGATTGGGGATTGGGCCAGTCTGATTTCTGCTTCCCCAATAACCTACATGGGTATAGTAAAATGACCTTTATATTGTCAAATAGCATGCCTCTACACTGTTTTCGGCTCTATGATTCATGCATCACTTGGGTTGGGTACGTAACCCATCTCGTCTCTCTGCCTCCACATCACTTTCTTTTTGGCTCTATGATTCATGCTTACACTATGCCCTGCATCACCTTTCTAAAGCAAACATATCTCATCCATCATCACTCTTGCAACAAGTTAACTCTAGGAGGAAATAATTGTCAACCTAATACCATCACTCTTGAGCAAGTTTCTCAAGCTTCCTTCCATACCTAACTATGCTCTTACATCGTTCAACTCATAATTTCTCTAATATTGCTTTAAACAATAAAATTAAATTAAAAATTATTTCTTACTTTTATATTATAATGGACCATAGGTTTTGTGGAATTTATACCTCATAAAAGTATAAACAAGTGGAAAATTAGCTATATCTTACGGGGCAACATGTGAACAAATTTAAAAAGTAAATTTTTTTTTTTTTTTACTTAAAGAAACTTGAACCATCTATAAAAAAAATAAAAAATAAATTAAAAAAAACTTGGTATCAGCTGTTTAACATTAATTTAGTGATTATTTGGTATAATCATTTGGGGAGTAATTTTTATATTCTATAGTTCTAGAACATCAATAACCTTAACAAGAAGCATATAAAAATTCCGTGTAGGTTTGAACCATCTTTATGAATGCAAACCTTGGAAAAAACAGTTGCTTCAATTTCATCATCAGTCGGTGACAATTTTTTGTATTCTATGGACAAAATTGAGATTGATTTCATCATCGAGTCACATAATTTGTCTACTCGTAACCGATGATTATGGTGACATATTTTGTCTATTGGTGTGACCAAACATTAAATTTGGTAAAATCCCATTACAACAAGCTAGATATTAATTGGGTAGCATCATAAATCATTCCACAAATATATATATATATATATATATTTGAGATTGTGGATATATGAAAAGCATTTAGATTTTTCTTCTATTTTACTTTTAGGACATGTTTGAATTGAAAAGGAGGGGAGGGGAGTAGATTCATAGACTCTATTAACATATAGTTGAATTCTACCATACCATTCCAAGCAAGCTAATCTACAAGTTTCACTGCTTGTTGCTTGATTCCAATTGCAAGTTGCAACCTAAAGCTCAACCTCTATTTATTTTTATTTTTATTTTTATTTTTTTTACTTTTACTAAGGATGGTGTCTAGAAATTTTTGAGTTATGATTATTCTTTTTTTTTTTTTTTCTTTTTTTTTTGAGAAACAAGTTGTGATTATTCTCTTGGTTATGTGTAGCCCTTCCTCTTACACACGCAAGATAATTACAATTATGAATCCCTTAGAAATTTTAGCCCAAGATGCTAACTACAAATTTTGAACACTTGCTAACATACCTAGATTAAATTTGAAGGTTATATATAACTCCTTCCAAAATAGAAGCGTCAACAATGGTCATACTCAAGATTGTCAAAATAGGAATCCTACGTAGGATCGTTAAAGGTAGATGAGATCGTAAATCATAAGATCGGATCGTGAATCGTAATATCCTACATATTTTTAGATTTAAAGCAAAAAACACATTGATAATGACTTTGTATGTTGAATAATCACATAAATTATAAATTTATCAATAAAAAAAACTAAGATTTGTATCATATGGTGTAATTTGCATGTCATACATCACTAAGTTTATACTAACGAAACAAATATATTTAAGTTTTGATCCAATGTATTTAAAAAGTTCAATAAGTGTTAAATTAGCAACCAAATACCAAAATATTTATCAAAACATATGGAAAATATTTTTCAAGTTCTCGATTCCAAGTTTGAAATCCAAAATAAGTTAGCAAATAAAAAACTAGCTAACTACAATATGAAATCCCAAAGTAAGATGAATATTAAGGTGAAGTAGACATTTAATTATACACATTCTAAGGTTCTTATAACCACCGTCCTAAATTCTTAATCATCATCATCCATTTCATCATCTATGTAGATATTATATATTTGTACACTAGAGTTGTAAAAGACACTAAGATACAATTTCACACTCAACTATTCAAGTTACACCACTCAACAACAATTAACCATGCTCAAAAAAAATCAATCAATCAATATACAAATCCAAGCATAACTGATAAAATTATATAAAAAAAATATTTTTATAATATTAAAACACAAATTAGTATATTGATCAAATAAATTTAACAATATTATAACTTAAAAAACAGTAAAGTCAACATCAAATTCTTCATTTAGAAATATTGAAGTCTTCATTTTGAAAACAAGTGAACTAGAAACTAGAAAACATTTGCTTAAGTTAACATAATTTTATAAAAATAAAATAAAAAGTCATACGATCACAACATGAAAAAAAAAAATCCTTGAAACTTCATCCAAAAAAAAAAAAATTTATCCAAAAAAAAAAAGCAAAAATTTATGTTTTTGGTAGGATCAGTAGGATCCCATACGATCCTACGTACAATCTTACCATTTTTATGATCCTACGTACGATCTTACCATTTTTACGATCCTAGTGCAATTCTAAACATTTTGGTGAAGTGAGATCGTAAAATCGTACGATCCAGATCGCAATTTTGACAACCATGGTCATACTTCCTTTAATTCCCACACACTCGTCATTTGATAGAATTTCATGCTAAAGTTGTTTATCAACAAGTCATTATACTTTTATGTGGGAAAAATTACAGTTTATTCTTTTTCGATTGGTTTTATCATAATCTAGTTCACAAACTTTCACCCTTAAAGTTTAGATGAAAATGTAATCATTAGGTTCTATATAATTAACATTTTGCGTTTTGTGAACAACTTTACCCCTTATATATATATATAATAGGTTAAGCAAATAGAAACTCCAATTGCAATTCCAAATATAGATTCTAATTTATATTGTGCCACGAGTCATTGTAAATATGAAATTGGAATCTAATTTTCCTCCATATGTTGTAATTCCGATGTGCTTCTTTTTCTTTTCTTTTCTTTTTTTCCCACACCCATATATTTTCAAGTTCACCTCCCTTTTCTAGACTCACGTATTTTCAAGTTTACCTCCATTTTCCATATCGATTCAAGCATCTTAATATACAGCTTCCCTCTTCTTCAATCAATGCTATGGAATTTCAAAAGAATCTCTCGGTATTAGTGATGCATGTATTTGAGTATTTCTGTATCTTATAAAAGAAGAAGTTCTCCAGATATTCTGATTGTACTTGTCTTTACAATTTTCATGGTCCTGGTTTATGCTCTGCAAAACGAATACCAACCAGTCCTAAGATTTAATTACTGCTTTCTTTGATTTGCCTATACTGTCGTTCTTTTTTGTGTAAATTTTTTATTGTTTAATTATATAATTTTGTGGTTTTCCTATGATTGGTGTTGCATGTTTATTTTCTTTCATCTGCCTATACTTTCTTTCCTTTTTGTCAATAATTTTTATTGTTTAATTATAAAATTGTTTTGTTTTCCTATAATTGATGTTACATGTTTCTTTTCTTTTTTTATAACACGTTATCAGCACGAGTCTCTACCCAATTTCGAAATGAAATTATACTCCCATTATTCTTCAAACATCAAAGATTATTTGTGTAATTTTCTTAATTCACTGTAAGTTTTCTTTTAAGGAATTAGTACTTATCCTATTTGTTTGTCTTTACATTTTATGCTCATAATTTTTGAGATTTTTAATTGATTAAAAAAAATTTATGAGATTCACGTTATTCTATTGTTATATAATGTTATGAGATGGACGTTATGAGATTCACATTTAATTGATTAAAACATTTTGTTAAAAATGGTTTGTGATAAAGTAACCAAACCATAGTTATATGTACCGTGTATGAATCAACCTTGAATATATATGTCTATGTAGCATTCTTTCATTAGAATTTTGTATGATACAAATATTTATTAAAAAATTACATAATGCTAAGTTTTATTAAACATGAATAAACTAAGTCTTTTAAATATGACTAAACTCATAATTAATAAATAAAAATAAAAATAAAAAAACAAAACTAATAGTATCACTTAAATAATAAAATGCAATATATTTATCTTCATTATTTTATTAAATTATATCTATTCCCATGCGATAGCATACGTTACATACTAGTTTTTTTAATAGGGTAAATTACACTTAGCCCTTTTTGGTTTGCCCTTACCATAATTCAGTTAAACAAGCTTTTGAATAGATACATTTTGTCACTCTTCTTTTTCTTTTATAAGATGTGATTCAATTCATTAAAGGATGATCGATGGAGAATCTGCCGTGCAGAACTCTAAAAAAGGTGGCAGCAGTCTGAGAGGAACTCAAAGAGAACTTTGCAGCAGCATGGGCTGCGAATTTGTAGGTCCTCTTAGCCCAAACGAAAGACAAATTAAGGAAGGAATTTAAATAACTAAGAGCATATGTTGCCTCTAATTAGCATTTGTCTTAAAGATTATATTTTATTCCAAACTTTAGAAGTTGAATGCACAATTGAAAACTTGTGAATTGAAATGCTATAAAGACCAACCACATGGGTTTCTGCCCTTAAGAAATTGTCTTATCATGGGAGAAAAATGTTTATTTTGGACGAAATCTAAACAAATATATTTTATTCCAAACTTTAGAAGTTAAATGTACAAATTGAAAACTTGTGAATTGAAATGTGACAAGGCCAATCACATAGGTCATTTCAACCCTTAGGAATTGTCCTATCATGTAAGAAAAATGTTTATTTTGAATGAAACGTTTATTTTGAATGAAATCTTAAAGATTTTATTTTATTCCAAACTTTAGAAGTTTGATGTACAAATTGAAACGTTGTGAATTGAAATGTGAGAAGGCCAACCGCATGGTTAATTTCAGCCCTTAGAAATTGTCTTATCATAACAGGCTGTGATCATAAATAAACCAATTATAAAAGTCCACTTATGGACTGAAAAAGCTTGGGTTCCAAAAAAGACACTATAAACCATGCCATGTGTTTGTGTTTTCAAGAATGGCACCAATGGCTACATGCTTTGTCATGATTTTTACCAATATATGAAGTTATAAACATGGAATACAACCTTAAACTGATGTTTATGAAACAATTAGCCATTTAACATCATGTAAAACTTGAAGGAGAAAGTCACAAATAACATTACAAATTCGACAAAGGCAAGCATGAACAGGTTCTCATAACATAGTTTCCTGTTAGAAGCACCTTTTTTCCTTCCATGTTAAAGTTGAGAGGGATTGAGTTGAAGAGAGAAAAAAGAAAAGTAGAAGCAAGCTTGAAAGTCATTTAGACTAACCCACAGGTGACAGCCCTTGACAGCTACGTCAATAATATTGAACTTATGTTTATAATAATCTCAAGGTTAATGCTAGACTAATCCTATGATTAGTTTGCCTTCTTTACAAGTCCGTGGACCTACAATAGGTTGGGGTTTGGTTCTCTAGGGCCATGATATCTCTAACAACCCCCGGGCACGCACGACACAAAGTGGCACACTGACATGGCTAGGGCTGACATGACAGTACCCATTGACACCATGTGGTTGCTTTGCAATGATCATCAGTGTAGAAGCACCTAAAATCAAGGCACATGATTTTTATATCACCCAGCTGAGAAGAGAACCCCTCCCCCCCCCCCCCCCCCCCCCCCCCTCCAAAAAAAAAAAAAGAGCCTTATTAGGTTTCATCAGTGGCTAACCATCCCAACCATAAAGTGGACTAAAAACCATTTCCACAGTTTTTGATCATGGTGCCCTCTCCGATGCAAGGGCTATCTCAACTAGCAATATCAGTTCTACTGCATCATTTCCCCCAACTGCATCTCAATTCATTGTATTTGTTCTGCTATCCACAATCACCACATCAAGCTTTATGTAGATGGCCTGAGCCTGCTTGACACCACCTAAATTATCTAATTCCATAAGATTCTTGTCCCAGCCTTAGTGCCACACTACACATCTCCAACCGCCGTTTGAAGCCCTTTTGCATTTTTTACGAATTCATCATTGAATTCTTATATGCCATATCCCCAGCAGCCAAAAATTTATTATTATTATTCATGATCATGAGTGTAAGTTATTTATATAGCTAATTTCAAAAGAATCTCCATCTTTGCTTACTATTTCAATGCAAAAAAGGCTGAGAAAACCTTTTCGATATAAAAGTTGAAATACCAAAGGGGATTTAATCTTCTCAATCATCCTTACCCTCTAGAACGTGTATTGATTCAACATAATTCATAAAATTTAAAGCTAAATGTCTACACCAAATACAATTGAAGAAGACCTAGTTTTTCTACCAAAAAAGAAAAAAAGACAACCTGGTTTGACCTTCAAACTTCATTTTAAAGAAGAAGTTTTGACCTTGAAATAGAAAGAATGGATCATTGAAATAAGCCGGGTTAATCAGGACCAATACACCTTACAAATATTTGCAATCGAGCAAGATCAAATGACCAAGATGAAAGCTGAAGTGATTAGACAAACAACACAAAAGTTGGACCTAATTAATTTTGATTGATGCTAATGAATATCGAGACTTTTTAGGCTAAAATTTTAGTTGTTACTATTTTCATTGACTATGATTTATTTTCTATAGTCGCTTGATTATGAAGTTTTTTATTTTTATTATACAGTTATTTTATGTCCTTACTTAATGTAACTTTTTATTTTTTGTTGAGAAAGTTCTTGATGTAACTTGAGAAGTGAGAACCCTGTTTATAGCACCAGGATTTAGTAATGTTTTGTTTTGCTTGAGTAAAAAGTCTTCTGGAATTTTCCCCCCAATAGATTACTGTTGACTTCAAGCAATCCTAAGAACTGACTCCCAAATTGTAGTTATCTTTTTATGCTTGATATTGACTCCAAGCAACCTAGATGTTGATTCTTACATTTATTCCTTTTTTGTCTATCCATAATCTCTGAGAATTTTAGTTTGCATCACTCTGTTTCATATATCACCTTTGGAATCACAAATTTGTAGATCAACAGATTAAAGAAGTTTTTTTTTATAAGTAACATAAATTTTATTAAAAAATAAAAAACTCAGCCCAAGTACATAGGAAATGTACTAAAGGGGCAAAAACTTCAGGAAACCAAATTACAATGATCAAGCATAACAGGAAGGGTAGAACAAAAAGGAAACAAAGTTCCTCACTTCCTCTCGGTATTAGGAGACGTAGATATTATTGGAAAATCCAGGAGAGCTTAAATATGACAATCTGAGAATAAAGTGTAAGGAATGGGAATAATTGGCAGTGCCTTGTAGGATAGAAATGCCAGTTGTAGTAATGTCTAATGCAATTAGACTCCTAGGAATGCTCTACCGGTGTCTGAATTGCTCAAAGTTTTTCTAGTTGTTAAGTAACAGGCGTGTACAGAAGAAGTATGACCTCATCAACATTGGAAAAGCCATGAGTCAACAATGACATTTGAAGGAAGGGGTGAGTTGAGAAAAATGGATAAGATATCAGGTCGTTTCTCATATAATTGGATAGGTTTTTCATTGAAGAAATGGCGATATTCAATTGGAAGAGTAGAAGTTCATATAGACTATAATTAAGCAAATGATTTGAACATTACTTGCCTGTAGCGACCATGCTAAAAGAGGTGCAAGTTACAACCATCTATAACAATTGCACCTAAAAAATGAAAGAAACTATAATGTTTTTTGACAATGAAGTCTATTATAAGACATTTTACAGCCAGTCTCTAAGCTGTTTCAGAGATTAAAGGAAATGCTCTAAGCATTATTTTCTTAATGAAGAGAACAATTAGGGCTTAATAGTACAGCTTCCATAAAATCATAAATCTCAGAAGAAAATAATTTTTAAAAGCTGATTGACCAAATAATATGTCTAAGAGTAAGCTCTAATACCGACAATAATAAGGTAATGTTCCTTAAAGTGAGATTTATTGGCTAAAAGAGCATTGTTTAATAACTATCTGATAATTTTCAGAGTTGAACTATGTAAAACCAATTATAAGAGCATTGTTTAATAACTAGGTATCAACGACTTGATACTTCAAAGTCAAAATCTATAGTCAATAACTATCTAATACCAACTATAATCAACTATTATTGAAAGAAAATCTCTTAGTAAAATTAATGAATAAATAAAGAAAGATTTTGCAAGGTGTCTGATAAAGTTTTCTTGGTGGCTTAAACTATCTTGCACTTCTATATAATTCCCTAACAGAGATCAAACAACATAACAACAAGAAACTTCACCCATTATCAGCAAAAGTTATAGTTATGTATATATAATTGAAACCCATCCTGTACATAGATAAACTATGCCCGAAAATTGCACTTTTTTTTTCTCAAAATCAATTTCTATAAAACAAATGTTGATGCAGGCATCTTACTTATAAAGCTCTACATATCTTTGCAAAGTGGCATTTAAACATGGAGTATAGAACAGTTACCACTCCAAAGAGTCAGGGTAGGATAGGAAGCTCCACTTCATCAAAGGAAAAGAAACTGACCCGTCCATACTCTACATGACAAAACCGCAAAGGAATGGCCCCACATTGCCTCTCAAGGACTTCAATATCTGCTATGGATGGTAGATCACCCCTGCAAGAGAAGGCAAGCATAAAAGATTCAAAAACTTTTTGACCAGGCTATGCATATCAATTAATAAGTTATAGATCCCTTTCAAAGCAACTGGAGAGAACAAGTTTTGATGGATTAATGAAATATGATACCAAATTTTACTGATCTTCTTCAAGCAAAAATTACTTTTACATTGGGGATTACTGATTTAACACTTTTCAAAGATTATACAGGTGTATCTTTGCAGAATGCCAATTTCCACTTAAAATTTAAATATGATTGTAAACCAAGTAATCTTTATATATTAAGAGGATTCAAAAAGTTAGTTATTATCTTTTTAATTTCCAAAAATACCCCTAATTTAATTAACTTATTCTTAATATATATATATATATATATATATATATATATATATATAAATAAGGTTAAAACCGTAAATCGACAAAAATTAAAAACAAAAAACCTAGCCCATGTTCTATAAAACTTCTATAAAAAATACAAAAATAAAAAAAAATCTACCTCATGTTCTCTCTCTCTCTCTCTCTCTCTCTCTCTCTCTCTCTCTCTATATATATATATATATATATATAATAAATAAATAAATAAAACTTACCCCAAGTTCTTATTAAAAAGAAAATACCCAAAAAAAAAAAAAAGAATTGCACGCACAAACCACATGTGATGAGGCTAATAGAATTGAAAGTGGTAGATAACCAAGAAGGGAGTAATTAAATCATTAAAATATGATTGTAAACTAAGATATAGAATTTTTCTGGGAGAACTGTTGGAGACTTTTCCATTTCTCCCTCTTTACACATTAATAGATATTATCTTCATACTAATTGAAAACAAAAACAAATGTTTGATAATCAAGAGTTGAAAAATCCTACCATAATATTATTATTTCTATCTCATATTTCAAAAATGTTACAAATAGGAATTATATGCATGCTTCACATTATGCTAACACATGTATGTGATTATAAAAGACAAAATGCCTTCTACCCACATTTCTAAGATTGTCAAAAAAAAAAAAAAAAAAAAAGTGGAAAACATGACTTATTTAAAATTTACAAGTAAGTAATAAAACAATAAAATCATACAAACTAGAGGCTTGATCTACTGCATCCAAAAATTGAACAACATTTAATTTCCATAGAAACTAATAGAGAAATATCCCTTCATGCTTAGTAAATTTGTAAGTTAATACATTTCTAAAATTAATAACATAGTACAGAATTCCTTTTCTCCTATTGGTAAATAATGAACTTAATACCTATTCTAAAGCCAACCCCACCTGAGCCAAAGCCTAGGGGGCGGAAATCCAATCTTAATAACATGACTGTATTTTATGATGGCTGTCAATTCACCACAACCCTCCTCATTTTCCCAGGTTTATGACCGGTTATGAGCAAAATATACAACAGTAAGCACTGACACAGATGGAATTTAAATAAAATAAAATATTTGTATGTACTTAAGAAAAAACATAAAATAATAATCTAGATGCATATGGTGTAAATCCTTTCCCAACAAATTCCTCAAGATATCAAAAACCTAGAAGCTAACACAAAGGATTGTTGCAATTAAATGTTTTCAGCAAAAGATAATCTGAAAAAGAAAGTGGTTTAACCTATGAAGTTCTTTAATATAAAAGCACATTTCTAATGATAATAATAAAAATAACAATTTGCAATCAACCACAAAAGAGAAGGATACTCATTCTTAGGCGCTACCAAATACAATTACCTAGTTAAGCAGATCACAAAGCTTGGATCACCTGGAGAAGATTTTCTAAACTTGCTATTTGGGAGATAGACATCAAAAACTGGCCTTGCTTCATTAATATGCATATTATTAAATGGTCCAACAATGGAACTCTCATCTTCTGATTCTAAGTCTACCACTTCACTGCTTTGTGGAGAGCATTGAAGAGAAACAGATGGACGGTTACTCTTAGCATCCTTAATAGACCAAGCAATGCCATGCTGCCCAACAATGTAACCAAGAGATTTCAAGTGCCTATAAACCTCAAATAGCTCCCAAGAGCCTCCACTAACCTTTGCATATATATCATTTAATGAAAGACTTGTACCATTGTCATCCAAGAGAAGCAATGCACCTATTTCCATCAAAAACCTACAAAAAAGAAGTTACACTTCACAAAGGATTCCATCTCAACATATAACGAAAAAGGACAAAAATACATAGTTACTTCTTTTCAAAAACTTAAAAAGATATATATTCTTTAAAAAAAAAATTGCTTTTATCGGTTAATTATCTAATACTACATTTCGCTTACCACACTATGTATAAATTTGAAAGTGTCACTTAAAACTGGTTGAAGTTTTAGTTATTGAAAAGCATTGTTTGAAGTATGTCTCTGATACCTCTTCGTCCTTCAACTTTTATACAAGGTTATCCACAATCTCTTACTGAAGCCACAGTATGAAATTTCAAACTAATTTGCTCAAAAAAAAAATTTCAGAAGTCATAATTTTTTGGGACAACCGTAAGCTTAGCTCTGCCTTACAATATAGAATGTTTAATTAGCAAAGGATTCTTCAGAAAATTAAGTGTCCCTCAAATAAAGATACCAAAATAAATAAGTTACAATAAAAGACACTATGAATAAAGAACAACAAGATATTAAAGCTCTAGACTTGTAAATACTGGGTTTCATATTATCACCAAAACAAATAATTAACTTATCCCTTAATTCCTTTGAAAGAAAAACCAAGAAACAATAAGAGATCAAAAAAAATCACAAAAAAATGTCATTTCACATACAGAGTTTCCTCAATTGAATAATAAATCTTGCCGCTACGAACTACTCCCATTGTCCTCCACAGTTTACCCTTGTTTTCTACAACCTCAGCCATTCCAATTTCGTTTATCCAATGAGCCCTGGATTTATCTTTCCTGAAAATTGTAGCCATAACCCAAAGTTAAACCCGCAGAGGGGGGGGGGGGGGGGGGGATATTTATAATATCATAAAGAATCAATTTTATGAAAAATTCTATACCTAAATTGCAACTTGGATATAAACCCAGATGTAAAATGGAGTTCCTCATCATCCTCATATTTTGTATCTTGCAAATAGGCCTCAGTATCACTTGATCCTCCCGAAGAATTTTCCCAATCCACAGCCTCCATTATGCAACTTATCCAAAAAAATTCACACTTATGTTAAGCCCATTTCATTACTTGAAAAAATGCATATAAAAAAACTGCAGCAAAGAGTTCAGTTTCCTTAACAAACATACTCACCAAAACAGACCTTGGTACAGCCTCAAATGCCAACTGTTCAACTCCTTTCTTTTACTTGGTTGTTGGTGGTGGCTCTAGCTTCTTCTGTTCTGGTCTAAGGAATGAACCCTGCAATTTGAAATATGTGAAAGAAATTTAATACAAATCACAAATGGTCAGCACAATTTACTTATCAAAAAAAAAAAAAACAGTGGTCAGCTTAATTAAAACACCACCTAGCATAAATAAAGTGGCAACAACTAAAATGAGCATGTAGACATAGGTGACTTTCACAGGATAGAGATTTCAATTATGATGCAATGGGAATAAAATTTCAAGATTTGTAAACATTTGTAAGGAATCATAACAAATCATTACTGTTACGAGGAAATACAATATACTTATCTATTGAATGAAACCTTCATCCTAAATTCATCTTTTTAGAATTCCCCAACCAAATACAGCTAAGGAAATTCATTCTAACCTCTTCTGGTCCCCCAACTGAAAATTTTGAAAATGGTTAGGGAACACAGCTAAAGAAAAAAACTTGTATTACTAATTTGTCCAATAAAAAAATGCGTCAAAATACTCTATTGGACCTAAAGTTTAGTCTATGAGCAATGTTAGTCTCAAAAGTTTTAAAGTGACTGCTTTTAGTCCCTAAAAATCTTAAAGTCATAAATTTTAGTCCCAAACACACTTAAAGTGATCACCTTTAATCCCTTGGAGTGATGACATCTCATTTTTTAGTTTGGTCGCGTCATCTAAGGAGTAATATTGATCACTTTAAATATAAAGGACTTGATCGAAACCCCAAAACTTAAATGACCCAACTGGAATGAAATTCAAGGAAAATAAGGAAAACCCAGCAAATCAAAGATCTGGGTCTCACTGAAAAGGCAAAAGGGTAGGCTCTCTATGTGAGGAAAAAAAAAAAAAAACCAGCAAGTAAGAAGAGAAACAAACTTTTACCATGGCTTGACTGGAACAGTAAACGGGCTGCAGAGGAGCTTGATAGTGATGAGTGCTCACACAGCGGTGTGTGTGTAAGAGAGAGACAGAGGCTCAGAGGCTAAAACTATGGAAGAAAGGGATACATTTCACAAGGGATACCGGTGTTAGAGATACTAGTCGCTAACCCCTGTGATGCACCTAAAAATTACTAAAAATGAAATCTAACAAATGCTTGTGTTATTTCTATATTTCAGTTGAAGGCGATTTTTTCTTTTTAAAAATAATATGCTTATTTTTTTTATATGAAAATGTAATATGCTAATTAGCAATTATGAAAGTTGAGATTTAAATTAAGAGGTAAATATAAGTGAATGCTGCGATCCCTAACCATATGCGTGCCTTTGGAGTTTTATATCTAAGATATATCTAAGATAACGCTTGAGGTTCAAAGTGAGCTCTTACATTTATTTCTAAACTAATAGCATCTAAGCTCACAATACAAGCATATTAAATAAGGCCAAAAGTCTTTGCAAGTCCCCCTTAACCTTATAGAGTCCTTAATACAAAGTCCAAATGTTATTTGCTATTGCTTTTGCAACATGAAGCAACTCTTCACATTGATGAAGAAAGTACTCTGACAGTGAAATCAGTCCGTTTACATCTTCACAAGAATAAGTAATTAAAATGGCCCAAGTAATTATATTTAATTTCAAGATTAAATTTAATTTTAGAAGATTAAACCACAAATTAGAAACATAGAAACAAAGTACCAAATAAATGTGATAAATAATCAAATAAACTATAAATTTTACATGGTAAATCACTATTTGTATGCAAAAATTAACAAAATTAAAGTTGGCTTACTCATTTAACCTAAACTTGCATGTATCCTAAAATAATCAAACACGTACTAACAAATAAAAGAAACCGATGCCATCTTACTTCATTTAAACCAAGCTGGCATAATCAACAAAAACCCAATAAACTATCAGCAAAACAAATCTTATACTGGGTTGGCATGAAAAGAAACAATAAATTATTATCCAAACAAAAAATGAAGGACTTTCACAAAACAGACATAAAAAATTTAACCAAGAATATTATAATTTCACTAAGACATTTTGTCGAACAGGTGATGGGGTTGGCCTATCTTTTAGCATATTGAAGCCTTTTGTTTCAAGATAAAATCTAACGAATGCTCAGTTATTTTGATCAACCCCAAACATGTTTGTATATACAAAAAAACAGGGAAGAATATTGGGATAAAATAGCAAAATTGGACTAAGATGATAAGATCAAAAAGGAAAATTGAAAAAATAAGATTGCCCTTTTGCTTACCAAAGCGGTCTGCAAAGGGCGGAGACGCAAGTCAATGGGAGGAGAGGCGTGCAAACCCGAGGTTAATGGTTCTATTTTTTTAGCTGCTTCATTTAAATATGATTTATTTATTCTTCCTCAACTCTTTCTCTCTCTTCCTCTTTGTCTGTCTCTCTTCTCAGATACAAAGCAAGCCACCCAAAACTCAAGCTACCACCACACCACCACTACTACTTTACTTGAAACTCAACCACCAAACCACCATAGGCAAAATCCAAGAAACGGACACTCAAAATCAATCGCCACGGCGAAACCCACACCCAAACCCACCACCACCAAATCCAAGAAACCCATACCCAAAATCAATCACCCCCAAAGTCAAAATCCACCATGCCCATGGAGATGGAGAGAGAGAAAATAGGAAAGAGAAGTGAGAGAAAGGAAAAAAGAAAAAGAAAAAAAGAAAGAACCGGTGAAGAAAGAAAAAGAACAGAGAGAAAGGGATGAATGGTGAAGAAAGAAAAAAAAGAAAGGAAGAGAGAGTGGCGTTCAGACAAAAGAGCCAGAGAAAGAAAGAGAGAAAAAAAGTGGGAGAAGAAAGAGAAAGAGGGAAAAGTACGAAAGAGATAATAAACCTTTTTTTTTTTCTTTTTGACTTTGATGTACAGTGCACAGCCAAAGATGATTACGCACTCTAACAAAGAATTTTTATTTTCTTACCTTTGACTTTGAAATATGGTGCACACCAAAGGTAAATGTGCACTATAACTAAGAAGGCATTATTTTTAGCTTTGGTTTCATCAATGGAGTCCCATTTTTGTTTTTAGTGACACTAAAAAATGGTAATATGGTTTTTTTTTTTTAGTGCTACTAATAATAATGCTTTAAGTGGCTTTGTTTCGCCTCGGATCTTTTATTTTAGTAACAATTTTTTCTTATTTGAATTTTTCATGAATGCTTTTTAAAATTAAAAATTCTATTTCTTTTTTTGTTCAAAAGAAATTATCATTTTATTTGTCTTTAACAAAAGGGTAAATGGAGACTAAAGAAAAGCCTAGATTAGACAATTTTAAAATTAAAAAAACTCAATTAAACAAAGGTAAAATTAGAGAACTAAAATAAATTATAATAAAACCTTTTTTTTAAAGTTGAAATTATAGTAAAACTTAAACCGTAGATTTTGCATTTTTATCTATCTTTTTCTACAAAAACAAAGCCTCTAAAGTCTAAACACACGAATGGCATTTGTGAAGAGAATACAACTTTTTAGTGTTCACTTTTAAAATGGTCCAAAATGCTTTTACACATTGATCACAATTAGTTTATTCTTTCTTTTTAAACAAATAATAGGGTCAAATAAGAAAAAGACTAATTTTCAAATATCTAAATTTTAGGTCATTTAAAACATATTTCCCATATTCTCCATTTTTTGCATTCGAAGAATTGTTTTATAATTACATGTATGTTTCTAATTAAATAATATATTTGTTTTTTAATTAAAAAAAAAACTACATTTACTAGAAATTATTTAGATTGAGGTTAAATATAAGAGAAATGCTATGTTAATAATATTTTTACAATACTTTTATAATAAATTTTTAAGTGGTAGGTTTTTTTTTTATGGAAAAGATAGAAACTTGTATTAATAAAAGAAAATTGTAAGTATACATATAAACTCCTAAACTCAGTAGGAGGAAGGAAGAGAAAAAACAAAAAACAAAAACCAAAAAAAAAAAAAAAAAACAACAACAACAATCCCAATACGAGTAGGCACACCATGACTAATTCAGTGCCTGATACATAAAGAAAAACACCATCATGGTTTCTGTTGGGAAGCCATAAATTTCTGGTGTTCCTCTAGGAGATCGACAGCACTTGCAATGATTCGAGTCGGATGAAGCTGAGTTTTCTCCAAGTAGAGCTTGTTGCGAGCGTTCCAAATGGCCCAAGAAGTCACAGGCCAGCGCTCCAGGTCCTTCTAATCAAGCTTATCAAGAAATTGTTTGAAGAGTAGAAAGAAATCTAGTGCAAGATTACTGCACTATTGCAACTTTCCTCTGAACAACACCCACACATTTCTGGCCAGGGGGCTTTCCCATAGTAGGTGGCCATTGGTTTTAGGGGATTGACAACAGATATCACTGCAAGGGGCAATGTTAAGCTTCTTTTTACACAAATTATCTTTGGTAGGCAGGATGTTAGAACATGCTCTCCAAACAAAATTACGAACTTTGGGAGGCACATTGAAGGCCTATAATTTTTTCCAGATTGGCCTATCTCCACTAGCTTCAGAGTGCTCCACGCTACCAGGATATTGCAAACAACAAGCAACTTGATAAGCAGATTAATGGAGAATTGTTGAGATCGATTTTCCTTCCACACCCGTTGGTCTCGAGGTTGAGCGCCATTCAAGGGAATCACAAGGATTTCCATACAGGTCCTGGGAGAAAATAATGAAAACAATTTGCCCTGGTCCCATTGTCTTGTTGAGTTGTTGATAAGCTCTGAGACTCACAAGGAATGGGTCTGACCACCTATAATTTCTAGAACATGAGGCAACCAGCCTGGATCGGTTATGGCTATGGATTTGCCATCCCCCACCCTCCAATTTGACCCAGCCCAAATAATTTCTCTTGCTGCTAGAAGACTTCACCACACAAAAGATGGGTTATTTCCCAACTTAGCCTCCATGAATGAGCACCTTGGAAAATAACAGGCTCTGTAAACTCTAAAAGAAAAGAGAAGTTGGGTAGTGGATAAGCCTCCAAACCTGTTTAGCAAGCATGGCTAAATTGAAAGCATGAATGTCACGAACTCATTCCTCCCTTATTCTTTGGTGTACGTAGTTTTTTCTAATTATTCCAATGAATTTCCTCTCATCCTTGGTTTGCCACCACCAATATTTAGCTATTAGTACATTTTAAATTAAATCTGTTGAAACTCAAAATAACTGAAGATGAATAAAGAGATGAGTTATACTTTGTTAAAGAAAGAGTTATTTGTATGTAAGTTAGATTAAATAAATTAAGAGAAGTTTTTTAAATTAATAATTAACATGTAGGTTATGTGAAGGGTTGGAAGACTATATATATGGCTATGCTATAGACTAATTTTATATCAAGAGTGAATGAAAAGAAAAAGTTAAAAGCAAAAAGTATTGTGTGAGAGAGTGAATTCAATAATATTCCTTAATACTTGAGAGATTTCAGGTCAAAGAAATGTGTTCTTCTGGTGGAGCTTTGGACTTGAACACTTTGTGCAGAAGCTACTCTAGCCATACAACATTTGTTGGGCTGTTGTATCCTGGGGGAAACAAGTCAGAGAAGGTCTTCATCTCTTCAATTTAATAATATTCAACGTATTATTCAGTTTCTCTTTGTATATTTTCATTATTATTGTGTTTGCACCAACATTAGCCAAAGTGGAATTGATTGTATCACACAAACTCTTAAGCAATAGGAAAAGACTCATAGAGTAAGTTGGAATTGCTTGTGCTACTGTTTTGATCAAGATTTCACGCCTAGCTTTGGAAATAAATTTTTCTTTCCATCCTATCACCCGCTTTGATATTCTTTCTTGAAGGTCTTTAAAAGTGTTTACTTTTGACTTCCCAATGGCAATAGGCAACCCATGGTATTTTTCACAGTCAGTCATAACTCGAGCTCCTAGCATTCTCTGAATAGATTCATGTACCTGGGAGCTTGTGTTCTTACTAAAATAGAGGGAGGTTTTTTGTCGATTAATTGCTTGACCAAGGGCTGCTTCATATATCCCTAATATATTCATTAAATTCTCACATTGGGCCATGGTGGCTTTAGCTGAATAGTAAGCTGTCATCTGCAAAGAGAAGGTGGAAATCCGCACACCAAGAGAGCAAGATTGTATTCCTTAGAACAATTTATTCTCCTCTACCTTCCTAAGTAAAGACAAGAGGCCCTCAGCACATAATAGAAATAAATAAGGTGAGAGAGGGTCACCTTATTTAATTCCACAAGATGGGGAAATAAAACCTCCAAGCTCTCCATTAAGCAATACTGAGTAAGAAGCAGTACACACCGTCTCCATTGTGAACTCCACCCAACATTCATTGAAAACAAAGGCTGATTAATTTAAGTTGTGGATTCTAATTAAAACTAATAACAACTTGCCACTTATAATTTATTGTAAAAATATTGTGAACGTAGCACTTCTCATAAATATAAAAAAGTGCTTGTAACTTCTTATACATTATTGATTTTCTTATTATAATAACACATAATTTATATTGTACATGGTATTATAAAATATATTAGAAAAAACCACACATCACATGAGATATCATTTGATTTATGTATATATATATATATATATAAAACTAAAGTGTGGCATTTATTATTACAATACTCTTGTTAAGCCACATTTTCTACTCATTTCCAACAATCTCTCTCTTTCTTTTAATTCTTTTTTTATTTATTAATTTCTCAACTTATTATTATACTTTCTCCAACTTTTTCCCCTCCCTTTTACCTTTTTATCTCTCCACTATTATATATCTTAATATCACTTTTCCTTTATCTCTTTATCTTCCTTTATTTTTTGGCTTTTCATTTCTCCTTCCTTTACTATAAATTCACAATCCTATCTCTTATTTTATACATGTTTTCCCACACAAAAAATGTTACTTTCTCTCCATTTATCTCTCTCAAAATTTTGTTTTTCAATTTTTGGAGGAATTTTTTATTTTTCTTGCATCTCCAGTCCTGTCTCTTATTTTATACATGTTTTCCCACACACCAAATGTTATTTTCTCTCCATTTCTCTCTCTCAAAATTTTGTTTTTCTTTTTTTGGAGGAATTTTTTATTTTTCTTGCATCTCTACTTTAGGTTGATGAATTTTTGCATTATTTGGAACTCTACTTTGAATTAATATGATTAAGTTATATTTTTTTCTTCTCTTTGATTTCATAGATGTTATACTATAAATTTATAAATATTGTATATAAGAATATAATGTAATTTTATTACATAACATAACATGACTTGGATAATTTGGTATTTATTACTATATTTTTTTTTCTTCTCATATTATTTTCTATAAATTTGTTACTATTCTCTCTCATTTTCTCTCTTGAAATAAAGTGGTTATTCTCCCTCTCTTGATTTTTTATTATTTCTTATAACTCTACTTTATATTAATGAATCATTGTGATTTATACACTTTGGTGTTGCATTTTTTAGTTCACCATTACAAGTAATCTCTCTCTCTCTCTCTCTCTCTCTCTCTCTCTCATAGTTTCAGTTTGATTTTTTTCTGAGTTAATACTTGATTATTTTGGAAGTAAGAATTTGAGTTGATATCATAACACAATCTTGGCTATGCTAATTATGTACAGATCGCCATTCGTTCTAGTTTAGTCTACTTCAATTTACTTTTATCCGATTTGGTCTACTTCAATTCAATTAGGTCTATTCATTCTACTTCGGCCAATTCAGTCTAATTCAATCCATTTGGTAAACTTCGGTTTATTTTAGTCCATTCAGTCTACTTCCATCAATTCGGTATCGTTCAGTCCACTTTGGTCCATTCTGTTCAATTCTGTTCAATTTGGTCTATTTGATCCATTTTGGTCTATTCAATTCATTTGGTCTATATCAAATCACTTTGGTCCAATTCGATGTACCTACTTAAGAATGGGAAAATACAAGTTTGGGTTAAGAGTACTATTAATTATTTGAGTAATATCTATTATAATTATATGATAAGTCCTGGTTATCACAATAATCTTCTTAAGAGAGAATTTGAATAATAATTTTGGAACTTAAAAATTTTAATAGTACCAAAAGAAACTAGAAAATATAATGCATAATAAAAATAGTTATAAGAATATAGACTATTTCAATAAAACAATAATATCAATCAAAACATCAAAAATGATAAAAATATATATTTGTAAAAATTGAGTGATAGAAATTACTTTTTGAAAATGTTTAACTTTTAGAGAGTGTAGACATCGCATTTTGCACCCCTTACGACTCGGATCCCTATTCCCTAAGCTCAAAATTTAAGGCCCAAGGCTAGTTTAGAGCCCAATCAATTATCAAATTGACTTAAGGAGTGTTAAAATGGAAAATATAACATTTTAAATGAGCAAAAATCTATTTTTGGAAATAAAAAAACAAAGTGGCTCTCGGCCCATGTATGTGGGCAGTGGCCTGCGTACATGGGCTAAAGCATGCGTACGCAGGCATACTCCTGCGTATACAGATAGGGTTTCAAAAATATTAAAAATTCAAGTTTTCAGCAATAATGGTTGAGGTTTGGAATGAATCTCACATTGTCTAAGAGCCGTTCCAAACTTTATTTTTTTTCTACTATATAAAGCCTTACATGGTACATTTTCAAAACACACAGAAATCTCACGAGAAAAACCTAAGATCTACTAAAAAATAGTGAATCAAAAACTTGACTGAGGGAAACGGTAAAAATTAAGCTTGGATAGCTTTTTGTGAAGTATCTAGTCTAAACCTTTCTTTTTCCTTTCCTTTATTTTCTACCTTTAAAACTTCTCGTTTGCTTTGTTTGTTTGTTAGAATTTGTTTTAATATGCTTTTCTAGATTAGGTTTACATTTTTTTGTGCTTAAAATGCATGTTAGGTTATTAGCATTTCTGTTTTGAGGTTTTGCCCTGTTTTTGTGTTATTAGGTTTTTTGGGCAAGGACTTGCGTATGCATAATCTTGCTTACACATGCAAGCTTGATTATGCGTATGCAAGCTTGTTCTTGCATGCGTGAGCCGCTACCTAGGAACCCTAATTTTTATTTGTTTGTTTTACTTCTTCACTTACATGTTGTCTTGTTTAGTTCCTTTTCTGTGTTTTTACGCTTCCAAAGTCTCTGTTTCACATATTGTTTGTTTATTTTCTATCATATGTTTAAATTAGGGTTTCTTAGTTTTAATGCCATGTCATTCATTCACATGTCTATGCATTAATGTCATAGGTGTTGAATTGCTGCAAGGTGAGTAAAGGTAAGTCATGCATTGGTATGAACATGCATTTGATGATGTATGTCATTTGAATGCTTGTTTTATGTCCAATTGTATGCTTTATATGATTTTGTAATTTTCATGATGCCTTGCTGCCATGATTGGGTTGCTGCCTTGTGTTAAGATGTATGCTAGGGTTTCACATGCTAGGGTTCCTCACATGTGTTTTGGTTTTAGCTCTCTTTTGTTTAAAAGTAGATATATATATATATATATATGTGTGGTGTGTGTGTGTGTGTGTGTGTGTGTGTGTGTTTAGGGATGAATGTTGTCATGTTGTATGCTTAGATGTATGCTAGTGTGTGTGTGAGTTAGAATACAAGTATTGAACATGTTTTTAATAAGGTTAAGACATAAGACACAATGATGGGAGGCCAACCTTAGGGTTGGACAATATTGGGTGCCTAACACCTTTCCAAGAACGTACCTAAACTCCAAACCCATATTTCTTGTAGTAAGATCAAAAGGTCTTTCCTCAAGAAAATGCTATATATATGGATTCTAAACCATTGCAAAAACTAGATGACGACCCCCTTTGTGTCCACATGGAGAACAAATTATCTGCAATAAAATTTAGAGAATAAATTATACATATTCAGTATGATAACCAAAACTTAACGTATAATTAGAGAATAAAATTTTGATTATTATAATAATCTATTTTAAAAGAATAAAGAATTTGAATAATTTATTTGTATAAAAATTATACATATATATTTTGTTTGAAGGTATAATAAGCCATATGCCCATATACAATTCATTTAAAAGTAATGATTTTAAAACAAATGAGTAACTATCCTAAAGATTATATTTGTATATTCATAACTTCATGTTTAAAAATACTTTCACTTAAATTTAATTAGACTGAAGTGGACTGAAATGCTATGTTAATGTGGCTCAAGAAAAGTGTAGCAATAATAAATGTTATACTTAAGATTTTACGTATTACGAGTTTAAGATATATATATATATATATATATATATATATATATATATATATATATATGGATTTAGAATAAGTGCTCTCAACCCAAACATGTCTTTTTCCTTATATGTAAGTACATAAAAATGAACCGAAGTAGACCAAAATAGACTGAAGTGATTCAAATGGACTGTAGTGGACAAAGATGGACCGAATTGGACCAAATGGATCAAAGTGGACTGAATGGATAGAATTAGGTAGACCGAATTGGACCAGAGTAGACCAATATGGACCGAAAAGGATCGAAGGAGATCAAATAAGAACAAATGTATAGATTAGGACCAAAGTACACATAATGGACTGAATAAAACAAATAGGATCGAATATGACCAACATGGACAGAATATGACCAATGTCAACTAAATAGGATCAAAATGGACTAAAATAAACCGAATAGAACTAATGTGGACTGAATAAGATTAAAGTGGACAAAAATAGGACCAAATTGGACTAAATAGAACCAAAGTGGACGGAAGAGGACAAAATGGACCAAATAGGATCAAAGTAGGCCGAAGGGGGCTTTTGAATATTTATCATTTTTATTGCATCTTTAGGGTTCATATTTCTAATTTCTAATATTTATTTTATTTGTATTTTCTAACTTAAAACTAAAGAGTTTTTAGCCCAAATATGATAAAATTTCATATTTTTCAACCCAAAAAAAATATGCAACAAAAAAAATGAGAGCTAAACTTGAAAAGGAAACCTACAAAAAGAATCAATTTAAGGCCCAATTAATCCAAAATGGATCAAAGAAGACCAAATTGATCGAATGGACCAAATTGAACCGAATTGGACCAACATGGACCAAATAGAAATTATTTAATTTATAGAGTACAAAATATTTTAACAATTTTTAGAGAAAATAATATACAATACATTTTAATTACAAAATAATTATTTATTCCTACACGTCACATCACGTGATCTGCGTCTAGTTATTTATAAGATTCAAGCAAATAACTCTCGCATAGACTTTTTAAGAACGTGACATCTAGCTAGAGACTTGTTATTTCAAATTGAATTTCCAACATGTGCATGAAAAAGAAGGTTCAAAAGAAAGTTTAGTTACGAGGCTAAAGCCTCCATGAACTCTTCATCGTCTGCCATAGTCTGCAACGTCTCAAACGAAAGGCAAGCTTCAAAATCTATGCTTCCTTCTTCTGCCCCAGGAAACACTGTTAACTTCCCATCTGACTTGTTTCCAAGACCACTCCGCACGGTGATGGGTCTTCCCCAACCAAAGTCATTACCGTAAACATTGAATCGCGGCGAGCTTCCAGTGATCAATGCATTACTTGTTACACCACTAAATTTAAATATCTTTGGGGCTTTTAACCAATCCTCTATATACTTCTTCATTTCTTCTGCGGTTTGATAAGCAATCACCTTATTTATTTGCCAAGCCACCCAGCCTAGACCGTGTTCAAGAAGATTGTGCACTGTAGTTGTTTCGTTCCCAAATAAAACCGCATTTCCTACATATTCAGCTGGCAATGGTGGTTGTATTCTTTGCCTCACTCCCACAAGTACGCCGTAATGAACCTCTTGATTATCGCTGTAATGACGGCTGCGAACCACAGCTCGCCAAAGATGACCCAGTACTGCTTGAAGGGACGAGGTGGTGGTGGTGCCCATTTCAGCATTGGCTTTTGCTTTGAGTTGTGCGATTTTCTTCTTGGAAAAATGAAATACTCTTTGTTTTAGTGTAGGAAAGGACCTCTCATCAGAGATTTCATTGGGATGGACAGGAATATGAATGGGGAAATTGATAATACCACTGAAAAAACAACGTTGGAAAATTGGAGGAAACAATTGTGATGTGGGATTAATTATATTACCTCTTGATATTTCAGACCACGTGTTAAAGAAATGCCAGAACGAACTGCCATCCACTGCACAATGGTTTATAGTGCAACCGATGAAAATACCATCGACAAGCTCAGTTACTTGCACACCCAACAATGGCTTGGAAATGCCTTGGTAGTTCAATAAGCCATTCATCAAAAAGAAGGAGTTGACAATGTCTGGAACATATACGGGATCAAGGATATCTACCACAGTGAGATCATCTACCACTGCATGTACAAACTGGGCTCCAAGGTTATTGCAGTCAAGAAAGAAAGAAATAGTCTTGTCATCATTGTTTTCAACCATGACAAGGCGACCAGCAAGAGGGTTGAATATATCTAATGTGCGGGACAAAGAGGTTTTTAGGTGATCAATCACACTGCCACCTTGTAGTTCTTTTTTCTCGTGAAGGTGTTGGTTTGAAGAAAAGGAGGCCCTTTTGGATAGGATCAACTAAGAGCAGCAGGAGATCCCATGGAGTCGACTCAATTCTTCGAGTTGACTCGTTGGGAGTTGCTAATGCTCGGATGGAACTTGTGGATATGAAGTGAATGTGTGTCATCTCAGCTTCGATCAAACTACTGGTAATAGATGAGTGCATTTGCAAGCATTGAGAATTAATGGCTATAAATGGAGCTCAATGAGAACCGTAGTTCATTCTCAAGGCAATGAAGTGCCAAAAGGGATCCCAACAACGTCATTATCAAAGTTGTGGCATTTGCTACAAGTCCTCTGTCCACCGTAAGTGAACATTGAAATCTTGGCCGCCGACATTATTTTATTTTGGCCTCTTAAGTTCGATAGAATAGCTTCGTTTTTTTTCCTACTTCTGAATCTTTAATTTTAAATAAAATACAAATCCATCTCTTTCTTTCTGTGGAAGGTATCGTTATTTATATTACAACTGGAGATACTCATTGACGTGTTGTGCAATGAATTCTTATATCAATTGTCATGATTTTGGTCAATCAAAAAACAAAAAGAGGACTAGCTTAAATAAAGCCAAGAACACTCTTTAAATAAAACTCAGTTGTATTGATTCTGTGAAAATGATTACAATGAATTGAGAATAGATACAAAGCATTAAGCTGTTGGGTAAAAAGCTTAAGTGATTTCCATAAAGCAATTACTAAACTTATTACAAAACAGTGCCATAAAGTTCATTAACTCCTCCGTCTTCATGAAGTTCATTAACTCCTCATTTAATTTGAATGTCGTCATCTTGTTATCATTCTTCAATGAACTAGCAAACGGCTGCATTTTATGTTCCAACTTCCCTCTGCCTTCAGCATAAAGAGATAAAATATTTACACGAAAGAACAATATTTAACTTGGTTCGGCTAATTTTATATTTACGTATGTCCAAGACAACACTAACCAAAATATCCACTATTTATAATATAGATTACAACCACACTTGATCAAACCTTACAATTCAAAAAAACCTCACCAACATAAACAAAAACTATCAAAAACCTCACCGACAAACTCTTAATCCCAATATGCCAATGACTAATCTTTCATGTTTCAACCCAAAAATCTACTATATTATTTTTTTAAAAAAACTGACTCATAATCTTCTAGGATTCTTCTTCTCTTCCCATGTGGGAGGATCCTTAAGCAAAAAGCCATCAAATTCTTTACAATAATGCCTATTTATAAGACTCCAAGTATATTTCTTGATAGACAAAGAATATCTAATTACTTTTTCAACAATAAAACTCCTTTTCAACAAAAACCTTTTTTTAGGAAACCAAAACTAAAACTTATTAGGAATTTGAGGCAAATTTCTATCTTGACATCTTATTCTTAAAAAAAAAAAAAAAAAAAAAAAAAAAAAAAAAAAAATGGTCAAATGACATAATATTTTGACTCCGAGCCATCTTAGCTCCATAACCTTCGTATTGTTCATAAATTAGCTCACTTGGTATGTAAAAACAAAAAAGATATCTCATAAAGAGGCAAAGAGCGCAAATTGCTTCCAAAACAAGAGGCAATTTTTTTTTTTAACTCAGTAAATATTATTTGCCTCACTTTCTTTAACTTAGTATTTGGGCTTTTATTTGCCTCACTTTCTTTAGTAGCTAACACATTATTTTTCCTTTACAGTTTGACAAGCTCAAAAAGAATTAAGAAAATAGATTTCCATGGGCTAGAACAATAGTAAAACTAGTCTGAAAATGGACCAACTTTTTCTTTCTTATTTCATTTTTGGAGTGAGGTTTGAGGTGTGTAGACTTGCAAAAATTATGATTTTCTTTTTAAAGAAAATCTTGTTTCACACTCACTATTACCCAATTCATACAAATATCCTTTGAAATCGTGTTTTAAAAACTCAATTTCAACTCACATGGCAATGTTTATAAGGTATCAACAGTGAAAGCGTGATAGTCATTACGCTTTCCTTGCATTGCATTAGACTTGTAGCGGTTTTGAAATAAATCCTTTCTATTGCCCAGATCCTGTAAATATGTGCTGTTGGAAATGAAGCCCAATCTTGGACTTAGAGAACATGGGCTATAAAGCCCAACATGAGTATTAAGCCTAATCCATGAAGTAGAAATCAAAGAGTTGTAAAGCCCATTTCCGTGATGGAAAGTTTACAGGCACAAGGCCGGATCCGGGAAGTGGCAAAGACATGGACTTTTGAAGCCCAACTTGTGAGCTGAAGCAGCCGGGCCCTCCATGAGATCTATTTTAAGTAGAGATCGCAGATAGGAGGATTCAATACCCATTTTCTGAAGCGAAATTGTCGGGTTTGAAGCCCACTTAGATGGATTTCTGACTTTCTCACCGGTTCCTTAAATAAATAAATAAATAAAAAGTACTTTTAGTTCCTAAACTAATTAATGCATGTTATTTTCATCTTTTCTGTCAATCAATTGATAGAAATTACTGAAGTGGCAGCCGAAGCTATTAAAATATTATTAAAAAAAGTATTTGACATTTTTTAAATGCCAAAATTTTTTAAAAAATTAATTACTCAATTTTAATAAAATAAAATAAAAAACAAACAAAAGATAAAATTTACCAACCCAAACCCAAATTAAAATTCAACACACTCGTCAAAACGAAATCAAAACACACTCGTTAGTCCCTACGATCTTTTTTTTCTTTTTTTTTAGAAGAACATTTAACAAACACTCTCTCTATTCTCAATCTCTCTTTCAACTCAATCTTAACAGCTTAGGGGCTACTTGGTAAGAGTATTTAAATATAGTTTTTTATTTTGCAATCTATAAAATGGTGGGTTCCACACTTGAATTTATTGTTTAACCAATATTTTCTAAATACAGTTTTCAAAAAACTGTATCCTATTTTTCTTATTTAAAACAGAATTTTTGAAAACGACTTAGGGAGTGTTTTCAGGATACAGAAAATGTTTTAATGACATAATTGAAAATAGTAGACCTCACATATTTGTCCAAACTCTTTTATTTCTTAAGTTTAGGAGTTTATTTTTATCACAAAAAGAATTCTCACACTTCAAATTTGAAACTTATCATTAAAACAAATATATATGATGACCTCTATTTCCTTATCATTATGCCCCCCAAAAAAGGTAATCTACAGATTCTATATGTTATTTTTTGTAAATATATTTTTTTTAAATCTCAAAATACAAATGATCTCCCAAACAATTTTTTTTTTTTTAGTATTTTGAAAATTATCCTTAAAAATTATTATCTGAAAACTAGTTTCAAGATCAATTTTTTGAAAAAAATTTTAATACTATTTTGAAAACAAAAACAAAAATCCTACTACCAATCAGACACTTGTTTAGCTTCTTGTTGAATTTTTTTTAAGTGTGCAAATATACTTATATTTTTAAAAAAGTGAGAAAAAGTGAAGTTTTAAAAACTATACGTAAAAGTTAAAAAGATTAAAAAAATGTTAACTTATAATTTGTTCCCAAAAACGTACTTAATGTTCTAATAACAAGGCTTTAGTGAGCATTAATGAGCAAGTGCTTTGTTGCCATGTGTTCACAAAGAAAATGGAGCATCAACAAATCTACTTAGTATTGGCTTACTATTTTGGAAGATCTTGACTTTACAAAAATGTTGCTGTTTGATAATAACAATTCTTGTTTGCAGCATGGTACGATGTTGTTTTGGTCTATTTTTAGCACCGGACTTTGCAGTGCGGTTTAACCAAAATCATAATTGCACCGCACCTCATTTTTGCAGTCACATGTGCGGTACGGTGTATATGAAATGGTTTAAAGCTGGTATATTTTTCAAATTTTGGGTTTTTCCTGCTTAGCCCAAAACTGATTTTTCCTTTTGTTTTGAGCCAAGTTTTAAACTATTGAGCTAGTTTTTATTTATTTTGAGCTGACTTTCCTAATCAACACTTGCTAGGATCATCAAACTTTTTTAAAAAAATAGAGTTATCAAACTATTAATAATATATTTAATATTAAAAAAATAAATATATAGAAAGGGTGCAGTGCAGTGCGGTTTGTACATAAATATATTAATATAAAGAGAGGGTGTGATGTGATGTAGTATGGTGTAGAGTAGTTTTCTTATTATATAACCACAAACTGCATCGCACCATGTAGTGCAGTGCGGTGCGATGCACTATTACTTGTGGTGTGGTGCGATTATGCTATTTTGCAGGTGGTTTTAGTGCAGTTTTTGTGGTTTGTGCAATTTGGTGAACCTCTCTCTCTCTCTCTCTCTCTCTCTCTCTCTCTCTCTCTCTCTCTCTCTATATATATATATATATATATATATATATATATATATATATATATATATATATTCTCCATCCTCTAGTCTCGAACTTGAATCTCCCCATAGCCCCTAGGTACTAAGCCTAGGGAAGTGCCTCTAGACCAGACAAAAGCAAGAAGTTAGCCTGAACGAATGACCGAAGGGACGATACGAGGTCAAGGCCTCAGCAAGGGCGAGTGATGAACTTCACTCCTTTAAACGTTCCATTGGATCAATTACTCATGTAGATAAGAGATGACGCAACACTGACCTGGCGAGATAAGCTGAAGGGTGATCCAAACAAAAGACCTCTGAACAAATACTGTTGCTTTGACCGGGACCACTGACACAATACTTTTGAATGCTACAACCTCAAGCAGCAGATTAAAGCCTCATCAAGCAAGGGAAGTTACAACGATTTGTCAGGGGTGCAGAAAACCCACCAATGGACCCTGTACCTAACCGATGGGCTAAAGAAAAACCCAAAGCCCTGCTTAGCAAGATAAGGGTAATCGTAGGAGGAAACACTATGGCATGATCATCTAAAAAGGCAAGGAAGACATATTTACGCATGGTGCAGAGTGTCCAAATCTCTGGATGACCTCCTAAGGCAACAAGGGTTGACAACCCCATCATCAACTTCACAGAAGACGACGCTAGGCGACTACACCACCCCCATGACGACGCCTTAGTTATCAGCCTGTTAATTGGAGATTTCACTACCCAACAAGTTCTAGTAGATAATGGGAGCTCGGAAGATATCCTCTACTACCTAGCATTCTAGTAGATGAGGATTGATGAAGAACACCTCCTAGGGTTCGGTGCACCATTAGTAGGGTTCGGTGTCACCAAGGTCTTCCCCGTGGGGACCATCACCTTACTGGTAACTATTGGGATTCCCTCAGCAGCTCACTAAGGAAGTCAGTTTACTGGTGGTTGATTACTCTTTTGCCTATAATGCCATCATTGGTTGACCCACACTTAACACATAGAGGGCAGTTACATCCACATACTACCTACTAGTAAAGTTCCCAACGGAGTACGGGATAAGGGAGGCGCAAGGGGACTAGATGGCCACTCGCGAATGTTATGTTGTCATACTGGAAATAAATGATCACCTACATGCATTAAACATTGAAGAAAGGAAGGTGACAGTAGAGCCAATGGAAGACCTAGAGGAAGTCTCCTTGGACGATAACATCCTAGGCCGAACCACTCGTATCGACACACAAGCCGACCTTTCAGTTTGCAAGGAGCTTGCCCTCTTCCTAAAGAACAATCGAGACATCTTCGGCTGGAGTCACGAGGACATGCCGAGGATCATCCCTAGTACCATGGTACATAAGCTCAACGTATGCCCGTCCTTCACTTAGTCCGGCTGAAAAATAGGGTCTTTGCCCAAGAAAGGTACAAAGCCATAGCCGAAGAAGTACACAAACTACTAGAGGCAGATTTCATTTGGGAAGTCTACTACCCGACTGGTTGGCCAACGTGGTCATGATCAATAAAGTAAACGGCAAATGGAGAATGTACGTGGACTTCACCGACCTAAAAAAGCATGCCCGAAGGACAGCTAACCATTCCCATGCATTGACCACCTTGTGGACTCTACGGTTGGCCACAAGTTGCCAAGTTTCATGGGCGCCTTCTCCATGTACAATCAGATCAGATTGGATGAAGTTGACCAAGAGAAGACTTCATTTGTCACAAGCCAATAACTCTTCTGCTACAAAGTCATGCCATTTGGATTAAAGAATGCTGGGGAGACATACCAAAGGCTTATGAACAAGATTTTTGCTAAGCAAATTGGGCGGAACGTAGAAGTATACATAGACGACATGCTCGTAAAAAGCGCAAGAGAGGCCAGCCACCTTGATGACCTTCGGTAAACATTCGAAACCTTTCGCCTCTATGATATAAAGCTTAGACCCAGTAAGTGTGTGTTCTGCGCAGCGTCAAGGAAGTTTTTGGACTTTATGGTGTCGCAGTGCGGGGTGGAAGCTAATCCTAACAAGGTTTGGGCTATAATGGAGATGGCCCCTCCAAAGAACATCAAGGAGGTGCAAAGCTTGAATGGCAGGGTTTTAGCCTTTAACCAGTTTGTCTCCAGGGCAACGGATAAGTGTCTACCTTTCTTCAAGGTGCTAAGGAAGGCTTTCGAGTGGACTGACGAGTGCTAAAGGGCATTTAAGGAATTAAAGGCATACCTTGCATCCCCACCATTGCTCAGTCCTTCCAAACCTGGTGAAGAGCTCTCCTTCTACTTAGCAATCTCCCCGACGGTCGTTAGCTACGCTCTCATACAAGAGGAAGACTGAGTGCAATTACCCGTTTACTACACCAGCCGAGCACTCTAAAGAGCTGGAGGGAGATATCCCCCAATGGAGAAGCTGGCCTTCGCACTAAATACAGCTGCCTAAAAACTCAAGTTGTACTTCCAAGCACACACCATAGTGGTCCAAATGGATAAGCTGCTGCAGAAGGCGATGAACAACTCAGAGGTAACAAGACGACTAGTTCTATGGGCGATAGAACTCAGCGAGTTTGATGTCTAGTATCAGCCTAGGACTGCGATCAAAGCACAGGCTTTAGCTAATTTCATTACTGAGTTCACAACAAAAGAAGATGAGAAAGTGAAACCGATGGTGTGGATGATATGGATAGATGGTTCGTCTAATCAACAGGCCGGGGGAGCTGGGGTCCTGCTACAATTTCCAGAAGGAGATACAGTAGAGTGTGCGATCTGCTTCCAATTCTCTATAACCAACAATGAGGCAGAATACAAAGTGGTCCTCTCAGGCCTCAACTTGGCTAAAGCAGCAGGAGTCATGTCAACAATCATACACTGTGATTCATAGGTTGTTGTCAGGCACATCAATAGCGACTATGAGGCAAAAAGGGAACGGATGAAAGAATACTTGGGCATGGTCAAAGGCAAGGTAAGTGAGGAATTCTCGGCTAAGTTTTTGTAGGTCCCAAGGGAAGAAAACGAGCAGGCTGACTGCTTAAATATACACCACTGTCAATTTCTTTAAGATCTTCTCCTCTCTCCCCATGTGTGTGTGTTGTGACTCTAGACTTACTGTAAAAATTTATCTACAAGAAAAAAAAAAAAAAAAAAAGATCAAAGTTTAGTAGAATTGATTTTAGGGAATCTGGAAGAAAAGGAAAAGAGAGGAAATTGGTTGGAAAAAGAAAAAGAAAATCAAAATTGAGAATGGTGGAAGACTAACAATAGCTACTTTTCTTTTCCTAATAAAATAGAAAGAAAGAAAAAAGATAGCAACTTTTGCATAAAAGTAAAAAACGTGTGGGCCTATCTCTTTAGACTTTGTAGAATTGCATAGAAGACGGATGTCTACATCTTTTTTTATGAACTAGAAAATCTTTATTAAAAAGCAAGGAAATTACAAGGGAGAGAACAAAATAGCCTCTTCCTTGAGAGCATAGCACAAAAATGGGGAGGACAATTGCCATATACAAAATAACCCATAAATCTATTTTCGATAAACCTCTTGGCCAAAGTATGGACAGCCACATTTGCTCCCCTACCTACCCAATGGAAGGAAAGGTTAAGAGAAAGACCTGCCAACTATATAATATTGGCTGTCTATCTCTATTACTTTGATCTACCATAATGTGAGGGTTAAAGTTCGGTTTTTGGCCATGTACACACAAAATTTCGTAAGAGATAAATTACACGATCACGAAATAGTATAACAAATTATCAATATATATTGATTTGTATGAAAATTGGTACAATTCTCTATTTGATTCTTTACAATAAAAGAAGAAAATGAACTCTTCTATTTTGATCTCCACAATGCTTTACAATTCAAGCATGATCTTGAATCGTGCTTTGATATCTCCAAGTTGGAATGATTGGATGTATTTGATTTGATGTCAAGGGTCGTTGGGCTAATCCCAAACTAAATCAAAAGGTAGTTGAAGGTAAATTCTTACTTTGATTTGAAGAAGTAGGAATTAGCCTTGATTTTGAGGGAGTAAGAGTGCATTTTTGAACTTAGAGATGACTCTCTATTTTAGCAAAGTGGTAATAGGGTTTTCTATTTAAGTTTTTTTTTTTTTTTTTTTTTTTTTTTTTTTTTTTGTGTGTTAATTTTCTCATACGAGAAGTCTCAATTTATAGGAAAGTCAGTATAGTTTGATTTGGAATTTTCATTCATCATTTATTGAGAGTATATTATTAATTTTAAATTTTAAATTCAAATTTTAATTTAATTCAGTTTTCTATTTAATAATAACCTTCTATGTGAGTCTTTTTTTCTAAGTTGTCACATTGCTCTTTTCATTTGAAGTTGTCCCATGGCTTTACGTGACTTATAACATGTCTTTTTTATGTGATTTTATTATGTATGTTTTATAAATTCTTGTCCCTAATCACCAATTTTTTTTGACATTTATATATTATATTTTAAAATTCATCAGTCACATTAGTTTGTAAGTTACAGTAAAATTTATAGTAATTTAAATATTTTTCTTATGGTTTATCTCTATTGATGAAAAAAAAAAATTAAAACAACGTTTATTACATTTTTTAAGCAGCATCTTCATCAATTATATTGATTGGCCAAGTACAAAACTATTTATTATTTATTGTTCGCAGAAATTGAATTCTTTTTCTTGTTTGGTGAATTCTGAGAAATGAATTCATTGTTACGCTTGGGGGAGTTTTGCTTATTAAAGTTGTAAAGCTCATACTCAGATTATTTAGGTTGGTTTCCTACGAAGCTTCTATGATTTTGCAATGTGAAAAGCTAGACCGCAACAACAGATATGGTTGTAACTTGTAAATAAGTTTAAAGAGCTATATTGGGTTTCACTCAGAAACTTCCGTGAGATTGCAATGTGAAGTGTGACTTGGAAAGTTTAAAAAGTTTCATTGAAAGTGGACTTATTGGTTTCCTCACCCTGATAAAGTGGAAGTGTGACAAAGTGGACTTATTGCAATGTGAAAGTGTGACAAAGTGGACTTATTGGTTTCAGCAAAAAAGTGGACTTATTGGTGTGAACGTTGGGTAGCATAAAATTGTAATATTTTATGCACAAGAATAAAATATCAATATTTAATTAATTTTTTGCTTTTTAAGTAGCGAGTATTGATGGCACTGAATCTTTTAATTTATGCACAATAAAACATTAAGCACCGAATATTTTGGTAGATGTGTTTGAGTATTGTTATTCAAAATGATATGATAATTGTGGTTTAAAAAGTGTTGTGAAAATACATATATAAAGTACTTGTAATTCTAAAAATGTGTTTAATATTATATTTCTAATAACATCTTTTCAAAAAATGAAAAAAAAAACATAATTATAAGTTTGGTATGTGTATGTTTTTTTTTTAAAAGTGATGACATGAAGTTTAATTAGTGGAATCTATAGTTTTTAAAATATTTACAATGCAATTGAGCAATGTTGTTTGAAAAATAAAATAAATAAAAGGATTTTTTTATTTTAAATTCAGTGTTTAAACATTGAAAACTATTGTTCAAATACCTAGTCAAACAGGCTTCACATGTTCCTCTTTCCTTTTTGTTGCGGTGGGTCTACCTCTAGCATGATGAGACCAAGAATGAGGAGAAAATTTCAATAAAAATGAGTGTACCTCAAGAAAAAAGGAGGGGGAAATTCTGATGATGTATGCACAGCAGAATTGATTTTGGGCAATCTCAAGGAAAAATAGGGGAAATCTGTAAGAAATAGAGAAACTTTAGTTGATGCTTGGCATCTGATTGAGTGGTAACCAAAGATAGCTATGGTCCTAGAAAAGTAAAGACTTGTGGGCCTCTCTGTGAGCTTTGTATTATTTTTGATAAATTCATTGTTAAATTGAACTTTGAATTATTGCGTGGAGGAGTGATATCTACTTTTCTTGTATTTTTATATTAAAAAGCTGACAATTTAAACTTGATGATGGTCACACTCACACCGAAAGTAAGACCACTTCAGAGTCTCCTCTTGCTTGCATTCACCCACTCTCTCCCTAATTCATCCTTCACTCTTTTTTTTGATAATCAATTCGTCCTTCACTTAGCTCAGTTATATTGACAAACCCTTTCACTGCTTTCCTTCTTCTCTTTTCAGATCTTCTCATCCATCTGCTCATAAATCCATATGGCCTCATCTTCTTCTTTCACCCCCCAACCCAAGAATTTTGAAGTCTTTTTGAGTTTCAGAGGCGAAGATACTCGTCATGGTTTTATAAGCCATTTATATCACGCTTTGTGTCAACGGGGTATTCACACCTTCATCGATGACAATCTCCCAAGGGGAGAAGAAATTTCTGTGGAGCTTCTCAAAACCATTGAGAACTCAGCCACATCAATAATTGTATTTTCCGAAAACTATGCATTTTCCACTTGGTGTTTGGATGAGCTTGCTAAAATTGTTGAGTGTAGGAAAAAGAATCAGTCAGTGCGACCCGTTTTTTACAAAGTGGATCCATCAGACATTCGTAAGGAAAAAGGAAATTTTGGCAAAGCATTAACTATGCATGAAGAAAAATTTAATGATAACAAGAAAGTACAACGGTGGAGAGAAGCTCTACATGAAGCGGCTGGTCTTTCTGGTTGGGACTATAAAAACAGGTATTTATTTAGTGATTACTCTAGCTAGTTGTTCTTCTAGAGTTTTAATTGTTTTTGTTAGCACCCTTAAATTTTATTGTCAAACAAAAACTACCATTTATTGTTTGCTATATATACATAGGGTAGACTTAGGATTTCAAGCTAGAAGGGGCCGACCTATAAGAACAAAAAAAATCTAAATAGGTATCCATATTATACTAACAAACTGTCAACCAAGATCAATAAACAAAATCATTATTTCTTAATACATTAAGATGCAATTATTTGCTAACAAATACAAAAATAAAATACAAAATAATATTGTTTCTTAAGAGCATCAACTGTTGCAATATATATATATATATATATATATTCACAAACCAAAACTTACTTTTGCTACTTTAATATAGCATTTGAAATGTCTCATACAATAGTGTTTTTGGTATTTGATGTTTTAATATTTACCATTAAGAGTACTTAATGCTAGTACTTTAATATTGGGCTAACATGAGATTTTTTATTTTTTAATTTTTTTTTATTAAGTTTTTAAGTTGGGTAGTTGCTAGTTGGACTAGACTAATTAAAAGGGAGGGAGTCTAAAAGTTATTGGAAGAGTGAGTCACAACTCTACAAATTAAATATATATATATATATATGTGTGTGTGTGTGTGTGTGTATGTGTGTGTGTGTGTGTGTGTGTTTATAATCATTAAAAAAATTCTTTTTTTTCTTTGGGCTGGGGGGCTTGGGCCCCCTTAGCCCCCCTTTGGTCTGTTCCTCTGTAGGTGTGTGTGTGTGTGTGTATATATATTTTTTGAATAAATAATAATACTTATTAGAACACACACAAAAATAGTAATAATAGTGTTTTAAACCGAGTTTATAATTCATTACATAACTCGAATACAACTACAAAAGGGTCTAACATTAACCTTTGTAGTTGTAGACTGGGTTTATAAACAGCGGATGCTAGACACACACAACCAATATGGGATAAATATCCCTATTTTTTTGAGTAAACAGTAATACTTATTAGAAAACACACATGAAAATAGTAATAATAATGAAAGTATTCTTTTGCTCTCATATCTTCTACTAAGATAGTTATTATGGCAATAAAGATCGAAATAAAAGAACTTAATGTTATATTGTCTTACCAACTATTATTCTTTAAAAAAATAAAAAAAAATATTACCAATTAATTAATTGGATTTCTGCAGCATATTATTTTTTTTGAAATATTAAAATAAAAATAAAAATTTATTATGATAAAGTAATGGTATTCTTGTCCTCCTCTACTCAGACTTTTCATGCAACTTCGTCTAAAAAGCTAATTTGCTACCTAAAAATATAAATAAACTAATATTTTTTCAATCTATGATTTACATGCCGCTTAATTTATTTAGCAATACTTCAATTCTAATTCTAGTTTATGCTCTTATTTCTCTTTTATAGTCTAACTTGCTACATGTTTTAAATGCCCTGTGAATGGCAGCTGCGATGAATCTAAACTTGTTCAAAAAATTGTTGAAGATATCTCAAAGCATACTTTAAAGAAGATGCCATTATTTGTTGCTGAACACCCGGTTGGAATAAATTCTCGTGTAGAGGATGTACTAAAATGTTTAAATGTTGAATCAAATGATGTTCGCATGGTAGGGATCTACGGTCTTGGTGGAGTAGGCAAAACTACAATTGCAAAAGCTATTTATAATAGAGTTTCATATCATTTCGAAGCAAAAATTTTTCTAGAGAATGTTAGAGAGAAGTCAGAGACAAATGAAGGCATAATCCATTTACAAGATACACTTATTTCTGAGATCTTAGGTGGTATGAGTTTGAAGGTGCATAACGAATGTAAAGGAACCAACATGATAAATAAAATTCTTTGCCAAAAGAGGGTTCTTTTCATTCTTGATGATGTCGATAATCTGGTCCAATTAAAAAGTTTGCTTGGAAAATGTGATTGGTTTGCTCCTGGAAGTAGAATAATTATGACAACAAGAGATAAACACTTGCTATCCACTTTTGGAAATGGTGTATCAACATCAACATATCTAGTTGAGGGATTAGCTGAAAATGAAGCTATTGAACTATTTAGCAAGCACGCCTTCGAAAGCCATGAACCAAATGAAGATTATTTGACACTTGCAAACCGAGTTGTACGTTATGCCAAAGGCCTTCCACTAGCTCTAGTTGTAATGGGTGCTAATTTGTATGGAAAAACTAAACCTGAATGGGAAAGTGCCTTGAATAAATATGAAAAAATTCCTAATAGAGATATTCAAAAAATACTAAAATTAAGTTATGAAGGATTAGAAGATACTGAAAAACATATTTTCCTTGATATTGCATGTTTCTTCAAGGGATACTGCATGAATTATGATAAGGTTGTAGATATCTTAGAGGCTTGTGGTTTATACCCAGTAATTGGTATTCAAAAACTTATTGATAAGTGCCTTTTGACTAAAGATGAGAAGCAATTGTCAATGCATGACTTGCTTCAACAAATGGGTAGGGAAATTGTTCGACAAGAATCACCAGATAACCCAGGAGAACGTAGCAGACTATGGTGTTATGAGGATACTCTTAATGTATTAACTGAAGATATGGTAAGTTGTTTTGATTCATTTTCTTCCTTTTCCTCACGTGAAATTTGAAATCACTTTCTTTAATGGTTTTTGCTTAAAATTTAATTATTATTATTATTATTATTATTATTTATTATTATTATTATTATTATTATTATTTTGGAGATTTACTTACCCATTTGTTCAATTAGGGGTCAAATAAAATTCGAGCGATAAGGTTGTGGTCGCCTGAAATAAAACCAACAAAGGTGCAATTAAAGGCACAAGTATTTCGTAAGATGAAAAATCTTAGATTCCTTGTTATTCATAATGTACACTGCCATGAACGCCTTAAATATCTTCCTAATGGATTAAGGTTGCTCGATTGGAAAGATTATCCATTTTCTTCGTGGCCTTCTAATTTTTGTCCTCACAACCTGGTTGTGATCAACATGTCTCGTAGCCGACTAGAGAAGCCAACTAAGCAGGTATGTTCATTAGTATTTATAAATTTTTACTACTTTAAAGTCTTAGTTTTTTCTTTAGAAAAAAAAAAATTAAATACTAATTTAAAGATTAAACTATATTTTAAATTTCGATTTTTTTTTCTTCTACAGATTTGCGCATTCAAAGCCGCAACATATGTGGACTTCAGTAATTGTGAATTGATTAGGAAAATACCTGACTTATCAATGACCCCAAACATAAAGCATTTGAATCTTAGTAATTGTAAAAACCTAGTTGAGGTTGATGACTCCGTGGGGCGTCTTGATAAGCTTGAAGAGTTGGACCTTACGTTGTGCAATAAACTTGAAGCTCTTCCTAGCTGTCTCACGATGAAATCTCTTATATCTTTTATACTATTCGGCTGCGAGAGACTTAAGAAGCTCCCCAATATCTTGCACGAAATGAAAGGTTTAGAAGATTTACACCTGTTGCATACGGGTATTAGTGAGTTGCCTCCGTCATTGGGGAATTTGACTGGCCTTAAGGTGCTTTCTATTGTATGGAATTTAACACTTCCAGGTAGCATCTATACTTTACAACATCTAGAGATACTTAATCTTTGGGGCAATATCACATCTCCAAGGGACGTGGAGATTGATGGACAGCCACTGTGCAATTCTCATGGTGGTTTTTCCAATTATGTTTTCCCAAAATTGAAAATACTAGATCTTCGTCACTTTACAAATCTCTCAGAAATATATTTTATTCTCAATTGTTGTTGCCCCCTCACATTGGAAGTGTTAGAAATTGCGTCCTGCACAGAATTTGTTACCCTCCCAGAAAGCATAAGCAGATTTGAGAGATTAAATAGGCTTGGTATTAGAAATTGCGGTGAGGTTCGGGAAATTCCAAGGCTTCCAAAAAGTATAAGACAAGTAGATGCATTAAATTGCCACTCGCTAGATTCACAATCACTCTTTCATCAGGTACCTCTTTCTCTCTCTCTCAAAGTTATTAAGAAATAATTTTATTACCTTCACAAATACTACTTGACTTGATTTGCTGAGATGTAATTTGTTGAATTCGCCAATTGAATGCAGTTTCGAGAAATCATAGGTCTTCCATCAAATCTACCACGCTGTTTAGGTGTGACAAGTCCACACTCATTTACAAAATCCTTCCCTTATCCCCTCAATCGTTATGGATGGAGTCAATATCACTTTGTAGTACCAGGAGATGAGAATGAAATTCCAAATTGGTTTAACCATCAACGTGTTGGAAATTTAATATCAATCTCCATTGGTCCCGAATTTCCAACAATTGCTCTCTGTCTTGCTTTTCAAATAGAGGACTATCCTACTCGTATCAGTTTTGTTATTCATGTCGACATTTCCATCAATGGTAGTAAAAGGACGTTTGAAAACTCAACATTCTATTCAGAAACGAAGTATGGGCATCTGTGTTTTTACTGTAGACCTCAGAGCTCATTGCAGAAACAATTTCAGGACTTGAATCTAGGTGATCAGAATCATGTTGAGCTCTTCTGTGAAACTAATCGTCGTATGACAGACTTGCACATGGCTCCCAACATTAAAGCCATAGGAGTCCATGTAGAATGCAATTGTCCTCAACCTCAAAATGTAGAAGCTTTGGGACTTTCAATGGACAACTATGAAGCAAGGAGCTGCACATGTTTGTGTGGAGCTCAAACCTGTTGCGGGTGTCTGAAGGAGGTGGGCTCCACGCATTCAGCAGGACGAGCTTCAGTGCATTCGAGCAATTTAGAAATTCAGATTATCTCAAGTGATACAGATGGTGGTGGGTCATCCTTGGTTTCTGTGCCATCTAATTCAGGGCTTCCAATGGATGTCACAAATGGGTCTGAGTTAACTTTTGGATTTGACTCAACCATTGGTGATGGGTTTGATTTGGGTTCCTCCTCTTTAACTGATGATTCTGACTTCAATCCATATCCACAGTCCAAGAAAATGAGAACCACTTGATCAAATTTCTAAGAAAAATGGCAAGGTACTGTTATTTTCAATGAAACTGTTTTCCACTTGATCTTTCGCATTTGTTATTACATTGAAATATTCACCCATCTCTTATTATGAGTGAATTCAAAAAATAAGTAAAAGAAAAGTGTAGTAGAGAAATGAGCACTAGGTATTTGGCTTTGCAAATACTTGATTGCTTGGACTGGCCTTGATGATCTTTTTTCCATTTTGCTTGTTTATGGAAGTGATTGTAATTTTTTTTAATTTGTTGTTTTATTAACTAGATGAGAGCAAAGGGCAGTATGATTGATAAGTATCATCTGCTTTTAATGGATAAAAAGTGATTATCAATTAGTTTTACAATGTATAGCCTTGTCCCAGCAAGTTAAATGCATTTAAGTAAAGAGCACTTTGAAATGGTTTGATGAATGAATAGTTATCTCCATAAATAAGATTTTATTAGGACCCAATGGATTTATTATTCCCAATAGTGAATGTCTGAGAATAAGTTCTGCATCAACAAAGGAAAATTACCTCATTGATTTGTCATGAATCCAGGCACTTGAAGGGAATAAAGTAGTTCATGGACTTGTTGTCGAGGATTGGACTGAAATGGTCAAGCTGTTCAATGGGACATTGGTCTCATCATGACAAAGATGCTTTGAGGCATAGATACACACACTTGGGAAGGCAATAAAATGACCTAAAGGTTCTTCAATAGAGTGGGTTATCTTGGTAACTGTTGAGATTATGTGTAGGATTCTTATACCTATATGAATTGCCAATTATCCACCTCTTGTATCTTTAGAATTTTTTTTTTTTTTTTTTCCGTTATGCTGCTTATATATAAAACAATCCAAGCGCATCCTGGTGTTTGGTCTCATAGAAATTAATCTATTCTGAGTTCTTACAAATTGTTGTTATACATGTTGAAGGGGTTTCTAATGAAGATGCAGAATTTCTTGATGCAATGCAGATTTCAACAATAAAGACCCCAATTTGATGATTGGTATATTTCTTGTTTCAGCATTGAGAGCTTCCCCAATAATGCAAATAATATTATTTCCTACCTATATATTCTTATTTATTGTGTTGTTCCTTAACCTACAATATCAGCATTCTTTCAATTATATCATTTCATTTTCTGTCATTACTATCCTAAGTCTAATGTCTTAGAACTGATAATTATACTTATTTCTGCTTGATTTATGGAAATCCAGCTTCTGTTGCAGGGTATAACCAAGTGGGTCAAGATATTGGTTACATGTAATGGTGTTGGTGAGATTTTCTTTTCACAAGCTTATAATAGGCTGTAGCATTTGGTGAGATTTTCCCCATATTTATTCTGTTTTAGAATTCTTCAGAAGGTGCAAAATTTCATATAACTCTCATAAGTTTCAAATTAAGATATTATGAATAAACATACCATAATAGAACTCTCCCAAATTTCAAATATTTGTTTTTGATATATGGAAATGACAATAGTGATGAAAGGCCAAATTACTGAAGTCACTCACTGGACATTAAGGCTATGAGCTAGGACTGATGCTCTCTCTCTCTCTCTCTCTCTCTCTCTCAATACTACCTATAGGTAGAAAGGATTTGTACATTAAATTTATGACTTTCTCATTATTTTATGACCATCTGCATAATTATAGAATAAGGCCATGGGAAAACTAAACTAGGCATAAGTTAATGTAAAAACTTTGACTAAGTATTGTTGTGATATGTTTTATTTTCATGGTAATGCAATTACTGCATTTAGTTTTCCTGAAAGTGTCATATAAAAACAGTGAAATCTCCCCATTTCAAGTAATGTTTGAGATTGGCGTTGTTAAACAATATGAAACGAAATAATTATTCCAATTTTTTTCTGGTTCCCTTTAGAATAAATTCTTGCATGCAATAAGAGTTATTTTTGAAGTTGTAGGAGAAAAGGATGACCAATTCTTTGCTAGTAGTGATTCTCATGGATTATATTAACCTTGAGTTATAGCAATTGTGCAGAAGGAATAAGATCGGTCCTACATGCAATGATCAAGCTTTGACCTGGATGATTGCACGATGCAGTAGAAAATTTGGCATTCTGGGTGGCAAAGATGTACTAGAAGATCATAATTTAAGCTTGATGACAAATTTCAAGTAAATAAAGGATCTCCTCAATCAGAATGGCTTTGCTTGTGATGAAAGCCAAACAGTGACAGCTGATAATGATATTTGCGGAACTTATATCCAGGTGAGCGGTTTCCCATTAGTAATGTTGGTAGGATAGAGGATTTTCCTGTTTCATTTCCTCTGGCTGTCATCAAAGAGTACCCCAGAGTAATGTTGCTAGGATTTTTTCCCCCTTGATGAAATGATGTTAACACTTCTTCATGAAGTAAGTAAAATTTTAGTGGGTAACATAGGTTGTAGAGCATAATTCATATTTATCATTGAGCATTGAACAAGATAATATTAAGTAGCTTTCATTTAAAAATAACATTTTGCATGAGCATCCAGATGCAATGACATACAGAGATAGGATCTCAGATTTGTGATTTTGGGATTGATTTATGGTAATGAAAGTTGAATGGTAGATGAAGTTATTTGGAGAAAAATGTGGAGATCAACATTAATGCTGTTTGGATGGGCATTGATGATAAGAGAGAATATGCAATATCCATCTTGGGAGTTTGAATATCTTATTAGAGAAAAAAACAAAAAAAGTATCCAACTTTGAAGGCCCCAGCATGTTCTCAAAAAGTTCAGAGAGCCATCAAGGAGTAGTTGAGGAGAGGCCATGTATAGTCAAAACACATGTGAATATTGAGGAGTTGGGGAAGCTTGCTAGTTGGTATAACCCTAGAAGGCAAAAAGTTATTGACCCTAATTTTTAATGCACTATCTAAAGAGTGATTTACTTAAGCACTATACTTATAAATTGTAAAAATAGATAGAAAGCTCTTTGTAATCTGTCCAAATTACTCAAGTGCTTTCGAAACAACTCAGGCTTTGCAAACTCAGGATCAAGGACCACAGAGGCCTGTTAGAATGTCCACAGCTCCTGATAGTTGCAGTTGGTGACCAATGCTAAAGGTTTTGGCAAGCTTCTTCCAAGTTTTGGAGAGGGAGAGAGAGAGGGGGGGAGGTGACAGCTTTTGTAGCCAAATCATATGAAGAACTGTTTGCTGGTTGCTTCAGCTGCAATACATCAAGTAAAAAAGACTGCTAAGACGTTTGGCAACCAAAAATTGTTTTTGACAGCTAAGCCTAAAGGGCGCTTTCACCTAGTTGTCTTGATTGCAAGTCATATATTGGAGGATATCTACACAAAGAAGAGAAGGCTTCCTTGAAGACTGAAAGTGATAGTGGTAGACTCTACTGACTTGCTGAAGCAGGGGATGCAAGTGTTTTTTGCTGTTCATATCAGGTATTAACTGAGGCTAGCGTTCTTTGTTGAACCAGCCCTTTTTGTAGTATCAATAGGAAAATAATTTTTTTAAAAAAAACTAAACTGCATATCCACTCTAGTTAATGTCCTCTTAGAACATCCTAAAGTTGTAAATGGTTATCAAAAGATTAACTGTATGTCATTTCATATGAAATTAATCATTTCAAGGTGGATTCTGACTCAAGTTGAAAAGCTTTATCTATTTTTAATGAGGTATAAGCTTATTATGATACATCATTAAAGCTTGATAGAACTTTTGTGGGGACCCAAAAAGCCAAAAAATCTCTTAAATGGGGTGAGGTGAGGGAGAACCAAATCATGGCTCAGTCCCACATTGCCTAGGTAGGGTGAGGTCCTGTGCTTTATAAGGAATATTTTAAATTTGAATGGGTATTAGGTCAAAGTGAGGAACAATCCAAAGTATACAATAACGTGCCAATTTGGAGTTGACGCGTGACAATATTTTTTGTTTTGTTTTTGTTGGTGTCATCGGAAAAATCAAATACTTGGATATGAATTCGGTTTTGTTCTCGGAATCAGTTGTTTACCTATGCCTCTGTTCGGCACAGTGCTTCCATAGCAAAACCTCTTCAAGGTTGTTCTGTTTTCTTTCCTCTGAATTTAGTAGGCATGACTGCAACACAAATTGTTTAGTTTTGTATAATCTTGCAGTGTGATTACAATAGAGAGGAATGGTAATTCTTTCCTCCCTTTCACACTCTTGATATTAAATCACAATAAATGCAAGCGTACAAGCCTTGACTTTTGCTTCAACCAATTTCTTTTCTTCAGCTCTCCCTTAGGCCGAATAGCCTTTATGCATCAACCCCTTTCTTTTCTTCTTTTTCTCCTCAGCATGTCCAACACGCCTAAGTCACTGCAAGAAGAAAATAGGCTGACTTTTGTGGCTTGTCTTTTGTACATCCCTCCATAAATATTACTGGACTTTTGTACATAATTATAGAGAAAAAGATGAACCCAATTCTTCTCTTTCGGTCAAGCTACTTTAGCAAGACCATTTCACTTTGCTGACTTCTCAGCACTTGTCCAACAAGCTCATTCAATGAGCTAAGCAAAAGAGTGGGCTGGACATGTAGGTGTCGGCACCCAACAATCTCTGCTTCGATCAAACTACTGGTAATAGATGAGTGCATTTGCAAGCATTGAGAATTAATGGCTATAAAAAGAGCTCAATGAGAACCGTAGTTGATTCTCAAGGCAATGAAGTGCCAAAAGGGATCCCAGCAACGTCATTATCAAAGTTGTGGCATTTGCTACAAGTCCTCTGTCCACCGTAAGTGAACATTGAAATCTTGGCCACCGACATTATCTTATTTTGGCCTCTTAAGTTCGACAGAATAACTTCGTTTTTTTTCCTACTTCTGAATCTTTAATTTTAAATAAAATACAAATCCATCTCTTTCTTTCTGTGGAAGGTATCGTTATTTATATTACAACTGGAGATACTCATTGACGTGTTGTGCAATGAATTCTTATATCAATTGTTATGATTTTGGTCAATCAAAAAACAAAAAATGGACTAGCTTAAATAAAGCCAAGAACACTCTCTTTAAATAAAACTCAGTTGTATTGATTCTGTGAAAATGATTACAATGAACTGAGAATAGATACAAAGCATTAAGTTTTTGGGTAAAAAGATTAAGTGATTTCCATAAAGCAATTACTAAACTTATTACAAAACGGTGCCATGAAGTTCATTAACTCGTTATTGAATTTGAATGTCATCGTCTTGTTATCATTCTTCAATGAACTAGCAAACGGCTGCATTTTATGTTCCAACTTTCCTTTGCCTTCAACATAAAGAAATAAAATATTTACAAGAAACAACAATATTTAACATGGTTCAGTCAATGTCATATTTACGTCCAAGACAACACCAACCAAAATATTCACTATTTATAATATAGATTACAATCACACTTGATCAAACCTTACAATTCAAACAAACCTCACCAACATAAACAAAAACTATCAAAAACCTCACATACAAACTCATAATTCCAAAATCCCAATATGCCAATGACTAATCTTTCATGTTTCAACCCCAAAATCTACTATATTATTTTTTGAAAAAAAAAAACTCACTCATATACTTCTAGGATTCTTCTTCTCTTCCCATGTGGGAAGATCCTTAAGCAAAAAGCCACCAAATTCTTTACAATAATGCCTATTTATAAGGCCCCAAGTATATTTCTTGATAGACAAGGAATATCCAATTACTTTTTCAACAATAAAACACATTTTAAACAAAAACCTTTTCTTAGGAAACCAAAACTAAAACTAATTAGGAATTTGAGGCAAATTTCTATCTTGACATCTTATTCTTGTGATACAAAAAAAACTAGTCAAATGAAATAATATTTTGACTCCAAGTCATCTTGGCTCTATAACCTTCGTACTGTTCATATATTAGATTACCCAGTTATGTAAAAACAAAGAGGACATCTCATAAAGAAGCAAAAAGAGCAAATTGCTTCTAAAACAAGGAGCAAATTTTTTTTTTTTTTTTAAAAAAAACTCAGTAAATGTTAGTATATGGGCTTTTATTTGCCTCACTCTCTCTAGTAGTTGCTTCGGCCTGTCAAGTAACAAACACATTCTTTTTCCTTTACAGTTTGACAAGCTAGCTCAAAAAGGATTAAGAAACTAGAGAGAGGGGTGAAGGGGCAAACCAAGATTTCCATGAGCTAGAACAATAGTGAAACTAGTTTGAAAATAGACCAAATTTTTCTTTCTTATTTTCATCACTTAACCATAAGTCTAACAATTAGCAAAAGTTATAGTTATGCATGTAAAATTGAAACCCATCCTATACATTGATAAACTATGCCCGAAAATTGCACATTTTTTTCTCAAAATCAATTTCTATAAAACAAATGTTGATGTAGGCATCTTGCTTATAATATTTGTGACTCCTAGTATGTACATAAAGCTCTTTGCTAAGTAGCATTTAAACATGGAGTACAGAACAGTTACCACTCCAAAGAGTCAGGGTAGGATAGGAAGCTCCACTTTATCAAAGGAAAAGAAACTGACCCGTCCATACTCTACATGACAAAACCGCAAAGGAATGGCCCCACATTGCCTCTCAAGGACTTCAATACCTGCTATGGATGTTAGATCACCCCTGCAAGAGAAGGCAAACATAAAAGATTCAAAAACTTTTTGACCAGGATATGCATATCAATTAATAAGTTATAGATCTCTCTCAAAGCAACTGGAGAGAACAAGTTTTGATGGATTAATGAAATATAATACCAAATTTTACTGATCTTTTTCAAGCAAAAATTACTTTTACTTTGGGGATTACGATTTAACACTTTTCAGAGATTATATGGGTTTATCTTTGCAGAATGCCAATTTTCACTTAAAATTTAAATATGATTGTAAACCGAGCAATCTTTATATATTAAGAAGATTTAGAAAGTTAGTTATTGTCTTTTTAATTTCCAAAAATACCCCTAATTTAATTAACTTATCCTAATTCTTAAAATATATATATAAAAAAAAAAGGTTAAAACCATAAATCGACAAAAATTAAAAAAAAAAAAAAAAGAACCTAGCCCATGTTCTATAAAACTTCCCACTACCCCATGTTCCTATATAAAAAAAAAATCTACCTCTCTCTCTCTCTCTCTCTCTCTCTCTCTCTCTATATATATATAAAATAAATAAAAAACCTACCCCAAGTTCTTATTAAAAAAAATACCCCAAAAAAAAAAAAAAGAATCGCACGCGCAAAGTGCTTATGATGAGGCTAGTAGAAATTAAAGTGGTAGATAACCAAGAAGGGAGTAATTAAATCATTAAAATATGACTATAAACTAAGATATAGAAATTTTCTGGGAGAACTATTGGAGCCTTTTCCATTTCTCCCTCTTTACACATTAATAGATATTATCTTCATACTAATTGAAAACAAAAACAAATGTTTGATAGTCAAGAGTTGAAAAAATCCTACCATAATGTAGTTATTTATATCTCATATATCAAACAAATAAGAATTATATGCATGCTTCACATTATGCTAACACATGTATGTTATTATAAAAGACAAAAATGCCTTCTACCCACATTTCTAAGAAGATTGTCAAAAAAAAAAAAAAAAGAAGTGGAAAACATACTTATTTAAAATATACAAATAAGTAATAAAACAATAAAATCATACTAAATAGAGGCTTGATCTACTGCATCCAAAAATTGAACAACATTTATTTTCCATAGAAAATAAAGAGAAATATTCTTTCATGCTTAGTAAATTTGTAAGTTAATACATTTCTAAAATTAAAATCAAAGTACAGAATTCCTTTTCTCCTAGTGGTAAAATATGAACTTAATACCTATTCTAAAGCCAACCCACCTGAGCCAAAGTCTAGGGGCAGAAATCCAATCTTAATAACATGACTGCATTTTATAATGGCTGTCAATTCACCACAACCCTCCTCATTTTTCCAGGTTTATGACCGGTTATGAGCAAAATATACAACAGTAAGCACTGACATAGATGGAATTTAAATAAAATAACATATTTGTATATACTTAAGAAAAAACATAAAATAATAATCTAGATGCATATGGTGTAAATCCTTTCCCAACAAATTCCTCAAGACACATAGGATTGTCGCCATTAAATGTTTTCAGCAAAATATAATCTGAAAAAGAAAGTGGTTTAACCTATGAAGTTCTTTAATATAAAAGCACATATCTAATGATAATAATATAAATAACAATGTGCAATCAACCATAAATAGAGAAGGTTACTCATTCTTAGGAGCTACCAAATACAATTACCTAGTTAAGCAGATCACAAAGCTTGGATCACCTGAAGAAGATTTTCTAAACTTGCGATTTGGGAGATAGACATCAAAAACTGGCCTTGCTTCATTAATATGCATATTATTAAATGGTCCAACAATGGAACTCTCATCTTCTGATTCTAAGTCTACCAATTCACTGCTTTGTGGAGAGCATTGAAGAGAAACAGATTGACGGTTACTCTTAGCATCCTTAATAGACCAAGTAATGCCATGCTGCCCAACAATGTAACCAAGTAATTTCAAGTGCCTATAAACCTCAAATAGCTCCCAAGAGTCTCCACTAACCTTTGCATATATATCATTTAATGAAAGACTTGTACCATTGTCATCCAAGAGAACCAATGCACCTATTTCCATCAAAAACTTACAAAAATAAGAAGTTACACTTCACAAATGATTCCATCACAACATACAATGAAAAAGGACACAAATACATAGTGACTTCTTTTCAAAAACTTAAAAATAAATATTAAAAAAAAAAAAATTCTTTTATCGGTTACTTATCTAATACTACATTTCGCTTACAACACTATGTATAAATTTGCAAGTGTCGCTTAAAACTATGAATAAGGTTGAAGTTTCAGTTATTGAGAAGCATTGTTTGAAGTATGTCTCTGATACCTCTTCGTCCTTCAACTTTTATACAAGGTAATCCATAATCTCCTACCAAAGCCATGGTATGACATTTTAAACTAATTTGCTCAAAAAAAAAAATTCAAAAGTCATTTTTTTGGGGACAACCATAAGCCCTGCTCTGCTTTACAATATAGAATGTTTAATTAGCAAAGGATTCTTCAGAAAATGAAGTGTCCCTCAAATAAAGATACCAAAATGAATAAGTTACAATAAAAGACACTATGAATAAAGAACAGCAAGATATTAAAGCTCTACACTTGTAAATATTGGGTTTCATATTATCACCAAAACAAATAATTAACTTATTCCTTAATTCTTTTGAAAGAAAAACCAAGAAACAATAAGGGTCACAAAAAAATGCCATTTTACATACAAAGTTTCCTCAATTGAGTAATAAATCTTGCCACTACAAACTACTCCCATTGTCCTCCACAGTTTACCCTTGTTTTCTAGAACCTCAGCCATTCCAATTTCGTTAATCCAATGAGCCCTGGATTTATCTTTCCTGAAAATTGTAGCCATATCCCAAAGTTAAACCCGCAGAGGGGGGGGGGGGGGGGGGGGAATATTTATTATATCATAAAGAATCAATTTTATGAAAAATTCTATACCTAAACTGCAACTTGGATATAAACCCAGATGTAAAATGGAGTTCCTCATCATCCTCATATTTTGTATCTTGCAAATAGGCCTCAGTATCACTTGATCCTCCCGAAGAATTTCCCAATCCACAGCCTCCATTATGCTACTTATATATATATATATATATTCACACTTATGTTAAGCCCATTTCATTACTTGAAAAAATGGGTATAAAAAAACTGCAACAAAGAGTTCAGTTTCCTTAACAAACATACTCAGCAAAACAGACCTTGGTACAGCCTCAAATCACTTTGAATGCCAACTGTTCAACTCCTTTCTTTTACTTGGTTGTTGGTGGTGGCTCTAGCTTCTTCTGTTCTGGTCTAAGTAATGAATCCTGCAATTGAAATATGTGAAAGAAATTTAATAAAAATCACAAATGGTCAGCACAATTTACTTATCAAAAAAAAAAAAACAAGTGGTCAGCTTAATTAAAACACCACCTAGCATAAATAAAGTGGCAACAACTAAAATGAGCATGTAGACGTAGGTGAACTTCATAGGATAGAGATTTCAATTATGATGCAATTGGAATAAAATTTCAAGATTTTTAAACATTTGTAAGGAGTCGCAACAAATAATTACCGTTACGAGGAAATAGAATATACTTATCTATCGAATGACACCTTCATCCTAAATTCATCTTTTTATAATTCCCCAAATAAAATACAGATAAGGAAATTCATTCTAACCTCTTCTGGTCCCCCAACTGAAAATTTTGAAAATGGTTGGGGAACACAGCTAAAGAAAAGAACTTGTATTACAAATTTTTCCAATAAAAAAATGCATCAAAATATACTATTGGACCCTAAAGTTTAGTCTATGAGCAATGTTAGTCTCAAAAGTTTAAAGTGTCTGCTTTTAGTCCCTAATAATCTTAAAGTCATCGATTTTAGTCCAAAACACACTTAAAGTGATCACCTTTAATTCCTTGAAGTAATGACGTCTCATTTTTTAGTTTGGTCACGTCATCTAAGGAGTAAAAGTGATCACTTTAAAGGGTAGGGTCTCTATGTGAGGAAATTATAACCAAAGGAAAAAATAAATAAATAAATGAAAATCCAGCAAGAATGAAGAGAAACAGTCTTTTACCATGGCTTGACTGGAACAGTAAACAGGCTGCGGAGGAGCTTGATAGTGATGAGTGCTCACACAGCTGTGTGTGCGTAAGAGAGAGACAGAGGCTCAGAGGCTAAAACTATGGAAGAAAGGGATACATTTCACAAGGGATACCGGTGTTAGAGATACTAGTCGCCAACCCCTGCGATGCACCTGAAAATTACTGAAAATGAAATCTAACAAACGCTTGTGTTATTTCTATATTTCAATTGAAGGTGATTTTTTTCTTTATTAAAATAAAGTGCTTATTTTTTTTATATGAAAATGTAATATGCTAATTAGCAATTACGAAAGTTGAGATTTAAATTAAGAGGTAAATACAAGTTAATGCTGCGATCCCTAACCATTTGCGCGCCTTTGGAGTTTTATATCTAAGATAACACTTGAGGTTCAAAGTGAGCTCTTACATTTATTTCTAAACTAATCTGAAGCTCACAATACAAGCATATTAAATAAGGCCAAAAGTCTTTGCAAGTCCCCCTTAACCTTGTAGAGTCCTTACTCCTTAATACAAGGTCCACATGTTATTTGCTATTGCTTTTGCAATATGAAGCAACTCTTCACATTGATGAAGAAAGTACTCTGACAGTGAAATCAGTCCGTTTACATCTTCACATGAATCAGTAATTAAAATGGCCCAAGTAATTATATTTAATTTCAAGATTATATTTAATTTTAGAAGATTAAACCACAAATTAGAAACATGGAAACAAACTACCAAATAAATGTGATAAATAATCAAATAAACTATAAATTTTACATGGTAAATCACTATTTGTATGCAAAAATTAACAAAATTAAAGTTGGCTTACTCATTTAACCTAAACTTGTTTGTATCCTAAAATGATCAAACACGTACTAACAAATAAAAGAAACTGATGCCATCTTACTTCATTTCAACAAAAACCCAATAAACTATCAGCAAAACAAATCTTATGCTGGGTTGGCATGAAAAGAAACAATAAATTATTATCCAAACAAAAAATGAAGGACTTTCACAAAACAGACATAAAAAATTTAACCAAGAATATTATAATTTCACTAAGACATTTTGTCGAACAGGTGATGGGGTTGGCCTATCTTTTAGCATATTGAAGCCTTTTGTTTCAAGATAAAATCTAACGAATGCTCAGTTATTTTGATCAACCCCAAACATGTTTGTATATACAAAAAACAGGGAAGAATATTGGGATAAAATAGCAAATTTGATTGAACAATGTAAGACTAAGATGATAAAATTAAAAAGGAAAATTGAAAAAATAAGATTGCCCTTTTGCTTACCAAAGCGATCTGCAAAGGGCGGAGACGCGAGGCGTGCAAACCCGAGGTTAATGGTTCTATTTTTAGCTGCTTCGTTTAAATATTATTTTTTTATTCTTCCTCAACTCTTTTTATCTCTCTTCCTCTTCGTCTGTCTCTCTTCTCAGATACAAAACTCAAACTACCACCACAGCACCACTACTACTTTACTTGAAACTTAACCACCACACCACCACCATAGGCAAAATCCAAGAAACGGACACTCAAAATCAATCGCCACGGCAAAACCCAAGGCCAAACCCACACCCAAACCCACCACCACCAAATCCAAGAAACCCATACCCAAAATCAATCACCGCCAAAGTCAAAATCCACCATGCCCACGGAGATGGAGAGAGAGAAAATAGGAAAGAGAAGTGAGAGAAAGAAAGAAAAAAAGAAAAAGAAAAAAGAAAGAACCGGTGAAGAAAGAAAAAGAGAGAGAGAGAAAAGAAAGGAATGAATGGTGAAGAAAGAAAAAGCAGAAAAGAAGAGAGAGTGGCGTTCAGACAAAAGTGCCAGAGAAAGAAAGATAAAAAAAGTGGGAGAAGAAAGAGAAAGAGGGAAAAGTACGAAAGAGATAATAAACAATTTTTTTTTCTCACCTTTGACTTTGAGATCCAGTGCACAGCCAAAAGATGAATGTGCACCCTAGCTAAGAATTTTTTTTTTTTTTTTTTAATCTTTAACTTTGAGATATAGGCATGATTAGATAGAATTTATTGTTAAAAATTAAAAACACTGTAATAAAATAATTTTTAAATGTATGAATAGTATTGTGAGACCTATTTTTAATAAAAAATTACTAAAAAAGTATGTAAATAGTGCACGTATAGTGCGCACACAGTACACAACCAGTGTGCACACTGTACATTTGTCCCCCGCAACATAAACAAAGAAAAAAAAAACCAAAAAAAACAAAACGTAAAAAAAATAATCTGAATCCAAATATCACTTATATCTCAAAACTTTTATTTCAAAGTCAAAGTGCACACATTTATCTTTGGCTTGCACTATATAGTGCACAGCGAAAGATAAATGGGCACTGTAGCTAAGAAGTCATCATGTTTTGCTTTGGTTTCATCAATAGTCCCATTTTTGTTGTTAGTGACACTAAAAAATAGTAATATGGTTTTTTTTTAGTACTACTAATAATAATACTTTAAGTGGCTTTGTTTTGCTCAGATCTTTTTTATTTTAGTAACAATTTTTTCTTATTTGAATTTTTCTTGAAAGCTTTTTAAAATTAAAAATTCTATTTCTTTTTTCTTTCAAAAAGAAATTATCATTTTATTTTTCTTTAACAAAAGAGTAAATGGAGACTAAAGAAAAGCTTAGATTGGACAATTTTAAAACTTAAAAAACTTAATTGAACAAAAGTAAAATTTGAGAATTGAAATAAATTATAGTAAAACCGTTTTTTTAAAGGTGAAATTATAGTAAAACTTAAACAGTAGATTTTGGCATTTTTATTTATCTTTTTCTACAAAAACAAAGCCTCTAAAGTCTAAACACACGAATGACATTTGTGAAGAGAATACAACTTTTTAGTGTTCACTTTTACAATGGTCCAAAATGCTTTTACACATTAATCACAATTAGTTTATTCTTTATTTTTAAACAAATAATAGGGTCAAATAAGAAAAAGAATAATTTTCAAATATCTAAATTTTAGGTCATTTAAAACATATTTCCCATATTCTCCATTTTTGCATTAGAAGAATTGTTTTATAACTACATGTATGTTTCTAATTAAATAATATATTTGTTTTTTAATTTTAAAAAAAACGACCTTTACTAGAAATTATTTAGATTGAGGTTAAATATAAGAGAAATGCTATGTTAATAATATTTTTACAATACTTTCATAATAAATTTTTAAGTGGTAGGTTTTTTTTTTATGGAAAAGATAGAAACTTGTATTAATAAAAGAAAATTGTAAGTATACATATGAACTCCTAAACTCAGTAGGAGGAAGGAAGAGAAAAAACAAAAACCAAAAAAAAAAAAAAAAAAAACAACAACAACAACAATCCCAATACAAGTAGGCACACCATGACTAATTCAGTGCCTGATATATAAAGAAAAACACCATCACGGTATCTGTTGGGAAGCCATAAATTTCTGGTGTTCCTCTAGGAGATCGACAGCACTTGCAATGATTCGAGTCAGATGAAGCTGAGTTTTCTCCAAGTAGAGCTTGTTGCGAGCGTTCCAAATGGCCCAAGAAGTCACAGGCCAGCGCTCCAGGTCCTTCTAATCAAGCTTATCAAGCAATTGTTTGAAGAGTAGAAAGAAATCTAGTGCAAGATTACTGCACTAGTGCAACTTTCCTCTGAACAACGCCCACACATTTCTGGCCAGGGGGCATTCCCATAGTCGGTGGCCATTGGTTTCAGAGGATTGACAACAGATATCACTGCGAGGGGCGATGTTAGGCTTCTTTTTACACAAATTATCTCTGGTAGGCAGCATGTTAGAACATGCTCTCCGAACAAAATTGCGAACTTTGGGAGGCACATTAAGGGCCCATAATTTTTTCCAGATTGGCCTATCTCCACTAGCTTCAGAGTGCTCCACACTACCAGGATATTGCAAACGACAAGCAACTTGATAAGCAGATTAATGGAGAATTGTTGAGATCGATTTTCCTTCCACACCCGTTGGTCTCGAGGTTGAGCGCCATTCAAGGGAATCACAAGGATTTCCATACAGGTCCTGGGAGAAAATAATGAAAACAATTTGCCCTGGTCCCATTGTCTTGTTGAGTTGTTGATAAGCTCTGAGACTCACAAGGAATGGGTCTGACCACCTATAATTTCTAGAACATGAGGCAACCAGCCTGGATCCGGTATGGCTATGGATTTGCCATCCCCCACCCTCCAATTTGACCCAGCCCAAATAATTTCTCTTACTGCTAGAAGACTTCACCACACAAAAGATGGGTTATTTCCCAACTTAGCCTCCATGAATGAGCACCTTGGAATATAACAGGCTCTGTAAACTCTAAAAGAAAAGAGAAGTTGGGTAGTGGATAAGCCTCCAAACCTGTTTAGCAAGCATGGCTAAATTGAAAGCATGAATGTCACGAACTCACTCCTCCCTTATTCTTTGGTGTACATAGTTTTTTCTAATTATTCCAATGAATTTCCTCTCATCCTTGGTTTGCCACCACCAATATTTAGCTATTAGTACATTTTAAATTAAATGTGTTGAAACTCAAAATAATTGAAGATGAATAAAGAGATGAGTTATACTTTGTTAAAGAAAGAGTTACTTGTATGTAAGTTAGATTAAATAAATTAAGAGAAGTTTTTTAAATTAATAAATAACATGTAAGTTATGTGAAGGGTTGGAAGACTATATATATGGCTATGCTATAGACTAATTTTATATCAAGAGTGAAAGAAAAGAAAAGGTTAAAAGCAAAAAGTATTGTGTGAGAGAGTGAATTCAATAATATTCCTTAATACTTGAGAGATTTCGGGTAAAAAAAAAGGTGTTCTTCTGGTGGAGCTTTGGACTTGAACACTTTGTGTAGAAGCTGCTCTAGCCATACAACATTTGTTGGGCTGTTGTATCCTGGGGGAGACAAGTCAGAGAAGGTCTGCACCGGTTACAAAGATTAGCCAACCAAGGGCTTGAATCTCCGCTGCGCCTTAGTCTAAATAGTGTTGTGTTCATCTCTTCAATTTAATAATATTCAACGTATTATTCAGTTTCTCTTTGTGTATTTCCATTATTATTGTGTTTGCACCAACATTAGCCAAAGTGGAATTGATTGTATCACACAAACTCTTAAGCAATAGGAAAAGACTCATAGAGTAAGTTGGAATTGCTTGTGCTACTGTTTTGATCAAGATTTCATGCCTATCTTTGGAAATAAATTTTTCTTTCCATCCTATCACCCGCTTTGATATTCTTTCTTGAAGGTCCTTAAAAGTGTTTACTTTTGACTTCCCAATGGCAATAGGCAACCCAAGGTATTTTTCACAGTCATATATAACTCGAGCTCCTAGCATTCTCTGAATAGATTCATGTACCTGGGAGCTTGTGTTCTTACTAAAATAGAGGGAGGTTTTTTGTCGATTAATTGCTTGACCAAGGGCTGCTTCATATATCCCTAATATATTCATTAAATTCTCACATTGGGCCATGGTGGCTTTAGCTAAATAGTAAGCTGTCATCTGCAAAGAGAAGGTGGAAATCCGCACACCAAGAGAGCAAGATTGTATTCCTTAGAACAATTTATTCTCCTCTACCTTCCTAAGTAAAGACAAGAGGCCCTCAGCACATAATAGAAATAAATAAGGTGAGAGAGGGTCACCTTATTTAATTCCACAAGATGGGGAAATAAGACCTCCAAGCTCTCCATTAAGCAATACTGAGTAAGAAGTAGTACACACCGTCTCCATTGTGAACTCCACCCAACATTCATTGAAAACAAAGGCAAATTAATTTAAGTTTTTGATTTTTAATTAAAACTAATAGCAACTTGCAACTTATGATTTGTTGTAAAAATATTGTGAACGTAGCACTTCTCATAAATATAAAAAAGTGTTTGTAACTTCTTATACATTATTGATTTTCTTATTATAATAACACATAATTTATATTGTACATGGTATTATAAAATATATTAGAAAAAACCACACATCACATGAGATATCATCTGATTTATATATATATATATAAAACTAAAGTGTGGCATTTATTATTACAATACTCTTGTTAAGCCACATTTTCTACTCATTTCCAACAATCTCCCTCTTTCTTTTAATTCTTTTTTTATTTATTAATTTCTCAACTTATTATTATACTTTCTCCAACTTTTTCCCCTCCCTTTTACCTTTTTATCTCTCCACTGTTATATATCTTAATATTACTTTTCCTTTATCTCTTTATCTTCCTTTATTTTTTGGCTTTTCATTTCTCCTTCCTTTACTATAAATTCACAATCCTATCTCTTATTTTATACATGTTTTCCCACACACAAAATGTTATTTTCTCTCCATTTATCTCTCTCAAAATTTTGTTTTTCAATTTTTCGAGGAATTTTTTATTTTTCTTGCATCTCCAATCCTGTCTCTTATTTTATACATGTTTTCCCACACACAAAATGTTATTTTCTCTCCATTTCTCTCTCTCAAAATTTTGTTTTTCTTTTTTTGGAGGAATTTTTTATTTTTCTTACATCTCTACTTTTGGTTGATGAATTTTTGCATTATTTGGAACTCTACTTTGAATTAATATGATTAAGTTATATTTTTTTCTTCTCTTTGATTTCATAGATGTTATACTATAAATTTATAAATATTGTATATAAGAATATAATGTAATTTTATTACATAACATAACATGACTTGGATAATTTGGTATTTATTACTATATTTTTTTATTTTAATTTTTTTTCTTCTCATATTATTTTCTATAAATTTGTTACTATTCTCTCATTTTCTCTCTTGAAATAAAGTGGTTATTCTCCCTCTCTTGATTTTTTATTATTTCTTACAACTCTACTTTATATTAATGAATCATTGTGATTCATACGCTTTGGTGTTGCATTTTTTAGTTCACCATTACAAGTAATCTCTCTCTCTCTCTCTCTCTCATGGTTTCAGTTTGATTTTTTTCTGAGTTAATACTTGATTATTTTGGAAGTAAGAATTTGAGTTTATATCATAACACAATCTTGGCTATGCTAATTACATACAGATCGCCATTCGTTCTAGTTTAGTCTACTTCAATTTAGTTTTGTCCGATTTGGTCTACTTCAATTCAATTAGGTCTATTCATTCTACTTCGGTCAATTCAGTCTAATTCAATCAATTTGGTAAACTTCGGTTTATTTTAGTCCATTCAGTCTACTTCCATCAATTCGGTATCGTTCAGTCCACTTTGGTCCATTTTGTTCAATTCTGTTCAATTTGGTCTATTTGATCCATTTTGGTCTATTCAATTCATTTGGTCTATTTCAAATCACTTTGGTCCAATTCGATGTACCTACTTAAGAATGGGAAAATACAAGTTTGGGTTGAGAGTACTATTAATTATTTGAGTAATATCTATTATAATTATATGATAAGTCCTGGTTATCATAATAATCTTCTTAAGAGAGAATTTGAATAATAATTTTGGAACTTAAAAATTTTGATAGTACCAAAAGAAACTAGAAAATATAATGCATAATAAAAATAGTTATAAGAATATAGACTATTTCAATAAAACAATAATATCAATCAAAACATCAAAAATGATAAAAATATATATTTGTAAAAATTGAGTGATAGAAATTACTTTTTGAAAATGTTTAACTTTTAGAGAGTGTAGACATCGCATTTTGTACCCCTTACGACTCAGATCCCTATTCCCTAATAAAGCTCAAAATTTAAGGCCCAAAGCTAGTTTAGAGCCCAATCAATTATCAAATTGACATAAGGAGTGTTAAAATGGAAAATATAACATTTTAAATGAGCAAAAATCTAATTTTGGAAATAAAAAAACAAAGTGGCTCTCGGCCCATGTATGTGGGCAACGGCCTGCGTACGTGGGCTAAAGCATGCGTACGCAGGCATACTCCTGCGTATACATATAGGGTTTCAGAAATATTAAAAATTCAAGTTTTCAGTAATAATGGCTGAGGTTTGGAATGAATCTCACATTGTCTAGGAGCCGTTCCAAACTTCATTTTTTCTACTATATAAAGCCTTACATGGTACATTTTCAAAACACACAGAAATCTCACGAGAAAAACCTAAGATCTACTAAAAAATAGTGAATCAAAAACTTGACTTAGGGGAACGGTAAAAATTAAGCTTGGATAGCTTTTTGTGAGGTATCTAGTCTAAACCTTTCTTTTTCCTTTCCTTTATTTTCTACCTTTAAAACTTCTCGTTTGCTTTGTTTGTTTGTTAGAATTTGTTTTAATATGCTTTTCTAGATTAGGTTTACATTTTTTTTGTGATTAAAATGCATGTTAGGTTATTAGCATTTCTGTTTTGAGGTTTTGCCCTGTTTTTGTGTTATTAGGTTTTTTGGGCAAGGACTTGCGTACGCATAATCTTGCTTGCACATGCAAGCTTGATTATGCGTACGCAAGCTTGTTCTTGCATGTGTGAGCCGCTACCTAGGAGCCCTAATTTTTATTTGTTTGTTTTACTTCTGCACTTACATGTTGTCTTGTTTAGTTCCTTTTCTGTGTTTTTACGCTTCCAAAGTCTCTGTTTCACATATTTGTTTGTTTATTTTCTATCATATGTTTAAATTAGGGTTTCTTAGTTTTAATGCCATGTCATTCATTCACATGTATATGCATTAATGTCATAGGTGCTAAATTGCTGCAAGGTGAGTAAAGGTAAGTCATGCATTGGTATGAACATGCATTTGATGATGTATGTCATTTGAATGCTTGTTTTATGTCCAATTGTATGCTTTATATGATTTTGTAATTTTCATGATGCCTTGCTGCCTTGTGTTAAGATGTATGATAGGGTTTCACATGCTAGGGTTCCTCACATGTGTTTTGGTTTTAGCTCTCTTTTGTTTAAAAGTAGATATATATATATATATATATATATATATATATATATATATGTGTGTGTGTGTGTGTGTGTGTGTGTGTGTGTGTGTGTGTGTGTGTGTTTAGGGATGAATGTTGTCATGTTGTATGCTTAGATGTATGCTAGTGTGTGTGTGAGTTAGAATACAAGTATTGAACATGTTTTTAATAAGGTTAAGACATAAGACACAATGATGGGAGGCCAACCTTAGGGTTGGACAATCTTGGGTGCCTAACAACTTTCCAAGAACGTACCTAAACTCCAAACCCATATTTCTTATAGTAAGATCAAAAGGTCTTTCCTCAAGAAGACGCTATATATATGGATTCTAAACCATTGCAAAAACTAGGTGACGACTCCCTTTGTGTCCAAAAGGAGAACAAATTATCTACAATAAAATTTAGAGAATAAATTATACATATTCAGTATGATAACCAAACTTAACATATTAGAGAATAAAATTTTGATTATTATAATAATCTATTTTAAAAGAATGAAGAATTTTAATAATTTATTTGTATAAAAATTATACATATATATTTTGTTTGAAGGTATAATAAGCCATATGCCCATATACAATTCATTTAAAAGAAATGATTTTAAAACAAATGAGTAACTATCCTAAAGATTATATTTGTATATTCATAACTTCATGTTTAGAAATACTTTCACTTAAATTTAATTAGACTGAAGTGGACTAAAATGCTACGTTAATGTGGCTCAAGAAAAGTATAGCAATAATAAATGCTATACTTAAGATTTTACATATTACGAGTTTAAGATTTATATATATATATATATATATATATATATATATGGATTTAGAATAAGTGCTCTCAACCGAAACATGTCTTTTTCTTTATATGTAAGTACATAAAAATGAACCGAATTTGACCAAAATAGACTGAAGTGATTCAAATGGACTGTAGTGGACAAAGATGGACTGAATTGGACCAAATGGATCAAAGTGGACTCAATGGATAGAATAAGGTAGACCGAATTGGACCAGAGTAGACCAATATGGACCGAAAAGGATCGAAGGAGATCAAATAAGAACAAATGTATAGATTAGGACCAAAGTACACATAATGGACTGAATAGAAACAAATAGGATCGAATATGACCAACATGGACAGAATATGACCAATGTCAACTAAATAGGATCAAAGTGGACTAAAATAAACCGAACAGAACTAATGTGGACTGAATAAGATTAAAGTGGACAAAAATAGGACCAAATTGGACTAAATAGAACCAAAGTGGACGGAAGAGGACAAAATGGACCACATAGGATCAAAGTAGGCCGAAGGGGGCTTTTGAATATTTATCATTTTTATTGCATCTTTAGGGCTCATATTTCTAATTTCTAATATTTATTTTATTTGTATTTTCTAACTTAAAACTAAAGAGTTTTTAGCCCAAATATGATAAAATTTCATATTTTTCAACCCAAAAAAAATATACAAAAAAAAAAAATTAGAGCTAAACTTGAAAAGGGAACCTACAAAAAGAATCAATTTAAGGCCCAATTAATCCAAAATGGATCAAAGAAGACCAAATTGATCGAATGGACCAAATTGAACCGAATTGGACAAACGTGGACCAAATAGAAATTATTTAATTTATAGAGTACAAAAAATTTCAACAATTTTTAGAGAAAATAATATACAAAACATTTTAATTACAAAATAATTATTTATTCCTACACATCACGTGATCTGCGTCTAGTTATTTATAAGATTCAAGCAAATAACTCTCACATAGACTTTTTAAGAACGTGATTATTGATCGACATCATCTAGCTAGAGACTTGTTATTTCAAATTGAATTTCCAACATGTGCATGAAAAAGAAGGTTCAAAAGAAAGTTTAGTTACGAGGCTAAAGCCTCCATGAACTCTTCATCGTCTGCCATAGTCTGCAACGTCTCAAACGAAAGGCAAGCTTCAAAATCTATGCTTCCTTTCTTCTGCCCCAGGAAACACTGTTAACTTCCCATCTGACTTGTTTCCAAGACCACTCCGCACGGTGATGGGTCTTCCCCAACCAAAGTCATTACCGTAAACATTGAATCGCGGCGAGCTTCCAGTGATCAATGCATTACTTGTTACACCACTAAATTTAAATATCTTTGGGGCTTTTAACCAATCCTCTATATACTTCTTCATTTCTTCTGCGGTTTGATAAGCAATCACCTTATTTATTTGCCAAGCCACCCAGCCTAGACCGTGTTCAAGAAGATTGTGCACTGTAGTTGTTACGTTCCCAAATAAAACCGCATTTCCTACATATTCAGCTGGCAATGGTGGTTGTATTCTTTGCCTCACTCCCACAAGTACGCCGTAATGAACCTCTTGATTATCGCTGTAACGACGGCTGCGAACCACAGCTCGCCAAAGATGACCCAGTACTGCTTGAAGGGACGAGATGGTGGTGGTGCCCATTTCAGCATTGGCTTTTGCTTTGAGTTGTGCGATTTTCTTCTTGGAAAAATGAAATACTTTTTGTTTGAGTAGTGTAGGAAAGGACCTCTCATCAGAGATTTCACTGGGATGGACAGGAATATGAATGGGGAAATTGATAATACCATTGAAAAAACAACGTTGGAAAATTGGAGGAAACAATTGTGATGTGGGATTAATTATATTACCTCTTGATATTTCAGACCACGTGTTAAAGAAATGCCAGAACGAACTGCCATCCACTGCACAATGGTTTATAGTGCAACCGATGAAAATACCATCGACAAGCTCAGTTACTTGCACACCCAACAATGGCTTGGAAATGCCTTGGTAGTTCAATACGCCATTCATCAAAAAGAAGGAGTTGACAATGTCTGGAACATATACGGGATTAAGGATATCTGCCACGGTGAGATCATCTACCACTGCATGTACAAACTGGGCTCCAAGGTTATTGCAGTCAAGAAAGAAAGAAATAGTCTTGTCATCATTGTTTTCAACCATGACAAGGCGACCAGCAAGAGGGTAGAATATATCTAATGTGCGGGACAAAGAGGTTTTTAGGTGATCAATCACACTGCCACCTTTTAGTTCTTTTTCTCGAGAAGGTGTTGGTTTGAAGAAAAGGAGGCCCTTTTGGATAGGATCAACTAAGAGCAGCTGGAGATCCCATGGAGTTAACTCAATTCTTCGAGTTGACTCGTTGGGAATCGCTGCTGTTCGGATGGAACTTGTGGATATGAAGCGAAGGTGTGTCATCTCAGCTTCGATCAAACTACTGGTAATAGATGAGTGCATTTGCAAGCATTGAGAATTAATGGCTATAAAAGGAGCTCAATGAGAACCGTAGTTGATTCTCAAGGCAATGAAGTCCCAAAAGGGATCCCAGCAACGTCATTATCAAAGTTGTGGCATTTGCTACAAGTCCTCTGTCCACCGTAAGTGAACATTGAAATCTTGGCCACCGACGTTATCTTATTTTGGCCTCTTAAGTTCGACAGAATAGCTTCGTTTTTTTCCTACTTCTGAATCTTTAATTTTAAATAAAATACAAATCCATCTCTTTCTTTCTGTGGAAGGTATTGTTATTTATATTACAACTGGAGATACTCATTGACGTGTATTGTTATGATTTTGGTCAATCAAAAAACAAAAAAAGGACTAGCTTATATAAAGCCAAGAACACTCTCTTTAAATAAAACTCAGTTGTATTGATTCTGTGAAAATGATTACAATGAACTGAGAATAGATACAAAGCATTAAGTTGTTGGGTAAAAAGATTAAGTGATTTCCATAAAGCAATTACTAAACTTATTACAAAACAGTGCCATGAACTGTCAGGTTTGAAGCCCACTTAGATGGATTTCTGACTTTCTTACCGGTTCCTTAAATAAATAAATAAAAAATACTTTTAGTCCCTAAATTAATTAATGCGTGTTATTTTCATCCTTTCTGTCAATTAACTGACAGAAATTGCTGAACTGGCAGCCGACGTTATTAAAATATTATTAAAAAAAGTATTTGATATTTTTTAAATGTCAAAATTTAAAAAAAAATTAATTACTCAATTTTAATAAAATAAAATAAAAAACAAACAAAAGATAAAATTTACCAACCCAAACCCAAATTAAAATTCAACACACTCGCCAAAACGAAATCAAAACACACTCGTTAGTCCCTACGATCTTTTTTTTTTTTTTTTAAGAAGAACATTTAACAAACACTCTCTCTATTCTCAAACTCTCTTTCAACTCAATCTTAACAGCTTAGGGGCTATTTGGTAAGAGTATTTAAATATAGTTTTTTATTTTGCAATCTATAAAATGGTGGGTTCCATACTTGAAATTATTGCTTAGCCAATATTTTCTAAATACAGTTTTCAAAAAACTGTATTCTATTTTTCTTATTTAAAACAGAATTTTTGAAAACGACTTAGGGAGTGTTTTTAGGATACAGAAAATGTTTTAATGACATAATTGTAAATAAATTGAAAATAGTAGACCTCACATATTTGTCCAAACTCTTTTATTTCTTAAGTTTAGGAGTTTATCTTTATCACAAAAAGAATTCTCACACTTCAAATTTGAAACTTATCATTAAAACAAATATATATGATGACCTCTATTCCCTTATCATTATCCCCCCCCCCCCCCCAAAAAAAGGTAATCTACAGATTCTATATGTTATTTTTTGTAAATATACTTTTTTAAAATCTCAAAATAGAAATGATCTCCCAAACAATTATTATTGTTTTTAGTATTTTGAAAATTATCCTTAAAAATTATTATCTGAAAACTAGTTTCAAGATCAATTTTTTGAAAAAAATTTTAATATTGTTTTGAAAACAAAAACAAAAATCCTCCTACCAATCAGACACTTGTTTAGCTTCTTGTTGAATTTTTTTTAAGTGTGCAAATATACTTATATTTTTAAAAAAGTGAGAAAAATTGAAGTTTTAAAAACTATACGTAAAAGTTAAAAAGATTAAAAAAATGTTAACTTATAATTTGTTCCCAAAAACATACTTAATGTTCTAATAACAAGGCTTTAGTGAGCATTAATGAGCAAGTGCTTTGTTGCCATGTGTTCACAAAGAAAATGGAGCATCAACAAATCTACTTAGTATTGGCTTACTATTTTGGAAGATCTTGACTTTACAAAAATGTTGCTGTTTGATAATAACAATTCTTGTTTGCAGCATGGTACGATGTTGTTTTGGTCTATTTTTAGCACCGGACTTTGCAGTGCGGTTTAACCAAAATCATAATTGCACCGCACCTCATTTTTGCAGTCACATGTGCGGTACGGTGTATATGATATGGTTTGAAGCTGGTATATTTTTCAAATTTTGGGTTTTTCCTGCCTAGCCCAAAACTGATTTTTCCTTTTGTTTTGAGCCAAGTTTTAAACTATTGAGCTAGTTTTTATTTATTTTGAGCTGACTTTCCTAATCAACACTTGCTAGAATCATCAAACTTTTTTTTTAAAAATAGAGTTATCAAACTATTAATAATATATTTAATATTAAAAAAATAAATATATAGAAAGGGTGCAGTCCAGTGCGGTTTGTACATAAATATATTAATATAAAGAGAGGGTGTGATGTGATGTAGTATGGTGTAGAGTAGTTTTCTTATTATATAACCACAAACTGCATCGCACCATGTAGTGCAGTGCGGTGCGATGCACTATTACTTATGGTGTGGTGCGATTATGCTATTTTGCAGGTGGTTTTAGTGCAATTTTTGTGGTTTGTACAGTTTGGTGAACTCTCTCTCTCTCTCTCTCTCTCTCTCTCTCTCTCTCTCTCTCTCTCTCTATATATATATATATATATATATATATATATATATATATATATATATATATATATATATTCTCCATCCTCTAGTCTCGAACTTGAATCTCCCCATAGCCCCTAGGTACTAAGCCTAGGGAAGTGCCTCTAGACCAGACAAAAGCAAGAAGTTAGCCTGAACGAATGACCGAAGGGACGATACGAGGTCAAGGCCTCAGCAAGGGCGAGTGATGAACTTCACTCCTTTAAACGTTCCATTGGATCAATTACTCATGTAGATAAGAGATGACGCAACACTGACCTGGCGAGATAAGCTGAAGGGTGATCCAAACAAAAGACCTCTGAACAAATATTGCTGCTTTGACCGGGACCACTGACACAATACTTTTGAATGCTACGACCTCAAGCAGCAGATTAAAGCCTCATCAAGCAAGGGAAGTTACAACGATTTGTCAGGGGTGCAGAAAACCCACCAATGGACCCTGTACCCAACCGATGGGCTAAGGAAAAACCCAGAGCCCTACTTAGCAAGATAAGGGTAATCGTAGGAGGAAACACTATGGCATGATCATCTAAAAAGGCAAGGAAGACATATTTACGCATGGTGTAGAGTGTCCAAATCTCTGGATGATCTCCTAAGGCAACAAGGGTTGACAACCCCGTCATCAACTTCACAGAAGACGACGCTAGGCGACTACACCACCCCCATGACGACGCCTTAGTTATCAGCCTGTTAATTGGAGATTTCACTACCCAACAAGTTCTAGTAGATAATGGGAGCTCGGAAGATATCCTCTACTACCTAGCATTACAGTAGATGAGGATTGATGAAGAACACCTCCTAGGGTTCGGTGCACCATTAGTAGGGTTCGGTGGCACCAAGGTCTTCCCCGTGGGGACCATCACCTTACTGGTAACTATTGGGATTCCCTTAGCAGCTCACTAAGGAAGTCAGTTTACTGGTGGTTGATTACTCTTCTGCTTATAATGCCATCATTGGTTGACCCACACTTAACACATAGAGGGCAGTTACATCCACATACCACCTACTAGTAAAGTTCCCAAAGGAGTACGGGATAAGGGAGGCGCAAGGGGACTAGATGGCCACTCGCGAATGTTATGTTGTCATACTGGAAATAAATGATCACCTACATGCATTAAACATTGAAGAAAGGAAGGTGACAGTAGAGCCAATGGAAGACCTAGAGGAAGTCTCCTTGGACGATAACATCCTAGGCCGAACCACTCGTATCGACACACAAGCCGACCTTTCAGTTTGCAAGGAGCTTGCCCTCTTCCTAAAGAACAATCGAGACATCTTCAGCTGGAGTCACGAGGACATGCCGAGGATCATCCCTAGTACCATGGTACATAAGCTCAACGTATGCCCGTCCTTCACCTAGTCCGGCTGAAAAATAGGGTCTTTGCCCAAGAAAGGTACAAAGCCATAGCCGAAGAAGTACACAAACTGCTAGAGGCAGATTTCATTTGGGAAGTCTACTACCCGACTGGTTGGCCAACGTGGTCATGATCAATAAAGTAAACGGCAAGTGGAGAATGTACGTAGACTTCACCGACCTAAAAAAGCATGCCCGAAGGACAGCTAACCATTCCCATGCATTGACCACCTTGTGGACTCTACGGTTGGCCACAAGTTGCCAAGTTTCATGGGCGCCTTCTCCATGTACAATCAGATCAAATTGGATGAAGTTGACCAAGAGAAGACTTCATTTGTCACAAGCCAATAACTCTTCTGCTACAAAGTCAAGACATTTGGATTAAAGAATGCTGGGGAGACATACCAAAGGCTTATGAACAAGATTTTTGCTAAGCAAATTGGGCGGAACCCTTCGCCTCTATGATATAAAGCTTAGACCCAGTAAGTGCGTGTTCTGCGCAGCGTCAAGGAAGTTTTTGGACTTTATGGTGTCGCAGTGCGGGGTGGAAGCTAATCCCAACAAGGTTTGGGCTATAATGGAGATGGCCCCTCCAAAGAACATCAAAGAGGTGCAAACTTGAATGGCAGGGTTCTAGCCCTTAACCAGTTTGTCTCCAGGGCAACGAATAAGTGTCTACCTTTCTTCAAGGTGCTAAGGAAGGCTTTCGAGTGGACTGACGAGTGCTAAAGGGCATTTAAGGAATTAAAGGCATACCTTGCATCCCCACCATTGCTCAGTCCTTCCAAACCTGGTGAAGAGCTCTCCTTCTACTTAGCAATCTCCCCGACGGCCGTTAGCTACGCTCTCATACAAGAGGAAGACTGAGTGCAATTACCCGTTTACTACACTAGCCGAGCACTCTGGAGAGCTGGAGGGAGATATCCCCCAATGGAGAAGCTGGCCTTCGCACTAAATACAGCTGCCTAAAAACTCAAATTGTACTTCCAAGCACACACCATAGTGGTCCAAATGGATAAGCTGCTGCAGAAGGCGATGAACAACCCAGAGGTAACAAGACGACTAGTTCTATGGGCGATAGAACTCAGCGAGTTTGATGTCTAGTATCGGCCTAGGACTGCTATCAAAGCACAGGCTTTAGCTAATTTCATTACTGAGTTCACAAAAAAAGAAGACGAGAAAGTGAAACCGATGGTGTGGATGATATGGATAGATGGTTCGTCTAATCAACAGGCCGGGGGAGCTGGGGTCCTGCTACGATTGCCAGAAGGAGATACAGTAGAGTGTGCGATCTGCTTCCAATTCTCTATAACCAACAATGAGGCAGAATACAAAGTGGTCCTCTCAGGCCTCAACTTGGCTAAAGCAGCAAGAGTCATGTCAACAATCATACACTGCGATTCACAGGTTGTTGTCAGGCACATCAATAGAGACTATGAGGCAAAAAGGGAACGGATGAAAGAATACTTGGGCATGGTCAAAGGCAAGGTAAGTGAGGAATTCTCGGCTAAGTTTTTGTAGGTCCCAAGGGAAGAAAACGAGCAGGCTGACCGCTTAAATATACACCACTGTCAATTTCTTTAAGATCTTCTCCTCTCTCCTCGTGTGTGTGTGTTGTGACTCTAGACTTACTGTAAAAATTTATCTACAAGAAAAAAAAAAAAAAGATCAAAGTTTAGTAGAATTGATTTTAGGGAATCTGGAAGAAAAGGAAAAGAGAGGAAATTGGTTGGAAAAAGAAAAAGAAAATCATAATTGAGAATGGTGGAAGACTAACAATAGCTACTTTTCTTTTCCTAATAAAATAGAAAGAAAGAAAAAAGATAGCAACTTGTGCATAAAAGTAAAAAACATGTGGGCCTATCTCTTTTGACTTTGTAGAATTGCATAGAAGACGGATGTCTACATCTTTTTTTATGAACTAGAAAATCTTTATTAAAAAGCAAGGAAATTACAAGGGAGAGAACAAAATAGCCTCTTCCTTGAGAACATAGCACAAAAATGGGGAGGACAATTGCCATATACAAAATAACCCATAAATCTATTTTCGATAAACCTCTTGGCCAAAGTATGGACAGCCACATTTGCTCCCCTACCTACCCAATGGAAGGAAAGGTTAAGAGAAAGACTTGCCAACTATATAATATTGGCTGTCTATCTCTATTACTTTGATCTACCATAATGTGAGGGTTAAAGTTCGGTTTTTGGCCATGTACACACAAAATTTCGTAAGAGATAAATTACACGATCACGAAATAGTATAACAAATTATCAATATATATTGATTTGTATGAAAATTGGTACAATTCTCTGTTTGATTCTTTACAATAAAAGAAGAAAATGAACTCTTCTATTTTGATCTCCACAATGCTTTACAATTCAAGCATGATCTTGAATCGTGCTTTGATATCTCCAAGTTGGAATGATTGGATGTATTTGATTTGATGTCAAGGGTCGTTGGGCTAATCCCAAACTAAATCAAAAGGTAGTTGAAGGTAAATTCTTACTTTGATTTGAAGAAGTAGGAATTAGCCTTGATTTTGAGGGAGTAAGAGTGCATTTTTGAACTTAGAGATGACTCTCTATTTTAGCAAAGTGGTAATAGGGTTTTCTATTTAAGTTTTTTTTTTTTTTTTTTTTGTGTGTTAATTTTCTCATACGAGAAGTCTCAATTTATAGGAAAGTCAATATAGTTTGATTTGGAATTTTCTCTCATCATTTATTGAGAGTATATTATTAATTTTAAATTTTAAATTCAAATTTTAATTTAATTCAGTTTTCTATTTAATAATAACCTTCTATGTGAGTCTTTTTTTCTAAGTTGTCACATTGCTCTTTTCATTTGAAGTTGTCCCATAGCTTTACGTGACTTATAACATGTCTTTTTTATGTGATTTTATTATGTATGTTTTATAAATTCTTGTCCCTAATCACCAATTTTTTTTACATTTATATATTATATTTTAAAATTCATCAGTCACATTAGTTTGTAAGTTACAGTAAAATTTATAGTAATTTAAATATTTTTCTTATGGTTTATCTCTATTGATGAAAAAAAAAATTAAAACAACGTTTATTACGTTTTTTAAGCGGCATCTTCATCAATTATATTGATTGGCCAAGTACAAAACTATTTATTATTTATTGTTCGCAGAAATTGAATTCTTTTTCTTGTTTGGTGAGTTCTGAGAAATGAATTCACTGTTACGCTTGGGGGAGTTTTGCTTATTAAAGTTGTAAAGCTCATACTCAGATTATTTAGGTTGGTTTCCTACGAAGCTTTTATGATTTTGCAATGTGAAAAGCTAGACCGCAACAACAGATATGGTTGTAACTTGTAAATAAGTTTAAAGAGCTATATTGGGTTTCACTCAGAAACTTCCGTGAGATTGTAATGTGAAGTGTGACTTGGAAAGTTTAAAAAGTTTCATTGAAAGTGGACTTATTGGTTTCCTCACCCTGATAAAGTGGAAGTGTGACAAAGTGGACTTATTGCAATGTGAAAGTGTGACAAAGTGGACTTATTGGTTTCAGCAAAAAAGTGGACTTATTGGTGTGAACGTTGGGTAGCATAAAATTGTAATATTTTATGCACAAGAATAAAAGAGCAATATTTAATTAATTTTTTGCTTTTTATGTAGCGAGTATTGATGGCACTGAATCTTTTAATTTATGCACAATAAAACATTAAGCACCGAATATTTTGGTAGATGTGTTTGAGTATTGTTATTCAAAATGATATGATAATTGTGGTTTAAAAAGTGTTGTGAAAATACATATATAAAGTACTTGTAATTCGAAAAATGTGTTTAATATTATATTTCTAATAACATCTTTTCAAAAAATGAAAAAAAAAAAAAACATAATTATAAGTTTGGTATGTGTATGTTTTTTTTTTAAAAGTGATGACATGAAGTTTAATTAGTGGAACCTATAGTTTTTAAAATATTTACAATGCAATTGAGCAATGTTGTTAGAAAAATAAAATAAATAAAAGGATTTTTTTATTTTAAATTCAGTGTTTAAACATTGAAAACTATTGTTCAAATACCTAGTCAAACAGGCTTCACATGTTCCTCTTTCCTTTTTGTTGCGGTGGGTCTACCTCTAGCATGATGAGACCAAGAATGAGGAGAAAATTTCAATAAAAATGAGTGTACCTCAAGAAAAAAGGAGGGGGAAATTCTGATGATGTGTGCATAGCAGAATTGATTTTGGGCAATCTCAAGGAAAAATAGGGGAAATCTGTAAGAAATAGAGAAACTTTAGTTGATGCTTGGCATCTGATTGAGTGGTAACCAAAGATAGCTATGGTCCTAGAAAAGTAAAGACTTGTGGGCCTCTCTGTGAGCTTTGTATTATTTTTTATAAATTCATTGTTAAATTGAACTTTGAATTATTGCGTGGAGGAGTGATATCTACTTTTCTTGTATTTTTTTATTAAAAAGCTGACAATTTAAACTTGATGATGGTCACACTCACACCGAAAGTAAGACCACTTCAGAGTCTCCTCTTGCTTGCATTCACCCACTCTCTCCCTAATTCGTCCTTCACTCTTTTTTTGATAATCAATTCGTCCTTCACTTAGCTCAATTATATTGACAAACCCTTTCACTGCTTTCCTTCTTCTCTTTTCAGATCTTCTCATCCATCTGCTCATAAATCCATATGGCCTCATCTTCTTCTTTCACCCCCCAACCCAAGAATTTTGAAGTCTTTTTGAGTTTCAGAGGCGAAGATACTCGTCATGGTTTTATAAGCCATTTATATCACGCTTTGTGTCAACGGGGTATTCACACCTTCATCGATGACAATCTCCCAAGGGGAGAAGAAATTTCTATGGAGCTTCTCAAAACCATTGAGAACTCAGCCACATCAATAATTGTATTTTCCGAAAACTATGCATTTTCCACTTGGTGTTTGGATGAGCTTGCTAAAATTGTTGAGTGTAGGAAAAAGAATCAGTCAGTGCGACCCGTTTTTTACAAAGTGGATCCATCAGACATTCGTAAGCAAAAAGGAAATTTTGGCAAAGCATTAACTATGCATGAAGAAAAATTTAATGATAACAAGAAAGTACAACGGTGGAGAGAAGCTCTACATGAAGCGGCTGGTCTTTCTGGTTGGGACTATAAAAACAGGTATTTATTTAGTGATTACTCTAGCTAGTTGTTCTTCTAGAGTTTTAATTGTTTTTGTTAGCACCCTTAAATTTTATTGTCAAACAAAAACTACCATTTATTGTTTGCTATATATACATAGGGTAGACTTAGGATTTCAAGCTAGAAGGGGCCGACCTATAAGAACAAAAAAAATCTAAATAGGTGTCCATATTATACTAACAAACTGTCAACCAAGATCAATAAACAAAATCATTATTTCTTAATACATTAAGATGCAATTATTTGCTAACAAATACAAAAATAAAATACAAAATAATATTGTTTCTTAAGAGCATCAACTGTTGCAATATATATATATATATATATATATATATATATATATTCACAAACCAAAACTTACTTTTGCTACTTTAATATAGCATTTGATATGTCTCATACAATAGTGTTTTTGGTATTTGATGTTTTAATATTTACCATTAAGAGTACTTAATGCTAGTAATTTAATATTGGGCTAACATGAGATTTTTTATTTTTTATTTTTAAAAAAAAAATTTATTAAGTTTTTAAGTTGGGTAGTTGCTAGTTGGACTAGACTAATTAAAAGAGAGGGAGTCTAAAAGTTATTGGAAGAGTGAGGCACAACTCTACAAATTAAATATATATATATATGTGTGTGTGTGTGTGTGTGTGTGTGTGTGTGTGTGTGTGTTTATAATCATTAAAAAAATTCTTTTTTTTCTTTGGGCCGGGGGGCTTGGGCCCCCTTAGCCCCCCTTTGGTCTGTTCCTCTGTAGGTGTGTGTGTGTGTGTGTATAGATATATATATTTTGAATAAATAATAATACTTATTAGAACACACACAAAAATAGTAATAATAGTGTTTTAAACCGAGTTTATAATTCATTACATAACTCGAATACAACTACAAAAGGGTCTAACATTAACCTTTGTAGTTGTAGACTGGGTTTATAAACAGCGGATGCTAGACACACACAACCAATATGGGATAAATATCCCTATTTTTTTGAGTAAACAGTAATACTTATTAGAAAACACACATGAAAATAGTAATAATAATGAAAGTATTCTTTTGCTCTCATATCTTCTACTAAGATGGTTATTATGGCAATAAAGATCGAAATAAAAGAACTTAATGTTATATTGTCTTACCAACTATTATTCTTTAAAAAAATAAAAAAAAAATTACCAATTAATTAATTGGATTTCTGCAGCATATTATTTTTTTGAAATATTAAAATAAAAATAAAAATTTATTATGATAAAGTAATGGTATTCTTGTCCTCCTCTACTCAGACTTTTCATGCAACTTCGTCTAAAAAGCTAATTTGCTACCTAAAAATATAAATAAACTAATATTTTTTCAATCTATGATTTACATGCCGCTTAATTTATTTAGCAATACTTCAATTCTAATTCTAGTTTATGCTCTTATTTCTCTTTTACAGTCTAACTTGCTACATGTTTTAAATGCCCTGTGAATGGCAGCTGCGATGAATCTAAACTTGTTCAAAAAATTGTTGAAGATATCTCAAAGCATACTTTAAAGAAAGTGCCATTATTTGTTGCTGAACACCCGGTTGGAATAAATTCTCGTGTAGAGGATGTACTAAAATGTTTAAATGTTGAATCAAATGATGTTCGCATGGTAGGGATCTACGGTCTTGGTGGAGTAGGCAAAACTACAATTGCAAAAGCTATTTATAATAGAGTTTCATATCATTTCGAAGCAAAAATTTTTCTAGAGAATGTTAGAGAGAAGTCAGAGACAAATGAAGGCATAATCCATTTACAAGATACACTTATTTCTGAGATCTTAGGTGGTATGAGTTTGAAGGTGCATAACGAATGTAGAGGAACCAACATGATAAATAAAATTCTTTGCCAAAAGAGGGTTCTTTTCATTCTTGATGATGTCGATAATCTGGTCCAATTAAAAAGTTTGCTTGGAAAATGTGATTGGTTTGCTCCTGGAAGTAGAATAATTATGACAACAAGAGATAAACACTTGCTATCCACTTTTCGAAATGGTGTATCAACATCAACATATCTAGTTGAGGGATTAGCTGAAAATGAAGCTATTGAACTATTTAGCAAGCACGCCTTCGAAAGCCATGAACCAAATGAAGATTATTTGACACTTGCAAACCGAGTTGTACGTTATGCCAAAGGCCTTCCACTAGCTCTAGTTGTAATGGGTGCTGATTTGTATGGAAAAACTAAACCTGAATGGGAAAGTGCCTTGAATAAATATGAAAAAATTCCTAATAGAGATATTCAAAAAATACTAAAATTAAGTTATGAAGGATTAGAAGATACTGAAAAACATATTTTCCTTGATATTGCATGTTTCTTCAAGGGATACTGCATGAATTATGATAAGGTTGTAGATATCTTAGAGGCTTGTGGTTTATACCCAGTAATTGGTATTCAAAAACTTATTGATAAGTGTCTTTTGACTAAAGATGAATTTAAGCAATTGTCAATGCATGACTTGCTTCAACAAATGGGTAGAGAAATTGTTCGAGAAGAATCACCAAATAACCTGGGAGAACGTAGCAGACTATGGCATTATGAGGATGCTCTTAATGTATTAACTGAAGATATGGTAAGTTGTTTTGATTCATTTTCTTCATTTTCCTCACGTGAAATTTGAAATCACTTTCTTTAATGGTTTTTGCTTAAAATTTAATAATTGTTATTATTATTATTATTATTTTGGAGATTTACTTACCCATTTGTTCAATTAGGGGTCAAATAAAATTCGAGCGATAATGTTGTGGTCGCCTGAAATAAAACCAACAAATGTGCAATTAAAGGCACAAGTATTTTGTAAGATGAAAAATCTTAGATTCCTTGTTATTCATAATGTACACTGCCATGGACGCCTTAAATATCTTCCTAATGGATTAAGGTTGCTCGATTGGAAAGATTATCCATTTTCTTCGTGGCCTTCTAATTTTTGTCCTAACAACCTGGTTGTGATCAACATGTCTTGTAGCCGACTAGAGAAGCCAACTAAGCAGGTATGTTCATTAGTATTTATAAATTTTTACTACTTTAAAGTCTTAGTTTTTTCTTTTAAAAAAAAATTAAATACTAATTTAAAGATTAAACTATATTTTAAATTTCGAATTTTTTTTTCTTCTACAGATTTGTGCATTCAAAGCCGCAACATATGTGGACTTCAGTTATTGTGAATTGATTAGGAAAATACCTGACTTATCAATGACCCCAAACATAAAGCATTTGAATCTTAGTTTTTGTAAAAACCTAGTTGAGGTTGATGACTCCGTGGGGCGTCTTGATAAGCTTGAAGTGTGGGACCTTAGGTTTTGCAATAAACTTGAAGCTCTTCCTAGCTGTCTCACGATGAAATCTCTTATATCTTTTAGCCTATTCGGCTGCGAGAGACTTAAGAAGCTCCCCAATATCTTGCACGAAATGAAAGGTTTAGAAGATTTAGAACTGGCGCATACGGGTATTAGTAAGTTGCCTCCGTCATTGGAGAATTTGACTGGCCTTAAGATGCTTTCTATTGTATCGAATTTAACACTTCCAGGTAGCATCTATACTTTACAACATCTAGAGAGACTTTGTCTTTCTGGCAATGTCACATTTCCAAAGGACGTGGAGATTGATGGACAGTCACTGTGCAATTCTCTTGGTGGCTTTTCCAATTATGTTTTCCCAAAATTGAAAATACTAGATCTTCTTCACTTTACAAATCTCTCAGAAATAGATTTTATTCTCAATTGTTGTTGCCCCCTCACATTGGAAGTGTTAGAAATTACGTACTGCACAGAATTTGTTATCCTCCCAGAAAGCATAAGCAGATTTGAGAGATTAAATAGGCTTAAAATTAGAAATTGCGGTGAGGTTCGGGAAATTCCAAGGCTTCCAAAAGTATAAGACAAGTAGATGCATTAAATTGCCACTCGCTAGATTCATAATCACTCTATCTTCAGGTACCTCTTTCTCTCTCTCTCAAAGTTATTAAGAAACAATTTTATTACCTTCACAAATACTACTTGACTTGATTTGCTGAGATGTAATTTGTTGAATTCGCCAATTGAATGCAGTTTCGAGAAATCATAGGTCTTCCATCAAATCTACCACCCTGTTTAGGTGTGACAAGTCTACACTCATTTACAAAATCCTTCCCTTATCACCTCAATCGTTATGGATGGAGTCAATATCATTTTGTAGTACCAGGAGATGAGAATGAAATTCCAAAATGGTTTAACCATCAACGTGTTGGAAATTTAATATCATTCTCCATTGGTCCCGAATTTCCAACAATTGCTCTCTGTCTTGCTTTTCAAAAAGAGGAGTATTCTACTCTTATTCATGTCGACATTTCCATCAATGGTAGTAAAAGGACGTTTGAAAAATCAGCAATCTATTCAGCAGAGAAGTATGGGTATCTTTGTTTTTTCTGTAGACCTCAGAGCTCATTGCAGGAACAATTTCAGGACTTGAACCTAGGTGATCAGAATCATGTTGAGCTCTTCTGTGAAACTAATCGTCGTATGACAGACTTCTTCATGGCTCCCAACATTAAAGCCATAGGAGTCCATGTAGAATGCAATTGTCCTCAACCTCAAAATGTAGAAGCTTTGGGACTTTCAATGGACAACTATGAAGCAAGGAGCTGCACATGTTTGTGTGGAGCTCAAACCTGTTGCGGGTGTCTGAAGGAGGTGGGCTCCACGCAGTCAGCAGGACGAGATTCAGTGCATTCGAGCAATTTGGAAAGTCAGATTATCTCACGTGATACAGATGGTGGCGGGTTGGTTTCTGTGCCATCTAATTCAGGGCTTCCAATGGATGTCACAAATGGGTCTGAGTTTACTTTTGGATTTGACGCAACAATTGGTGATGAGTTTGATTTGGGTTCCTCCTCTATAAATGATGATTCTGACTTCAGTCCATATCCACAGTCCAAGAAAATGAGAACTACTTGATCAAATTTCGAAGAAAAATGGCAAGGTACTGTTATTTTCAATGAAACTATTTTCCACTTGATCTTTCGCATTTGTTATTACATTGAAATATTCACCCATCTCTTATTATGAGTGAATTCAAAAAATAAGTAAAAGAAAAGTGTAGTAGAGAAATGAGCACTAGGTATTTGGCTTTGCAAATACTTGATTGCTTGGACTGGCCTTGATGATCTTTTTTCCATTTTGCCTGTTTATGGAAGTGATTGTAATTTTTTTAATTTGTTGTTTTATTAACTAGATGAGAGCAAAGGGCAGTATGATTGATAAGTATCATCTGCTTTTAATGGATAAAAAGTGATTACCAATTAGTTTTACAATGTATAGCCTTGTCCCAGCAAGTTAAATGCATTTAAGTAAAGAGCACTTTGAAATGGTTTGATGAATGAATAGTTATCTCCATAAATAAGATTTTATTAGTACCCAATGGATTTATCATTCCCAATAGTGAATGTCTGAGAATAAGTTCTGCATCAACAAAGGAAAATTACCTCATTGATTTGTCATGAATCCAGGCACTTGAAGGGAATAAAGTAGTTCATGGACTTGTTGTTGAGGCTTGGACTGAAATGGTCAAGCTGTTCAATGGGACATTGGTCTCATCATGACAAAGATGCTTTGAGGCATAGATACACACACTTGTGAAGGCAATAAAATGACCTAAAGGTTCTTCAATAGAGTGGGTTATCTTGGTAACTGTTGAGATTATGTGTAGGATTCTTATACCTATATGATTTGCCAATTATCCACCTCTTGTATCTTTAGATTTTTTTTTTTCCTGTTATGCTGCTTATATATAAAACAATCCAAGCGCATCCTGGTGTTTGGTCTCATAGAAATTAATCTATTCCGAGTTGTTACAAATTGTTGTTATATATGTTGAAGGGGTTTCTAATGAAGATGCAGAATTTCTTAATGCAATGCGGATTTCAACAATAAAGACCCCAATTTGATGATTGGTATATTTCTTGTTTCAGCATTGAGAGCTTCCCCAATAATTCAAATAATATTATTTCCTACCTATATATTCTTATTTATTGTGTTGTTCCTTAACCTACAATATCAGCATTCTTTCAATTATATCATTCCATTTTCTGTCATTACTATCCTAAGTCTAATGTCTTAGAACTGATAATTATACTTATTTCTGCTTGATTTATGGAAATCCAACTTCTGTTGCAGGGTATAACCAAGTGGGTCAAGATATTGGTTGCATGTAATGGTGTTGGTGAGATTTTCTTTTCACAAGCTTATAACAGGCTGTAGCATTTGGTGAGATTTTCCCCATATTTATTCTGTTTTAGAATTCTTCAGAAGGTGCAAAATTTCATATAACTCTCATAAGTTTCAAATTAAGATATTATGAATAAACATACCATAATAGAACTCTCCTAAATTTCAAATATTTGTTTTTGATATATGGAAATGACAATAGTGATGAAAGGCCAAATTACTGAAGTCACTCACTGGACATTAAGGCTATGAGCTAGGACTGATGCTCTCTCTCTCTCTCTCTCTCTCTCTCTCTCTCTCTCTCTCTCTCTCTCTCAATACTACCTATAGGTAGAAAGGATTTGTACATTAAATTTATGACTTTCTCATTATTTTATGACCATCTGCATAATTATAGAATAAGGCCATGGGAAAACTAAACTAGGCATAAGTTAATGTAAAAACTTTGACTAAGTATTGTTGTGATATGTTTTATTTTCATGGTAATGCAATTACTGCATTTAGTTTTCCTGAAAGTGTCATATAAAAACAGTGAAATCTCCCCATTTCAAGTAATGTTTGAGATTGACGTTGTTAAACAATATGAAACGAAATAATTATTCCAATTTTTTTCTGGTTCCCTTTAGAATAAATTCTTGCATGCAATAAGAGTTATTTTTGAAGTTGTAGGAGAAAAGGATGACCAATTCTTTGCTAGTAGTGATTCTCATGGATTATATTAACCTTGAGTTATAGCAATTGTGCAGAAGGAATAAGATCGGTCCTACATGCAATGATCAAGCTTTGACCTGGATGATTGCACGATGCAGTAGAAAATTTGGCATTCTGAGTGGCAAAGATGTACTAGAAGATCATAATTTAAGCTTGATGACAGATTTCAAGTAAATAAAGGATCTCCTCAATCAGAATGGCTTTGCTTGTGATGAAAGCCAAACAGTGACAGCTGATAATGATATTTGCGGAACTTATATCCAGGTGAGCGGTTTCCCATTAGTAATGTTGGTAGGATAGAGGATTTTCCTGTTTCATTTCCTCTGGCTGTCATTAAAGAGTACCCCAGAGTAATGTTGCTAGGATTTTTTCCCCCTTGATGAAATGATGTTAACACTTCTTCATGAAGTAAGTAAAATGTTAGTGGGTAACATAGGTTGTAGAGCATAATTCATATTTATCATTGAGGATTGAACATGATAGTATTAAGTAGCTTTCATTTAAAAATAACATTTTGCATGAGCATCCAGATGCAATGACATACAGAGATAGGATCTCAGATTTGGGATTTTGGGATTAATTTATGGTAATGAAAGTTGAATGGTAGATGAAGTTATTTGGAGAAAAAAGTGGAGATCAACATTAATGCTGTATGGATGGGCATTGATGATAAGAGAGAATATGCAATATCCATCTTGGGAGTTTGAATATCTTATTAGAGAAAAAAACAAAAAAGTATCCAACTTTGTAGGCCCCAGCATGTTCTCAAAAAGTTCAGAGAGCCATCAAGGAGTAGTTGAGGAGAGGCCATGTATAGTCAAAACACATGTGAATATTGAGGAGTTGGGGAAGCTTGCTAGTTGGTATAACCCTAGAAGGCAAAAAGTTATTGACCCTAAATTTTAATGCACTATCTAAAGAGTGATTTACTAAAGCAATCTACTTATAAATTGTAAAAATAGATAGAAAGCTCTTTGTAATATGTCCAAATTACTCAAGTGCTTTCGAAACAACTCAGGCTTCACAAACTCGGGATCAAGGACCACAGAAGCCTGTTAGAATGTCCACAGCTCCTGATAGTTGCAGTTGGTGATCAATGCTAAAGGTTTTGGCAAGCTTCTTCCAAGTTGGGGAGAGGGAGAGAGAGTGGGGGGGAGGTGACAGCTTTTGTAGCCAAATCACATGAAGAACTGTTTGCTGGTTGCTTCAACTGCAATACATCAAGTAAGAAAGACTGCTAAGACGTTTGGCAACCAAAAATTGTTTTTAACAGCTAAGCCTAAAGGGCGCTCTCACCTAGTTGTCTTGATTGCAAGTCATATATGGGAGGATATCTACACAAAGAAGAGAAGGCTTCCTTGAAGATTGAAAGTGACAGTGGAAGACACTACTGACTTGCTGAAGCAGGAGATGCAAGTGTTTTTTGCTGTTCATATCAGGTATTAACTGAGGCTAGCGTTCTTTGTTGAACCAGCCCTTTTTGTAGTATCAATAGGAAAATAATTTTTTTTTTTTAACTGCATATCCACTCTAGTTAATGTACTCTTTTAGGTGAATTTGGGCTTATGCTTAAAAAACTTCAATCCAGGAAGATAGGAGCCACCAATTCTCCATTCTAACACATTACTTGACAGAAATTTACGTTTAGAACATCCTAAAGTTGTAAATGGTTATCAAAAGATTAATTGTATGTCATTTCATATTAAATTACTCATTTCAAGGTGGATTTTTTTTTTTTTTTGTTGATACAAGGTGGATTTTGACTCAAGTTGAAAAGCTTTATCTATTTTTAATGAGGTATAAGCTTATTATGATACATTATTAAAGCTTAATAGAACTTTTGTGGGGACCCAAAAAGCCAAAAAATCTCCTAAATGGGGTGAGGTGAGGGAGAACCAAATCATGGCTGAGTCCCACATTGCCTAGGTAGGGTGAGGTCCTGTACTTTATAATTAAGGAAAGTCTGGAACCCGAATGGGTTTGAGGTCAAAGTGAGGAGCAACCCAAAGTGTACAATATCATGCCAATTTAGAGTTGGCACGTGATAGTTTTTTTTTGTTATTTGTTGTTGTTGTTGTTGTTGTTTTGTGTGTGTTTGTGTGTGTCATGGGAAGAATCAAATACTTGAATACGAATTCGGTTTTGTTCTCTGAATCAGTTGTTTACCTATGCCTATGTTCGGCATAGTGCTTCCATAGCAAAACCTCTTCAGGGTTGTTCTGTTTTCTTTCCTCTGAATTTAGTAGGCATGACTGCAACACAAATTGTTTAGTTTTGTGTAATCTTGCAGTGTGATTACAATAGAGAGGAATGGTAATTCTTTCCTCCCTTTCACACTCTTGATATTAAATCACAATAAATGCAAGCACACAAGCCTTGACTTTTGCTTCAACCAATTTCTTTTTCCTCAGCTCTCCCTTAGGCCGAATAGCCTTTTAATGCATCAACCCCTTTCTTTTCTTCTTTTTCTCCTCAGCATGACCAACACGCCTAAGTCACTGCAAGCAGAAAATAGGCTGACTTTTGTGGCTTGTCTGTTATACATCCCTTCATAAATGTTGCTGGACTTCTGTACATAATTATAGAGAAAAAGATGAACCCAATTCTTCTCTTTCGGTCAAGCTACTTTAGCAAACCCATTTCACTTTGCTGACTTCTGAGCACTTGCCCAACAAGCTCATTCAATGAGCTAAGCAAAAGAGTGGGCTGGACATGTAGGTGTCGGCACCCAACAATCTCTGCTTCGAACAAACTACTGGTAATAGATTAGTACATTTGCAAGCATTGTGAATTAATGGCTATAAAAGGAGCTCAATGAGAACCGTAGTTGGTTCTCAAGGCAATGAAGTGCCAAAAGGGATCCTAGCAACGTCATTATCAAAGTTGTGGCATTTGCTACAAGTCCTCTGTCCACCGTAAGTGAACATTGAAATCTTGGCCACCGACATTATCTTATTTTGGCCACTAAGTTCGACAGAATAGCTTCGTTTTTTTCCTACATTGAAATCTTTAATTTTAAATAAAATACAAATCCATCTCTTTCTCTGTGGAAGGTATTGTTATTTATATTACAACTGGAGATACTCATTGACGTGTTGTGCAATAAATTCTTATATCAGTTGTTATGATTTTGGTCAATCAAAAAACAAAAAAAAATTGTTATGATTTTGGACTAGCCTAAATAAAGCCAAGAACACTCTTTGAATAAAACTCAGTTGTATTGATTCTGTGAAATGATTACAATGAACTGAGAATAGATACAAAGCTTTAAGCTATTGGGTAAAAATCTTAAGTGATTTCCATAAAGCAGTTACTACAATTATTACAAAACGGTGCCATGAAGTTCATTAACTCCTCCGTATTCATGAAGTTCATTAACTCCTTATTTAATTTGAATGTCGTCGTGTTGTTATCATTCTTCAATGAACTAGCCAACGGCTGTAATTTATGTTCCAACTTTCCTTTGCCTTTAGCATAAAGAAATAAAATATTTACACGAAACAACAATATTTAACATGGTTTGGCCAATTTTATATTTATGTCCAAGACAACACCAACCAAAATATCCACTATTTATATTTCTTGATAGACAAGGAATATCCAATTTACTTTTTCAACAATAAAACACATTTTAAACAAAAACCTTTTCTTAGGAAACCAAAACTAAAACTAATTAGGAATTTGAAGCAAATTTCTATCCTCACATCATATTATTGTGATAAAAAAAAAAAACTAGTCAAATGACATAATATTTTGACTCCAAGCCATCTTGACTCCATAACCTTCGTATTGTTCATATATTAGCTTACCTGGTATGTAAAAACAAAGAAGACATCTCATAAAGATGCAAAAAGAGCAAATTGCTTCCAAAACAAGGAGCATTTTTTTTTTTTAAAACTCAGTAAATATTAGTATTTGGGCTTTTATTTGCTTCACTCTCTTTAGTAGTTGCTTCGGCCTATCAAGTGACAGACATTCTTTTTCCTTAACAGTTTGACAAGCTAGCTCAAAAAGGATTAAGAAACTAGAGAGAGGGGTGAAGGAGCAAACCAAGATTTCCATGAGCTAAAACAATAGTAAAACTCGTTTGAAAATGGACCAACTTTTTCTTTCTTATTTTTATGTTTGGAGTGAGGTTTGAGGTGTGTAGACTTGTAAAAATTACGAGTTTATGTGATTTTCTTTGTAGAGAAAATCTTGTTTAACACTCACTATTACCCAATCCATTCAAATATCCTTTGAAATCGTGTTTTAAAAACTCGATTTCAACTCATATGGGAATGTTTATAGGGTGAGTATCAATAGTGAAAGTGTGATAGTCATTACTCTTTCCTTGCATTGCATTAGACTTGTAGCGGTTTTGAAATAAATCCTTTATATTGGCCCAGTTCCTATAAATAGGGGCTGTTGGAAATGAAGCCCAATCTTGCACTTAGAGAACATGGGCTACAAAGCCCAACATGAGTATTAAGCCTAATCCATGAAGTAGAAATCAATGAGTTGTAAAGCCCATTTCGGTGATGGAAAAGTTTACAGGTACAAGGCCGAATCAGTGAAGCGGAAAAGACATGGACTTTTGAAGCCCAACTTGTGAGGTGAAGCAGCCGGGCCCTCCATGAGATCTATTTTAAGTAGAGAGAGAAGATAGGAGGATTCAATCCCCATTTTCTGAAGCGAAATTATTGGGTTTGAAGCCCACTTAGATGAATTTTTGACTTTCTTACCGGTTCCTTAAAAACAATGGATTTCTGACTTGGACTCCAAATGTTTCAACTCAATCTTAACAGCTTTTTTAGCTTCTTGTTAAAATTTTATTTTGAAAATTTGTTAAAATATACTAATACTTTTGAAAAGTGAGAAAAAGTGAAGTTTTTAAAAATTGTACATAAAAGTTAAAATGAAAAAAAAAGTTAACTTATAATTTGTTCCCAAAAACACACTCAATGTTCTAATAACAAAGCTTTAGTGAGCGTTAATGAGCAAGTGCTTTGTTGCCATGTATTCACAGAGAAAATGGAGCATCAACAAATTTGCTTAGTATTGGTTTGCTATTTTGAAAAATCTTGACTTAAAAAAAATGTTGTCGTTTGATAATCACACTTTTTGTTTGTAGTATGGTACGGTTTGGTTTTGGTTTATTTTTAGCGCCGCACTTTGCAGTGCGGTGTAGCCAAAACCATCATTACACCGTACCTTATTTCTGCAGTCACATGTGCAGAGCAGTGTATAAGATACGGTTTGAAACTAGAATATTTTTCAAATTTTGGACTTTTCCTACCTAGCTTAAAACTAATTTTTCTTTTTGTTTTGGGCAAAGTTTTAAACTATTGTGTTAGTTTTTCTTTATTTTGGGTTGGCTTTCCTATCAACACTTGCTAGGATCATTAAACTTTTTTTTTTTTTTGAAAAATAGGGTTATTAAACAATTAATAATATATTTAATATAAAAAAAAATAAATATATTGATATATAGAGAGAGAGCAATGCAGTGTGGTTTGTACATAAATATATTAATATATAGAGAGGGAGCGGTGTGGTGCGGAGTGGTTTTTTTATTATAAAACCGCCAACTGCACTGCACCATGCGATGTGGTGCACTGTTACTTGTAGTGTAGTGCAGTGCAGTTATACCATTTTGCGGACAGTTCTGGTGTGGTTTTTGTAGTTTGGTGAACACTCTCTCTCTCTCTCTCTCTCTCTCTCTCTCTCTCTCTCTCTCTCTCTCTCTCTCTCTCTCTCTCTCTCTCTCTCTCTCTCTCTCTCTCTCTCTCTCTCTCTCTCTCCATATACATATATATTCTCCATCTTCTAGTCTCGAACCTGAATCTCCCCACAGCCCCTAGGTACTAAGCCTAGGGAAGTGCCTCTTGACCAGCATGGTCATTGGGGAATTGAAGTAGATGCGTGTTAATTTTTATTTTTTAGATACGGTAAAATTTAAACTAAAGACATCCAATATATTGACATAAGTGTTGATAGAAATATCTTGCGTAAGCTACCAATTCTATTATAGCTATTAATCCAGTTCATTATACTCTCATTATTGATGATTTCTTAATAAAAGCTCATTATTTTTCTCAACAAGTAGAAGATATGATATAATTTCAAAATATTTTTGGAACTTACATTCTTGATATTGCTGCCACAGGAGCATATTCAAAGCACGAAAGCAATAAATATTTTCTCTAACATGTCTTTTTCAATGATTTTTTCACCACATAATTTCAACTGTGAGCTTATTTTAAACAGTGATGAATTATATTCACTCACACTTTTGAAATCATATTCACTCACATTTGGGAGGATTACACTTTTATGGTGTTCATATCTTTCCCTTAAATATTTCCACAGCACAAAGGGATCTTTTTCCGTGAGGTACTCTCTTTTTAATTTATCATGGAGATGGTGGTGAATAAAGATCATTGTCTTTACTCTACCCTACCGGGATGTTTCATTGCCATCTTTAATAGTATCTCCAAGGGCTATTGCATCCAAGTGGATCTCAACATCCAAGATCCATGATAGGTAATTTGCTCGATAGGTCAAGGGTAGTGAACTCAAGTTTTGTCAGGTTCGACATAATATATATAGAGGGTTTTACTAACATGCCCTTAGAGCATATGTTAGTAAACAATTTTAGAAAAAATTTATGTGATAGTGAAAACGTGATTAATTTTTTGGACAATTTTTTTAATTTTTCATAAAAGATTTTCTAAAATGGATGATTAATATGTGCGCTAAGGATATATATGTGTGTGTGTGTGTGTGTGTGTGTGTGTGTGTGTGTGTGTGTAAGGATTGGATTTGGTTCCTTAACCCAAACGACTGGAGGATCTAGGCTCAAATAGCCCCACACAATGAATTTATAGAAAGTAGGCAGTAAGACTAGACTTCTATGGGTTAGATAACGTTCGTTATGGGCCAAAAATAACAAGGAGGCAAGGAAAAATAGAAGGTAACCAAAGTATTGTAAAAGAAAATTCTCCTCGGTCAAGTCTGAGGAGATTAGTTCTTGAATATATTCCTATGAGACTTGTTTACAATTTCACTTGCTTGTGCTACAATGTTTTTCTCTGTTATTTCCTTCGATCCCCCCTCTCCGAAGGATCTTCTATCTTATATATAGATCATTTTAAATGATCCTGGCATTCCATCTGTTGATCATGCAGGTCATCACTCAAGTGTTAGTCCCATTAGACACCTTCCCTGAACTCCTATGAGATGTAGCAACCAAAGCAACACTGTTCAAGGGTCTTCTCCACATAAATGCGGCTAGGAGGTTTGGTGGGATGCATTAAATGTGGTGACAACCACCAGCTCTTCAATCACGTCAGTGCTAACCCCTTTCCTAAAGCCCTTTCTGTACAATAAGGCCTCTCTTAATGACATATTGATGATGCGATCATAAAATCTGAAGATGTGGCCTCCTCGACACAGTAATTGTTCTTCTCGGCCATGTTATGACATGTGGCGTAATTACCTTGCTTGGAATTCTAGTTCCCACAATATATATATATATATATATATATATATATATATATATATATAATCGGCTAACACGAGGGATGGGTGAAATAATTTATGTGATTGGAAGCTGTTGCGGTGATGGAAGGCCGAAGAAAATTGCTGCTGAAGGCCGTAATATATAAACGGACGAAATTGGACACACGGTCCAAGCTTCAATTTCCAACAAAGTTCATAATATCAGCGAACGTATGCAGAAAAAGATTGAAACCTTATTCACATGTGATAGGCATAGCACATTCCAGCCATATTGTACTTTTATTTTTTTTCTTTTTCAAGGTGGATCCTCCAACTATTACAGTTCTTTCATGGAGTTAGCTCCTTTTATAGCCAGTCTCTAGGTAATGGTTGCACTCAGTTGTCTAGACTAGATTAATGTTGGGTGCAAGGTTTGAATTTTGTGGCTAAAGAAGAGAATTTAGTATTTTGGTCTGTGTAGAGATATGAGACTCGGCAAACAGTAGGGTTTTGCTCTAATTAATTTAGTTTCATTGCATTTATCATCTCATTGTTTTGCTTTTGTTATATAGAAGATTAATTCCTAAATATTTTTGGAGAATAGTGAATAGTGCTCTCCCTCTTAAATATTAAGATTCACTCATTAAATTCATAGTAGGGTCCATCATAAAAATGGGACGAGAGAGCACTATTTTACCATACTTTGTGAGTATTTAAGATTTTTCCTATATACATCGCCTTGGATTTTCTTTGAATGACACCTAGCATGAGAGGTGTCCATATGCCACTACAAAAAACCAGCCCTATAGTGGCATTTGTGAAACGCCACTACAGGTCCAGAAAACACCATTATTGTATCACAACTATAGACATATAGTGGCGTTTTTGAAACACCACTATAGCCAAATTAAAAAAAAAAAAAAATTACCTATAGCAGGGTTTGTAAACACTATAGGTCCATAACCTATAATGGCATTTTAAAACACTACTATAAGGGCTGAATTTTTTTTAAAACACTCCTCTCTTTAGCGCAAGCTTATAAGTGAGAAAGTGGAGGGAGATTTTCTCGATGTGGGATAAGTTCCCCAAGGAGTACAAAAAATAGTTTCCCTATGAGTACAAAGCTACACAAAAAGAAGTTTTCTTTTATTGTGTGGACACATTTTGTACTCCCAAGGAAACTATGTTTTGTAATAACTGATGGTACACTCCTCTCTTCAGCTCAGGCTTATAAGTGAAAAAGTGGGAGAGGAATCTTTCGATGTGGGATTGCATGAAGTTTCCCAGGGAGTTTAAAACATAGTTTCCTGGGGAGTACAAAACGTGTCCACACAAAATATATATATATATATATATATATATATATATATATATATATATATTAGTATGTTAAAACATTAATTATTTTATTTTTATTTTTTAAAGGTCTAGTTTATTTTATTTTATTCAGAACCAACTTAATATATTTTAGAGCATAAGGCCATAAATTTTAGTAAATATTTTAATATTTATATATTCATTAAATACTATGTATTCAAATTTTTATATATTTTTTGTTTTAAAAAATTGTTCTTCTTACATTTTGAGATACAAAATTGATATTATAGCTTTTGTATTTTGGTTTTATTAATTTCTCTTTTACAAATTGTTAAGAAATCAGTGATTTCAATGGTTATTTAGCACATTCATAACAACTCATAACGTTGTTTTATGTAAAACAATTTAGGATTATGATTATGTTCGTTCATTTTATTCAAAACCGGCTTAATACATTTTTGAGCAGAAGGCGATAAATTTTAATAAATTTTTTAATATTTAAATATTCATTAAATACTTTGTATTCAACTTTTTTATATATTTTTTGTTTAAAAATTGTTCTTCTTACTTTTTGAGATACAAAATTGCTATTATAGATTTTGTATTTTGGTTTTATTAACATCTCTTTTAATAATTGCTAAGAAATCATTGATTTCAATGATTATTTAGCACATTCATAACAACTCATAACAGTTTTTTTTTTTTTTTATGTGAAACAATCTAGGATTTCAATTATGATCGATTTTTATTGGTTCAATGTTTTGGAATATTTTTGAAGATGGGAAAAGAATGCAAAACACCGCACAATATTTTCTTGTAAAAAATTAGTTATAATTCTACATTTTTTTTCCAATTTTGAGGCATTTTGTTACTTTAAGAGCATTGGCATTTGGTATTGCAAATGCTATATGTAAAACTCCACTATTGCAAAAAAATTTGCAATTGTGCTATAGTGCAATTCTAAAGATAGAATTGCATTGTAGCTCAATTCTAAAAAAAAAAAAGTATATATATATATATATATTATTCACTTTATCAATTCCTCTCTCTCTCTCTCATCGGGTTTTGGGTTTTTGTTTTTATTTGAGTTTTGGGATATATTATTTTATTGTATAGAAATATTATTTTAATATGTTGTATTGTAAAATACAATTGTAAAATAAAAGTTGGAATGCTGAGAATATTGTAAAACGATATGGTATAATTGATAAAGTAGTTTTTTAAGATGGTAAAATAGAAAAGAATAGAATTTTGGAATGTGAATACCCTAACGAGATAGGAGTCTTAAAACCTTTTAAAAAAAATATTTGGGGGCAGATAGGGGCCTACGGCCTAGGCCTTAGGTTGATGCTGATTTTACACTATCATTCCCTGGCATAGACACAAAGAAGTTCCTACAGTGCAGAGTAGTACTGCCCCTTTTGGTTATAGCATATGCACATGGGTTTTACACTTTTACTTCCCATGGTTATAGCATAGTGCAGAATAGTTCCTTGTAATTCAACATTTGAGATGACAACCAAGGAGAAAATGTTGACATATGGTAACTTGAAAAACCAGTTCCCAAGCCAATTGATGGCGAAACCGTGCTGCCTCTAATTTGGAAGTCAGTCTAGTTAATCCACCTTCCATAGTTATTGCCAAGAAGGCCCCTCACGAGGGAGTATACCCTACTTTGAGTGTATGTTTTCTATTGTGAAAGCACAAAGAGCCCCACCTGATTAATATGGGTGTGTATAAGTAAAAAAAAAAACACCACAAAAAACTTGATTTTTAGTAGTGGTTGTAACCACTACTAAAACTATTAAAAACTATTGTTAAAAGTCAATTTTAGGTCTATACCAGCGGTTTTCTAAACCACTGCTAAAATTTGAATAACTGCTATTATGTTCCCGTCGCTATAGGTCACTATAGGTTATAGCAGCGGTTTTAGGAATCGCTAGTATAGAGAACATCTATAGCAGCAATTCATAGAACTGCAACTAGAGAATTAAAAACTGCTAGTACACATAGCCTTACCTTTTGGAATTAATTATATATACCAACGGTTATGTAATAGCTGCTAGATAATTAAAAACCACTAGTACACACGGCCCTTCCTTTTGGAATTAATTATTTGTACCAACGGTTATGTAACTGCTTCTAGAGAGTTAAAAAACGAGTCCAAATCTTCTGTCCCACTTTTCCTGCTCCACTTTATACTCCACCAGTAAAAACTTGCCATGTATTCACCTAATTAATTAAATACTACTATTAATTAATAACGGTAGCATTTAATAAGTCAATAATGATAGAATTTAATTAATTAGGTGAATACGTGGCAAGTTTTTATTGGTGGAGTATAGAGTGGAGCAGGAAAAGTGAGACAGAAGATTTGAACTCTTAAAAAACCGCTAGTACATAGGGCCTTTCTTTTGGAATTAATTATTTATACCAGCAGTTATGTAACTGCTGCTATAGATTCTTTAGCAGCAATTCTATAAACCGCTGCTAAACAAAATTAAAAATATTTGTATTCCTTTCCCTTATTTCTAGCATGGATCATTTTTAATAGCAGATTTGTGAATTACTACTAGATATTCTTTAACAGTAATTTTATACAACAGTGCTATAACATGTTTGGAATGTTATTAAAATCCACAATTTCAAAACTCAAAGTAATAAAATTATTGCAAATAGTTAATAATATTGATCCAAATGAAGATATAAAACTTTACAATTCGAAGTTTGAAATCACAAATGGCCTAATAAAAGTATAAACAATAATTTTTGGTACTTAAGATAGACAAGGATAAAATAATTGTAGACAACCTACAATAAAAACTAAGACTATAAATATTCCCTTTGAAGTACGCCAAAAGTCACTCCAGCAATAAAACTTGGTCTCCTTTTATATTCCAATGTATTGTCTTAGTTTCCTGGAATACAATAAACCATATATTTGCATTAGTAAAAATTATATAGTCAAATGATGACAAATACATATCTTCTCACATGCATTATTTTTATTGTATTACCTCTAAACCAAGAGTCAACAAGCTCAGAATAATCTGGACGATTTACCATATTTGGAGCCTTAGCCACTACTTGTGTTGCAATTTTTGACTTATCAAAGTGCTTTTCTTTCAAAGCATGCTTCCAATTCCTTCATTAATCACCCAATCTCTTTAAAGTATGACGCTTGATTATCCATCTTGCAATCTCATCTTGGGAGATGTTAAATTTTGACTGAAACACAAATACATATAAAAAACCATAACCACTATGTAGAAGCATTTTTTCTCCCAAAAAAAAATGTTAGAAGCATTGAAATTCTGGAAAGAAGTATAATATATGTTACTAAAATTTTAATACCTTCCAACAATTTTCTTTGTAGTCATTTGGCATTGCACGCCAACTAACAACGTTAATAGGACATAAGTGCAGCTTCCTTGCAACAATCTTATAAATTGACTAAGCCTATGACGTTCATGTTCAGCAGGTTGGAAATAACAATCAAAAGACAACTTAACCTTATTTTTAGGGGCAAACTTCATATGTCATACATACTTGTTATTCCAAGTATCATATATATACCTGCATCATTTGTTTATGCACAAAAAAAAAAAAAAAAAAAAAAAAAAAAAAAAAAAGTAGTCAACACCACAATCGTACTTATAATAATGTGTTATATGCTACAAGGACTACAAACATAAGTAATCATATTCATGACTACTTGTAATTTGAAATTTTGCTTCCTTATATTCTCCATATGAATAGTCATCAACTTGAGGGTGAGTCTCTAATAGAGCCCTTGATTGATTAGTTGATGGGTCAAGTGAATGATCAGGTCATGCTATGTAATATGATTAATTAGGTGTTGATGAGTCATGTGATGGACCTCATGGTTGGGATTGATTTTCAACCTCAACTAAATCAAAACATTCCATTGTCATATTTATGTGGAAATTTACTATAGATAATTACTCACATATGTTTGCAAATAAAATTAATGTTTGAAAAAGCAAGTGCACACTACACATAGAATAGCGTTAAAAACTCTATGAACAGATGACAACCTTTTAAAAAGAGGGAAAATTTAATGTAGTTAAATGACTCAACTCTTGAAACTAAAAATCACTTAATTTATTAAAATTATTATATTTTACCAGTTGGTTATTATGGTGCATTGGATCTTTACCTATGTTCTCTCTCTTCAAAGTTATGCATTATTTAAGGTTTTATAGGTGCCCAACAAAAGTCCTCAATGGAACTGTGATAATATTCATGGAAAAAAAAAACTAATGGATTCCAACTAAATTTTTGAGAGTAAATTAGTGTGAGAGGATAATGATCATAGTCTAAAAGTTAGTTGTTAGGTGTGCCAAATAGTTGTATTAGGCTCCTAGAATTGTTCATTGTATTTTTTGGTGTCCCAAAAAGACATTCTGATTTTTTTTTTTTTTACAAAAATTTTTAGTAATTAATCAGGAAAAAAGAATAATTTCACTAATATTAGATTAAATTAGTATAGATTCATGAAAATCAAGAATCACATGCACATATTCAAAGTCAAAGCTAAGTCTCAATTCATTCATTACTCATTTTATTAATATAAATGCTAAGTCTCAACGCCTTCAAAAAATGCTAAGTCTCAACAAATCATGAAATGCATAAAAGAATCTAATCAAATAATTAATTAACATTATTTTATTTTTTATAATATATATTGTATATTTTTATAAATTTAATAAGCTTATTTTATTTATATGTTATATAATATTTTATTTATTTATTTAATAACAAATGCATAATACTTTATATAAATCATGATGTTTATTTGGGGAGTAATAGTTAAAAACCACATGCAGTCACTCTTTAATCTTCACTCTGTTAGATTTGGAGAAAACTCTAAAAGAAAGCTGTAAAAAAAATACTGGAGATTAGATTTGGAGAAAATAGCAAACTCTTAAATGTAAAAAATACTAGAGATTAAGAAAATTGGTGATGTGATAGAGAAAGAAAGAGAGACTCACCCGTGGGTTCTTGGTATGATTCCTTGATTTCCTTCTGCAAGTGGCTTTTATTTTTTTTTATTTTTTATTTTTTTGGTTCTTAATGAGATTAGAAACTTCTTGTATTCTCCTTTGCTTTTTTTAGGTAACTAGAAACTCCTTTATTTTTTATCAGAGTGATTATGAGGGGCTAAAGGTTTTTTTTTTAAAACATGGCGGCAACTAAAAAAAATTTTTAATGGGAGCGGCAACTAAAATTTTGAGATAAAGAATTAAAGATAAAGAGGCGGCTAAATCTTAAACTATTAGAAACCAAGATAAGGATTTCTAAAAAAAAAAAAAACAAGATAAGCTAAGCCGTTGGGTTAATTCACCCTTCCACATGCGTATGCCACACTGCCACTTTAATTCACCTTTTTTTTAGTGTGCTGAATGTCTAGTTTTAAACACTTCTTTTTCTTTTTCTTTTTCTTTTTCTGAACGAACACACACGTTTATGGAAAAAAAAAAAAAAAGGTGGTTGTAAAATTTCAACCAGGATTCGAACCTGCCTTATCAAAGATCCTTTGTGTCCAAAATGCTGACCAATAAGTTGTGCTATTGGCTCAGTTAAGAAAAGGAAAACTATGGTAATTAATTACAATTTAAAGAATTTGGTAAATTAAAATAGTTCATGACATCTATCAATAAAATACAAAATCTTATATATTACTTTTTATTATAAATAATATATTTAGCATTAATCATTATGTTTTATACTTGCAAGGTACTTATTCATTCTCATTATAACCGATAGTCCTGAAGGATTAATTATAATTTTATGCTTTATTATTTTTATAATAACAAATTAATGAAAATTATATTTAAAATTTATTTTATTTCTTTATATTTTTTGTAAGTACTCGGAGATTGATGGCCCAAGCTCACTAAGAATAATGATGCCTTGTCCTTCAAATCAAGCCCAAACAATAAATTTTCTATAGAGAGTGGGAAAACAATTTAAGTGTAATGCTAGGCTAAGTCCAAGTCTAAGGCCGAGGTGCCCAGAGTAATAGAGAGGTGTAATTCAAGTAGTGATTGAGAATAATGCCCTCTTCGGGCAGGTCTGAGGTTTAGTTTCTTATGTATGATTGAGAATATGCATTTTTGACCCCTAAAAAAAATCATGATCTATTACTCGTCCAAACTAGAGAGTCTTGAGGTCTTTAGCATTTGAAGGGATAGACTTGATAACTGAAGCTTAAAAGGGGTAGAAAATAGAATTAATGAGAAATTCTTTCCATCTTGGTGGATTGGAGGTTGAATAAATTAAATTAGATATTGTAGCTTCAACATATAAAATCTAGGAAGTATGGACACTTCATTTGAAGTGTCATACCCGTGTCGTTTTAGGTGTCATACCGTGCCTTACCCACTGTTTCATGCTATATTAGGTGTCGTCGTGTCATTAGGGGTGGAACTACATTTGCACTACCCCACCACCCCCCCCCCTCCCACCCAACAAAAAAATTTAAAATATTTTTTATATATTAGTTGAGTTTTTTAAAGGATTCATAAACAAATTAGGAATTCCCCCCCCCCCCGCCCATCCCTAAAAAAAAGAAATTAAGTTATCAAACAATGATATAACAAAAAATAATTGACTAGCAGAGTAACAGTCCTCGTAATTATAGAATTCATGTATTTTTTATTAGTTTCTTTTTTAAAAATAATTTCACTTTTTTCTCAACAATGCACTTAAAGTTTTGGTTTATAATTTGAAGACTTCTTTGGTTTTATTGGAATTTTTTTATTCACTTTGATAGATAGCTTAGTAATTATATATTGCAAATGAAAATTTTAAGAATTTATTATGTATATGATAATAGATGAATATTGTTGTATGAAATATCATTATTGAGTTTTATTCTATATATTTTGAAGATACCGAGTTTTTTTTTTGTACATATCTAATATCAAACTAAACAACATTTATTTAATCACTAGAGTCTAGAAGATGATAAGTTATTTTCAACCTCGTGTATCTGTGTGTAATGTATCAGTATTATAGCTCGGCCCCCTAAAGGAATTTTCTTGGTTCCGCCCTTATGTGTCAGAGTTGTACCTACGTCCACGCTTCTTAGGCTAGAATAGAACGTGGAAAGATTACTCATTGACCATGAGAAAGTGGGAACCCGTTGTCACCCCAAATAAAATATCTGGTTCCGCCCTTGTGTGTTGTACTCGTACCTATGTTTGTGCTTCTTAGGGTAGAATAGAACGTGGAAAGATTAATCTTTGACCAAGAGAAAGTGGGAGTCGATTGTCTGATTTTGATTTTTGTTCTCACCCCGTTAACTAAACGGGTTTTTTTAACCCCAAAACCTGCCCCGTCGGGCCCTACCCCGCCGCTTCAGGACCTAATCTGAAGTCCCTAATCCTTGGCCCAATCCATGACCCAATCTTAAAAATAAAAAATAAAAATCAATTTTATGTTTTCCTAATTTATGATATTCAGATTTATGATTTTCCCTTTCAAAAGAAAAAACTCAAACACAAATCCTATCACAAACCTAAATATAGTTCAAGAAGAAATAATAAATAAATAAAAAGTAAAGCACTAAATCACTCCAAAATCAGAACCACAAAACACTTGGAAACTATAAATAAAATAAAATAAAAATCCCTCATTTTTTCGATCAAGGCCGAATCAGAACCACCACAACCGTGGCGACCCATTTGCTGAAAGTGCAGTAGACCCAACATAGTGTGTCTCTGCGAAACAATTCCGGGTCAGCCCATTCCAACAAAGACCCAAATCGTAATCATTCAACACCCCCATGAAGGTCCCCACAAGCTCTCTACTGTACCAGTCCTCGCCAAATGAATACATCACAAAATGGTGATTAGGGTCATTCTTCAATTGAGATTATTGGAAAGTGAGAGTGAGGGCAGTTGAGAGTTAAGGAGAGGGAGGCGGCGGCAATAAGTGAGAGTGGGTGGCGTGGTGAAGGAGTGAGTGGCAACAGCAAGTGAGAGTGAGAGTGAGGGCAGTTGAGAGTTAAGGAGAGGGAGGCGGCGGCAATAAGTGAGAGTGGGTGGCGTGGTGAAGGAGTGAGTGGCAACAGCAAGTGAGAGTGAGAGTGAGGGAGAGGGAAGCGACTGAGAGTAAGAATAAGGGAGAGGGAGGCAACTGAGAAAGTGATTAGGGTTAGGGAAGTGAAATAGAGAAATGAGAAAGTTAGGGTTTTAAATTTTTTTAATATTATATATGTATATGGGTCAAGTTCGGGGTCAGTATGCATAATACTCGCACCCGACTCTAACCCATTATAGGTTGGGTTTTTAAAACCCAAACCCGCTCTGTTTGCTTTGCGGGTCGGGTAAAACCCGCCCATTAGGGTTGGGTCGGGTACTTGCGGGTCGGGCAATTTTTTTCATTCCTAGTTGCACTTGGCCTCACTATGGTCCAAACCCATGGCAATAAATCAACAATGAGGACAATGGATTTTTTTTAGAGGGAAATAAGAACAATGGAGTTTGAACAATAGAATTTGCCCCCCTATAGTTATCTTATTATTTACTTTATATGAGTAATTTTAATCAAAATAACTAATTATAATATTATTAGATTTTTATAATGGTCAATATAAATGGTTTTAATTTCAAAAAACCATAGTTGTACCCTCATTTATTATTAAAAAATTGGTTATTCACTATTTTTTTTTAAAGGAGATATCAAAAATAAATTTATTTTCCTCATATTCTTAGGATTTTTTTCTTAGCTGGATAAATTTGGTAACATACTCATTTTTTTCCATATATTTTATAGTCTTGAGAGCTAAATTTATTTGTTCACAATATCATATCATATCATATCATATACTATATAATAAAAGTTGAGCTTAAAAACTGTGGTTGTGCCAAATGAATTCACCAAATTGTAGAATTTTTAAGTTTGTAAATTATTTGTTATTATCAGGATTCCATCTACTACTTTATCACCTCTTTGGATAAAGTTCGATAAACACAAAACTTTATAATTTAATAATAATATATCAATCTCTTCTTTGGATAGAAATAGACTTTTCATAGGCGAAAAAACAGTTTGGATAGACACAAAAGCCTAATATATATATATGTGTGTGTGTGTTTCTAAAAAAAAAAAAAATATATTATATATATATAATATTATATTGAGGATTATTAAAAAAAATGTTTCTAATATTTTTCTGTAATTATTTTTTCCTTCGCGTTTATTCATTTCTAATACTTTTCTTTTATTTTTTCCCTTCACTTTTTCTCCCTATTTTGGTTAATCTATTATGCTTTTTTTTAGTAAAGGATAGAAGTCTTTTTTGATAGATGGATAGAAGGTTAATCTACTGAAGTCTATCAACTTCTTTTTTATTTTCACTGACACACGGCTACTTCAACTTTCTTTTAATATATAAACTTTAAACTCTACCTTTGTATCTTCATATATCAACTTTTTCTCTCCACCATTAATTACATTCTCTTATAATTCCTGGATAGAAAATTTTATACGGTCTTTATTTTCTTTTATATAGTCAGACTCATCACCCCCACATCCTCAAGACAATGTTGCATCTTCTACCTATCCTATCTATTATTGTTATAGGTATGTTATTTCTGTCACTCTGTTTTCTTTTTGGATACATTTGTGGAGGCCTTTATTAGCTATATATATATATATATATATATATATATATATATATATATATATATTTTTTTTTTTTTTTTTTTTTTTTTTGAGTACTTTATAAGAAATATATGTCATATATACGAGTATGCAATTCTTTCTTTGAAATATATGGTATGCCTTTTTTTACAGAAACAACATTATATGTCTATAAACATCTAAATTTAGACTATTGATGTTTGAATGTCATAGATAGACTATATATAGTTGTCTTCTACAACTCTTCAAAGGTGTAGGGGTATTAAATTTAAGAAAAAGGTTAGTATAAGTTTAAAATAATTTATTTATAACAGTTAAAGTTTATGTTTTCTTAGTGTCAAATTTTATTTATTTATTTTATATTTTCTCAATTAAATTAGAAGTCATGCATTGTATGAGCATAATATATTTTATTTTTCTTCTTTATCACATATTCTATACCCTATTGACTTTTTAAAACTTTTTAGGTAGCCTCTTTAAGCATTACATCAGTTCTTTATCTCAAAGACGAGGCTTACATCAGTTCTTTATCTTAGAAATTCTGTTAGTGATGATATGCTATACATTTCTTGTTGGATTTGTGTATAATGAATATGTGATTTGTGTTGATACTTATTTATATGGATATTTTTCTAAATAGATATGGCAAAAAAACAGGTTGGGCTTAATGTTGAAATCAAGCCACTTCCACAACTTGGTGATTAATCCTTTCAAAGGAAGAGAATATTGTGGCATTAGTTTTAATTATAGCTTGCCTAATTAGTTTATCCTTGCTTGAGTACCAGTCTATCAATATTGTTTTTATGTAATGTGTCTAGTTATGAGCCATTTTATTTTCAAAATTTTTATTAGACTAATACATAAATAGCATTATACATTGTCCAATAGCTTGGAATTTATGCTTTTCCCATTTCTTTAATGCTAGCTAAGTTCCCGCACGATGTGCAGGTAAACTTATTATTAGTTTTCTCCAAGAATCTTGTAAATTAATGGTTGGCACATTTCTAACAGAAACATCCAAGACTCAAATCCTCCATCCCAACAATCAATGTATAAAAAATTTATTTCAATAATTTTCAAATAAAAAAATTGTAATATTTAGTTATTTTAAATACAAAATAGAAAGACAGTAAGTATAGTTTAGTGATTTTATTATATGTGTGTGTGTTTACAAATTGAAAATTGCATGATATAGTGGCTAATATAGATAGACATGTTTCATGCCTACTAAAAAAAAAAAAGCAAATATCCTTTAATTTTTTTTTTTAACATTCTTGATTGTGTGTAACTAAATTTATTTTTCTCCTTTTTGTTGGACATTGTTTCAATTGTTGCAAATAATAATAATAATAATAATAATAATTTGAGCAAGAATACCATATTTCAAACCAATTGTTTCTCACATATAAAAAAAAAAAATCAATTGTTTTTCGTATAAATATTAGAAAAATGATATTAAAATTTCATTATGCTTAAGATAATTAATATAACAAAATAACATATTTATTCTATTAGTAATCTTTCTAATCACATAGAACAAAGAATAAAATGTTAGTTCTCCCCCCCCCCCCCCACACACACACAGACATATATATATATATATATATATATATATATATATATATATATATATATATATATATATATTATGTCACTAAATGAGTTAGGAATTATGGAATTTTAAATAGGTGTTTGACACCACACTAAGATTGCCAAGGATAAACATCTTCACAATTTAAACCAATAGATAATAGTAGTAATAATGGTTTGGGGGGTATTTTTATTATTTTGTGATTTTAGGGATTTTTGTTTTGTTCATTTTAATCATTCCTAATATATTTTGTAAATTTGGAGGTCTAGGGGTATATTGTTCATTTTGAAAATTTTAAAAAAATATTTCTCTAGTTATGGACATTCCAGAGATAAGTTTTCTACATTGGATTATATATTATATATATATATATAGATAATAAAAGGACAAAACTTTGTAGTTTTGTATTTAGGAAAAACCTATAGAAGTACAAAAAATAAAATATATTGTAGCAATTGAGATACAAAAACAAAGTATATTGTAGAGGTTACAAAAAAACCGCTGCTACAAAGAGACTTATAGTAGCATTTGAAAATCTGCTACCATAAACCCGCTCTAGTAGCATTTTTTGTAAGTGCTACAAAAAAGACCACTGTTATAACTCAAACTTTTTGTAGTGAAAGTTACTGTTAAAAATAGAAAATAATTCCAAATCATGATGAATTTTATAATCAAATTATGTATTCAAAATAACTTACTGAAGACCCTTACATATAAAAATGAGTTTTTTTTTTTTCTATATTTTATTTTAGAATTTGAATACAGAAAAGAGAAAATAAAAACTGAATACATCACTTTTTAAAACCAAGTAGGGAATTGCTTGAATGTTATAAATAATTCAATAAGGTGATTTAAAAGTGTTGAATGTTATATGGCTTAACATAGGCACAATTTCACCCTGAATTGTAGGTCTATTGGTACTGGGGTAAAATACAACTTTTATTTGTAACTAAAGGAATGATTTAGAAGCGACCTAGCACTTAGGGAGAGTAAATAGAAGTACAATTGAAAGTGTTGAATGTTATGAGGCTTAATATAGGCACAATATCACCTTGAATTGTACGTCTATTGAAAGTGTTGACTTGAATGTTATATGGTTACAAAAAGTTGTATTTTGCACCTGGCCAGCATCGGAATTCTAATCCTATTTGGACAAAGATTGCTATTTGAGTGTTGGAGAAATCCTTTATAATCTTATGCAACACGCAGGGATTCAAGCACCACATGCACAGAGTTGGACGGTGCATGAACTTGCTTTAAGTGGTAATTGAGTTATTAGCATCTTTCCATAAGCCACCTGTAAAAGACGTCATTTTGAACATAGAAATAGGAAAATGAAATGACGTTTTTGGCAAATTAACGGCAAATATGACTTTCTTTTTTTCTTTTTCTTTTTTGCTGAAAGGGCAAATATGACATACTGTAACAAAAGAGGTACATTGATATCTTTATAGTATTCGAGGGGGAAAATTTTAAGTTTCGAAATACAATGGATCAATTTAGAATCGTCCCAAACTAATCAGGTATAAAGTTTATATAAATATAAATATATCATTAACTCAAAAAATTGACATCACATTTCTTCTTCTTTTTTCTTTTTATGGTAGGCATAATGAGAGGGAGGGGTTTAAATCTTGAAAATTTTTGTTGAAAACACCAAAAGATGCTAGTTGAGTTACATGACTTTGACAGTGCTGCATTGCATATAAAAAAATAGAACATAGTTTATTTGACACACTATCACACATATAATACACACCCTTACCAAAAACAAAGAACAATGTGATTTGAATTCACGATTTTGAATATGCATTATTACCTATCAATAACTACGATTATCAAGAGGTAGGATTATTGAAAGTTAGGATTTCCCAAAAAAGTAAACCAATGCTAAATAGATATGTGGAGGGTCCATTTTCTTTGTGAACACGTGGAATAACAACACTTGCTCATCAATGCCCACTAAAGTCATGTTAGCTGAATATATTAAGGCCCGTTTGGTTGGAAAGATTTTAGGGAGGATGAAAAATGTAGAAGAGAAAAGTGAGGAGAAAATATTTTTGATAGGTGTTTGGTTAGAGGGAAGAGAGGAGAAAAAATTGGTAAGGTCTGGAAGTTTTCTCTTTGAGTCTACCAAAATGTTTTCTTTCCAAAACGAGGAGAAAACTGAAAGGAAAACTCTCACTGTATGGAGCAGACAAAACTATCCATGTGCAATGGCACATGGTTGTTGTTTCTTTGCATTTAAGCTTCTTTTTCTTTTTCTTTTTTTTGTGGTTATCCAAAAAAAAATTCTATCTTTTTGTTTTGCTTTTTTTTTTTTTTCCTTTAATTTTTTTTCTTCTTTGTTTGTTTGTTTGTTTTTGTTTTTGGATCTTTTCCTGTACTTCTAATTATTATTATTATTATGTGCCCATCTTCCCTTGGCTTGTACTCCTTTAAAAAAAATTGAAGTGTCCATACACAATTTTCATACTAAACAAATTTTTTAAAAAAAATTTAATTGGGATATAATTGTAAATTTATACCAATTTCATTTTTTATCCTTTTATTTTCCTTTCAAAAAAAAAAAAAAAAAAGAGTCTTCCATTCCTCCAATCATACCACACATAAGGGAAAATTAAATCCCATAATTTTCTATCAACCAATTTTTTCACCCCTCCGACGAAGCAGATCCTAAGTTTAGTTGAAGCATACCGACTGCCAATTTGAAGTCAAAAGTCCAAGTATTTTCCACTTCTCGGATTGGGCCTTGTGCTTGTAAACTTTGACTTCACAAAAATGGGCTCTACAAGTCATTGATTTCTACTTCACGGATTAGGCTTAATACCCATGTTGACAACAAAAACTGGGCTTGGAAGCCCATGTTATCTTAGTGCAAGATTGGGTTTATCTCCAACAGCCCTTATTTATAGGAAATGGGTCAATACAATGGATTTATTCCAAACCCAGTACAAGTCTAATACAAGAAAAATCACATAAACTCGCAAGTTTTGCAACTCTACATGCCTCACTTCTCACTCCAAAAATGAAAATAAGAAAGAAATAGTTGGTCCATTTTCCAACTTAGTTCCATTTTTGTTCTAGCCCAAGAAAATTGTGTTGACCCCTCTTTCCTCTCTCTATTCTCCAATTTTTCTCAATCTTTTTGGCTCTATCAAACTATAAAGGAAAAAGAACATGTTTGTTACGTGCTTGTAATGAAGACAAGAAAATTCATATACTCTAGACAAAAAAATCTAGGATCACAACTTTACCACATTTCTGATGTAATAAATGTTAGTGTTAGAGAAAAAATAATGTGTCCATGTAAAAGTGAAAAACTCACAATTTGCAAACATCAAAATTCAAAAAAAAAAAAAAAAAAAAAAAGTGATCTTGGAAAAATTCTACTATTCACAAATTACCTCTTGTAGCAATGTGCTCTCTGTAGTGGGTCCAGCCCACGTAACAACTGACAAGCCCAAATAATGACCTTGCCATCCAAGATTAAGGATTCCTATTTGCAATAGGAATAGAAGAAGTCAAAGTAAATACAAAAAGCAGACAAAGGGTGTTTCTTATTAATTAGAGAGAAAGGAACATGTTTAGAGAGGCAGTCGCGAAATGAGAAAAAAGTGCAAGCCGCCAGTGAGAGTTCCATCTTTGACCCTTCAGAGTTTTCCACCGTCACCTTTTTTTCTTTTTTATTTATTTATTTAAGAAAGTGGAAGATCACACTACAATTTCAAATTGCATTTCCAACATTTCTTGGTCAAAGAAGGATCACAAAAAAGTTTAATTATGAGGCAAAAGTCTCCATGAACTCTGAATCATCTATCATAGCTTGCAATGTCTCAGGCGAAAGACAAGCTTCAAAATCCATACTTCCTTCTTCTACCCCAGGGAACACTGTTAACTTTCCATCAAACTTGTTGCCAGCACCACTTCGCACAGCAATAGGTCTTCCCCAACCAAAGTCATTACCATACACATTGAATCGCGGCGAGCTTCCTGTGATCAATGCATTACGTGTTACTCCTCCGAGTGTTGATATCTTTGGGGCTTTTACCCAATCCTCTATACACTTCCTCCCTTCTTCAACTGTTTGAGAAGCAATCACCTTGTTTATCTGTGAAGCCACCCAGCCTAATCCGTGCTCAAGAAGATTTTCAACTGTAGTTGTTACGGTCCCCAATAGAACCGCGTTTCCCAAGTATTCTTCTGGCAATGGTGGTTGTATTCTTTGCCTCATTCCCACAAGTACGTGGTAATGAGCCTCTTGATTAGCGCTGCAACGCCGGTTGCGAACCACAGATCGCCAAAGATGACCCAATACTGCTTGAAGGGACGAGATGTTGTTGGTGCCCATTTCAGCATTGGCTTTTGCTTTTAGTTGTGAAATTTTCCTCTTTGAAAAATGAAAGACCTTTTGTTTCAGGGGAGGAGGAATGGACCTCTCATCAGAGATTTCATTGTGATGGAAAGGAATATGAAGTGGGAAATCGATAATACCATCAAAATAACAACGTTGGAAAATTGGAGGAGATATTGATGTGGGATTAGTATTATTACCTCTAGATATCTCAGACCAAGTGTTAAAGAAATGCCAGAATGAACTACCATCGGCTACACAATGGTTTAAAGTGCAACCGATGAAAATACCATCAACAAGCTCAGTTACCTGCACAGCCAACAATGGCTTGGAAGTGCCTTGGTGATTCAATATGCCATTCATCAAAAAGAAGGAGTTGACAATGTCTGGAACATATATGGGATCAAGGATATCTGCCACAGTAACATCATCAGCCACCGCATGAACAAACTGGGCTCCAAGGTTATTGCTATCAACAAAGAAAGAGGTGGACTTGTCATCATCGTTTTCAACCATGACAAGGCGACCAGCAAGGGGATAGAATATATCTAATGTGCGGGACAGAGAGGTTTTTAGGTGATCAATCACACTGCTACCATGTAGTTCTTCTTCTTGTGAAGGTGTAGGTTTGAAGAAAAGGAGGCCCTTTTGGACATGATCAACTAAGAGCATCTGGAGATCCCATGGAGTTAACTCAATCCTTCGAGTAGACTCGTTGGGACTCGCTGCTGCCCGGATAGTACTAGTGGATTTGAAGCGAATGTGTGTCATCATTGGTTCAAACTAGATGAGCTGAGCACATATGCAACCATTATAGCTGGCTAGCTATAAAAGGAGCTCTTTGAGAATCCGAACAACGTCAGTGTCAAAATTGTGGAGCGCAATACGCCATTCACTAGTCTTCAGTCCACCACACATGAGCATTGAAATTTTGGCTACATTAATATGTTGTCTTAATCTAGCCGCTACTTTTGACAGAACCTATCTCTTTTCTTGTCTTTTTTGGATAATCACCTGTCTCTTTCTTTCTATGGAAAGTGGAAACTGGAAAGCTTGATTAATTATTATTTACTATATTACAACGGGAGATATTTGACATGACTTATTCTTCGACTCATTCAGCAAAAAAAAGAACACATATTTCAACTCTATCCGAGCCATTTTTGGGTTGGAAATGACAAAGAATTTAAACTACGTTTATATAAGTAAATGTCCTTATATTTTTCTAAAATAAATTTGAAAATATAATTAAAAAAATTAATTTTAATTAATTATATTATTATTAATTTTTATTATTCAAAAGCTAAAGAAATTATTAGAAGGTTTGACATAATTATTAAATGAGTTGGTTTAAGGTTAATTCATGTCTTAAAATAATTTACTTTGACATGACATAAACACGATAACACAAATTTCCACCTATACATCTATGCTCTATAACATTTGTATATTAGTTTTTACAAAATTTATATAATTCAATAATATGCTTACGTTCATAGAATTGCAATAATTTCATTATGTCAGAGAAAATATAAGTGCTGCAATTATAGTACAATCTCTCTAGGAATAATATAAACTCACCTAAAATCTTCATTCATACTCTAAAATACAACAACTACCTATAGTTGTAGTACCCAAAAACTTATCATAGATAAAACCTCAAATTAATTAATCATCCTTTAATTAGTATATGTCTCATATATATATATATATATCCTTATCTTCTTTTCTCTCACTTGCACAATATTTTTCTCATGCGCTTACTTAAGTGGTCTTTTTCTTTCTCTCTCTCTCTCTCTCTCTCTCTCTCTCTCTCTCTCTCTCTCACTGGTGGCTTGCACCTCTTTTTCTCATTTTCGTGGCTGCCTATCTAACATGTTTCTTTCTCTCTAATTAATAAGCAAAACCCTTCACTCTGCTTTTTATATATACTTTGACTTCTTCTATTCCTATTGCAAATAGGAATCCTTAATCTTGGATGGCAAGGTCATCATTTGGGCTCGTCATCAGTTGTTACGTGGGCTGGACCCACAACAGAGAGAACATTGCTACAAAACAAGGTCATTTGTGAATACTAGAATTTTTCTAAGATCACAATTTTTTTTTTTTTGTTTGGAATTTTGATGTTTGTAAATTGTGAATTTTTCACTTTCACGTGGGTACACTATTTTTTTTCTAGCACTTACATTTGTCACATCAGAAATGTGGTAAAGATGTGATACTAAATTTTTTGGTAAGGAGCATATGACATTTTCTTCTCCTCATTACTAACATGTAACAAACACGTTCTTTTTGCTTTACAGTTCAATAGGGCCAAAAAGATTGAGAAAAATTGGAGAATAGAGAGAGAAGTGAGGGGCGAACACAATTTTCTTGAGCTAGAACAAAAATGGAACTAAGTTGGAAAATGGACCAAGTCTTTCTTTCTTATTTTCATCTTTGGAGTGAAGAGTAATGTGTGTAGAGTTGCAAAACTTGCGAGTTTATGTGATTTTCCTAGAATTAGACTTGTAGTGGGTTTGGAATATATCCATTCTGCTGACCCATTTCCTATAAATAAGGGCTGAAGTAGATAAGCCCAATCTTGCACTAAGATAGCATGGGCTTCAAAGCCCAATTTTTGTTGTCAACATGGGTATAAAGCCTAATCCGTGAAGTATAGATCAATGACTTGTAGAGCCCATTTCCGCGAAGTAAAAGTTTACAAGCACAAGGCCCAATCCGAGAAGTGGAAAATACTTGGACTTTTGAACTTCGAAGGCCCCTTAGATGGATTTCTGACTTCAAATGGGCAGTTGGTTTCTTTCAACTCAACTTAGGTCTGCTTGATTGAAGGGTGGAAAAGTGAGATGATAGAAAATTTAGGAAAGACAGAAATGATTTAATTTTCCTCTATGCATGTTGGTTGGAAGGATGGAAACCTCTTTTTCTTTTTTCTTTTCTAGAGAGAAAAAATGAGATGATGAAAAATGAAATTGGTATAAATTTACAAAGCAAAAATATAAAACTGACCCTCTAACTTTCACATTTTTTTCATTTCAATCTTCTAACTTTCAGTTTTGTCAATTCAATCCTCTAACTTTCAATTTTTGTCAATGTAGGGTTCCGTTACAACTTTGTTAATGGCTGCTGTTAGACCCACTAAAACAACGCTGTTTTGCATTTTTTTTAATTCGGAATTAAAAAAAAATTGAACAAAAATAATAAACAAACAAAACAAAACAAAATGAAACCCATGCTACATCCTTCCTCTCACACAGCGCCTCCGCCACAATGGAAGAAGTATGCGAAGGCAAACTTCTCATTCCCTAAACACGAGGAGGAAATCCTCCGCCTCTAGACGGAGATCAAGGCCTTCGAGGCTCACCTCGACTGGACCAAAGACTCACCGAAGTACGTTTTCTACGATGGTCCGCTGTTCGTCATCGAACTCCCTCACTACGGCCACATCCTCGCCAGCACCATCAAGGACATCATCACCCGGTACCAGTCCATGAACGGCTTCCACATCACTCGCCGCTTCAGCTAGGACTGCCATGGCTTGCCAGTTGAGAACAAGATCGATCGCCAGCTCAATATTAAGAAACACGACGACGTTTTGAAGCTCTAGCTCCATCCAAGTTTTGCTATGCCTTGCCTTACTATAGTACATCCATCATCGATTCAGTCAAGGCAGAGCAGCGAGGGTGGTGGTGATGGTTTACACGACGAGCAGAGTAGCGAGGAACGGCGAGGAGAGCAGCTAGTGATTTCAGTCCTCAACTCAGTCTCTCTCTCTCAAAGTTACACGAGTTAGGGATTTGGGTCTCCTTTGTTTTGTTTTGATTCAGGGTAAGGGGAAGAAGGTCGTCGTTCCCCTTAATGTTTTTTTTTTTCTAGATTTTTCTTATTTTCTTTTAATTTCAAATTAAAAAAAAATGCAAAATGGCGTCATTTCAGTGGATATAACAGCAACCACTAACAGAGTTGTAACAGAGCCCTATATTGACAAAAATTGAAAGTTAGAGGACTAAATTGACAAATCTGAAAGTTAGAGGACTAAAATGAAAAATGATGAAAGTTAGAGGGTCAGTTTTGTATTTTTGCCAATTTACAATTATATCCTCATTGAATAAAACAAAAAGTAACACATTTTTTTAGTAAGAAAATTGTGTATGGACGATTAGCACCAAAAAATAAAATAAAAATAATGAGAAGTACTGGAAAATGCCAAAAAAAAAAAACCAAAAACCAAAGACAAAAACAAAGAAGAAGGAAAAACAAATAGACAATTTTTTTTTTTTAATAACCACAAAAGGAGGCCAAAACTAGCAAAGAAACAACAAACCCATGTGCCCTTACACATGGGTATTTTTGTCTACTTCATACAATGAGAGTTTTCCTCTCAGTTTTCTCCCCATTTTGGGGAGAAAACATTTTGGTTGGGCTAAGGAGAAAACTCTCAGGCCTCATCAATTTTTTTCACCTCTCTTCCCTCTACCAAACACCTACCAAAAATGTTTTCAACCCACTTTTCTCTCCTACATTTTCTATCCTTCCTAAAATCTTTCACACCAAACAGACCTTTAATATTCAGCTAACTAGACTTTAGTGGGCATTGAAGAGCGAGTGTTGTGTGTCCACGTGTTCATAGAGAAAATTGACCCTCAACAAATCTATTTAGTATTGGTTTCCTTTTTTTGGAAATCCTAACTTCCAATAATTCTGCCTCTTGATAATCATACTTACTGATAATAATGCACATTCAAAATCTTCACATAGAGACTCTTCAAATTTCTCTACTCTTTTCCTCTCTATTGTTACATCCTTGAGAGGTACATTACCAAAACATTTTCTCACCATACCTATATCTGCGAGAAGGCTGTTTGGTACTTCGAGAAGTAGTTTAGAAGGAAACAATTTCATATTGGTTGATGCTATGGGTTGTAGCGGAATCCGGTAAGCTAAAGAAGAAATAGGTTCGACGCAACCTTGTTGGAGTAGGAACTTGGAGGGTTTAGGTACACTGGGTAGATTAGGCTTGGAGGGTCTTCTGTTGTCCATGTATCCCAACTACATTCTTTAGTGGATTATTGACCGCTTGGAGGGTAGCGGAAAGGTTTATGCAGAGGACTTCGGCTTCCTCTTCGATAACACATCGTTGTGTTGTCCTTGTATTTACATCTCTCTCCCCTTAATCTTTGCCATTTAATTTCTGCTGTGGATGTAATTTTATTTGGTTTAGATTATGCTATCAATTTTGTTTTAGCTTATTTACATTTTGTGCACGTACATTGTTTGTTAATAAGCTTGAATTGGTATTTTGTAATTTGAGGGTCTAAACGATCAAATGTGTTTTACGCACTTTTTGAACTTTTAGATGTCAATTTTTTGAGTTAATGATATAGTTATACTTTTTACCTGATAAGTTTGGGACGATTCTAAATTGATCCATTGTATTTCAAAACTTACAATTTTCCCTCTCGAATACTATAACACTATCAATGCGCTCCTTTCGTTACAGTATGTCATATTTGCCCTTTTAGCAAAAAAAAAAATTGTTATATTTGCTGTAAATTTGCCAAAAACATCATTTCATTTTTCTATTTCTATGTCCAAAATGACGTCTTTTACAGGTGGCTTATGGAAAGATGCTAATAACTCAATTACCACTTAAAGCAAGTTCATGCACCGTCCAATTCTGTGGTTCTTGAATCCCTGCGTGTTGCATAAGGTCAAAAATTTAAAATGGATTTCTGTAGCACTCTCAAATAGCAATCTCTGTAATTGGGATTAGAATTCCGACGCCGGCCAGGTGCAAAATACAACTTTTTGTAACCATATAACATTCAACACTTTCATTAGACGTACAAATCAAGGTGAAATTGTGCCTATGTTAAGCCATATAACATTTAACACTTTCAAATCACCTTGTTGAATTATTTATAACATTCAAGCAATTCCTTGCTTGTTTCTTAAAAAAAAACCTTTGTTTGGTAAGTTATTTTGAACACATAGGATCCGTTTAGATACCACTTATTTTGCTGAAAACTAAAAATAATAAAAAAGTAATTAAAAAGTTACTATTCATGTTCATACGCCTAAAATCATTGTTCATGAACAATGAATAATGCCAAAGGTGTTATTTTAAAAAAAAAATGCAAAACCCAAACGCCACCATAATTTGAGTAAGTATAAATTCTTAATCTAACCAAGTTTTTTTTTTTCATGGTGGGTCCAATTAAAAACTGAAAATGAAAACAAAAAATACTACTTTTTTCAGTTTATATATATATATATATAAGAAATACCAGAGTTTTATTAAGAAGCAAAAGAAAACAAAGCATCTGAAATACAAAAGATTCAATACACGATAAAGTTTCCTCAATCCAAGGAACAAAATTATCAATTCTTTTAGCATGATGTGCCAAAGTGCGCGCTTCCCTGTTTTCATGTCGCCTAACAAGTCATTAACTTTCACAGAGGACAACACTACCATTAAGTTTTCCATCACCTCTTCTTAAGAAAGTGGAATATCACCAACAACATTTATTAGAAGCTTTTGTAATTTCCATGTCAAAGATGACAAAGAAGGTCCATAACAAAATTTAATTATGAGGCTAAAGCCTCCATGAACTCCGCATCGTCTGCCATAGCCTCCAATGTCTCAGGCGAAAGACAAGCTTCAAAATCCATGCTTCCTTCTTCTACCCCAGGAAACACGGTTAACTTTCCATCAAATTTATTGCCAACGCCACTACGAATAGCAATAGGTCTTCCCCAGCCAAAGTCATTACCATACACATTGAATCGCGGCGAGCTTCCTGTCACCAATGCATTACTTGCTATTCCACTGAGTGGCCGTATGTTTGGGGCTTTTACCCAATCCTCTATAAACTTCTTCACCTCTTCTGCTGTTTGAGAAGCAATCTCCTTGTTTATCTGCCAAGCCACCCATCCTAGCCCGTGTTCAAGAAGATTGTCTACCGTAGCTGTTACTTTCCCTAATAAAACTGCATTTCCTAAGTATTCTTCTGGTAATGGTGGTTGTATTCTTTGCCTCGTTCCCACAAGTACGCGGTAATGGACCTCTTGATTAGCACTACAACGCCTATTGCGAACCACAGATCGCCAAAGATGACCAAGGACTGCTTGAAGGGACGAGATATTGTTGGTGCCCATTTCTGCATTAGCTTTTGCTTTGAGTTGTGCAATTTTCTTCTTTGAAAAGTGAAAAACTTTTTGTTTGAGAGGTAGGGGAATGGACTTCTCATTAGAGATTTCATTGGGATGGAAAGGTATATGAATGGGGAAATCGATAATACCATCGAAGAAACAGCGTTGGAAAATTGGAGGAGATTGTGATGTGGGACTATTATTACCTCTAGATATTTCAGACCAAGTGTTAAAGAAATGCCAGAATGAGCTGCCATCCACTACACAGTGGTTTGCGGTGCAACCAATGAAGATGCCATCAGCAAGCTCAGTTACTTGCACAGCCAACAATGGCTTGGAAATGCCTTCGTAGTTCAATACGCTATTCAACAGAAAGAAGGAGTTGACAATGTCTGGAACATATATGGGATCAAGGATATCTGCCACAGAGAGATCATCTACCATTGCATGAACAAACTGGGCTCCAAGATTATTGCAGTCAACAAAGAAAGAGCTGGTTTTGTCATCATCGTTTTCTACCATGACAAGGCGACCAGCAAGAGGGTAGAATATATCTAATGTACGGGACAAAGAGGATTTTAGGTGATCAATCACACTACTACCCTTTAGTTCTTTTTCTTGTGAAGGTGTAGGTTTGAAGAAAAGGATACCCTTTTGGATATGATCAACTAAGAGCAGCTGGAGATCCCATGGAGTTAACTCAATCCTTCGAGTTACCTCATTGGGACTCGCTGCTGGCTGAATGGTACTAGTGGATATGAAGCGAATGTGTGTCATCTTTGCTTCAGAGTTCAAATTACAAAAACTAGATGAGTGCATATGCAAACATTGATAAGGGAGTGAAGAGCGTCTCCAATAGGCTCTTTAATGCCAATTAGAGAGAGCAAAACCACAAAAAAAAAAAAAAAAAAAGAGCCCGTCCAACAGCCTCTTCATCTCCAAATTTTTTTTTATAGATTTGTTATAGTAGCTCTCCAGGCATGAAAAGCACTATAGCAATTATTGTAGCTCCTTTAAACAATATCCACCCTTAAAATAATACCTAGTTGAATAAGAAAATAATTCTTTCTCTTTCTCTCTCGTTCCTTTTCTCTTTTATTCCTCACTCTCTCTTGCTTCTCTATCTCAACGGTTACAAACTAAAACATACCACAATCAAAACAAAAACACAAAACCCAATCGAAAGATTTGAAACCCAAAAACAATCTTTCTCATAAGTCTAATGAAATATGAACAATAAATAAAACTAATCAAACCAGAACAAAAAAAAATGTAGAACACTAATCTCCACTTATGTATTGATGATCTATGTGTGTATGATGGAGAATATGTTTGTGTGAGAGAGAGAAAGAAAAGAGAGAGCTTCTTGAATGCTTTGGTGTAGACGAAGAGAATAAAAGAAAAAAGAAAAAAAGAAAAGTGAAGAGAGCTCTAGTGGAGTAGACAAAGAGAAGAAAAGAAAAGAAAAAAGTAAAGTGAAGAGAGCTCAGACGAAGTGCCAGAGAACAAAAGAAAAAAGAAAAGTGAAGATAGAGATAAGGACCACCGCACACCCTTAGGGCGATGGTCACTCTGCAAGTATAAGTGCTTGTGGGGTGTGGGGGGACAATGACCGGGGTTCAAGTCTCCAAGATAGAGCTTCACACACATATATACTTAGATTAGGCTAGAGTAGAATTCTATCTTGTATTAAAAAAAAATAGAGATAAGGGAAAGGTGTGGAGGAGAAAAAATGAGGAAAAAAAAACCTGTGGATGAAAGAAAAAAAGATAAAGAGAAAAATAAAATAAAGAATAAGAAATTAAAATTGAGAAATGATACTACAATATTTTTGTAATAAATCTTAAGTGATGATTTATTACTAACTTATTCTGATAAAAAAAATATTTAAGTAATGTGTTCAAATTAAAATCAATAATAACCTAACACATATAATTTATTGTGAAAATATTATAAAATATTAACAACAAAACGCTCTTATTTTAATGTATGAAAGAAGATTAAAAAAGAAATATTAGAGAAAGCTGTCTTCCCATGTGAAAACTGAAATCTTGTCTAGCGATACTCTCAAGTCTTTCTCAATAAGAATAGCTGTCTTCCCTTTACCTCTGTTTTTTTAATCCTACTTTTGGATCTTCACAATTATAATCCACCAAATCCTTCATGAAACACTGGACTTTTGTTATTGTCTCCCACTCCTTTCAGCTTTACCTCTTTTTTTTAATCCTACTTTTGGATCTTCACAATTATAATCCACCAAATCCTTCATGATACACTGGACTTTTGTTATTGTCTCCCACTCCGTTCGGCTTTAGGGAAAAATTGGCATTTGTTTGTAATTTATAAATTATACAGTAAAATACTCTTGTTTTAAAACTATTTAATAAAAAAAATATTCTTTTTTAAATTTAATTTTAACAAAATCGAATTTGGTATAAAATTTAATATCCTCAAATCAAGTTTCACTTAAATTTAAATAAAAAAAAATTAATTGTCAAAATATACATAGAATTTAACATTACTAATATCAAGTGTAACTTAATTTTGTTAAAATTGAGTTTAAAAGATAAAAATATTTTACTAAATAATTTTAAAACAAATCCGATTTTGTTAAAATTAAGTTCTAAAAAAAAAAAAAAAAAAAAGGGTACCCGAGTCCTTGCCTTGGATGCCACCTGACTTGTTCAATATGGATGAAAGAGACTGGGTCAGTAGTACTCTGGTGTGGGGCTGCGGGGGGCTTCTCTGCAATAACTATGGTAGGTGGATTAACTTATTGAGACTGACTTCCAAATCCCAACTAGCACGGTTTCGCCATCAATTGTCTCGGGAACTGGGTTTTCAAGATAACATATATTATCATTTTCTCCTTGGTTGTCATCTCAAATGTGGAATTGCAAGGAACTACTGGACAGACTGGGAAGTAAAACCCATGTGCATATGCTATATACACACTATGCACCGCAGTGCACTACTATGCACCGCAGGAACTTTGTGTATTTATTTGCCAGGGGGTGATAGTGTAAAATCAGCATCAACTCAAGGCCTAGGCCTTAGGCCCTTTATTTGACCCAAATTTTTTTAAAAGGTTTTAAGGCCCTCAACCTCATTAAAGTAACAAAAGGCCTCAAAATCGGGAAAAATAAATGTAGAATGATAACTAATTTTTTGAAAGAAAACAATGTGCGTGTGTTTCATATTCTTTCCCCATCTTCAAGAAGGTCTCAAAATATTGAATCAATATAAATCAAACATAATTAAAATCCTAAATTATTTCACATTTAAAAAAAAATTATGAATTGTTATGAATGTGCTAAATAATCATTGAAATTAATGATTTCTTAACAATTTGTGAGAGAGATATTAATAAAACCAAAACACAAAAGCTATAATAGCAATTTTGTATCTCAAAAAGTAAGAAGAACAATTTTTAAACAAAAAATATATAAAAAGTTGAGTACTTAGTATTTAATGAATATTTAAATATTAAAAAATTTACTAAATTTTTTTGTCTTATGCTCCAAATTGTATTAAGTCGGTTCTGAATAAAATAAAAAACGGACATAATTGAAATCGTAAATTGTTTCACAAAAAAAATGTTAGGAGTTGTTATGAATGTGCTAAATAATCATTGAAATCATTGATTTCTTAACAATATTTAAAAGAGATATTAATAAAACCAAAATACAAAAACTATAATAGCAATTTTGTATCTCAAAATGTAAGAAGAACAATTTTTAAACAAAAAATATATAAAAAGTTGAATACACAGTTTTTAATGAATATTTACATATTAAAAAATTTACTAAAATTTATCGCCTTAGACTCCAAAATGTATTACGTCGGTTTTGAATAAAATAAAAAATTATACCTTTAAAAATAAAAATAAAAATAAAAATTTTTTAAACATACCAATCTAATTTTTTTAATAATAATAAAAATTCTTAATTCTTGCTACATGGTTATGTTTTCTTGTCTATGACTGACAAAATCAATGTGTGTTAATCAAATTTTCTCATTGAATGATTGATTCATTTCGAAACTGAGCAATCAGTGAGTTAATCAATTGTTTCTCCAAAAAAAAAAAAAACTTGTTAATCAATTTTTCTTATTAGACTCTTAATTATTCTCATTGTTATACTATATATAATTCATGTATACACAGATATTGATCAAACAAAGTAATCAATCACAGAGTTATATTTTTCTCTCAAACTTATCTTCTTCTTCCTATTTTCTGTCCCTCTTACCTTTGCTTTGCTCAATATGTGAATCTCTATATTCTCAGATATTGTTTACAAACAGTGGATATCTCGGGAAAAGGATCCATGGATAGATATCTCGGGAAGAGGAACCACGACGTCAATGACCAAAAACAAAAAAAAATAGAACATGAAAGAACATGGCAGATAGCACCGGTGTTGGTGGCGTGGTGGGAGAAAACTAAAAGACGAAAAGGACACAAGAATGAAAAAAGAGAGATGACAATACAGTTAAAGGCAAAATAGTAAAATAAAAGGCTCAAGTAAAATCACAGAGTTATTTTCTCTTTAATGTAGTGAGATTTGTTTTTGGTGAGCTCGGTACAAAAACTCCTAATGCACTAAAAATCTTCCAATTTTTCTCTTCGTACCAAATAATCCCTATTGAGAGACAATTCTTCTTACATGTCATGTGTTCAAATTTCATTTACTCCCTCGTCAAAAATATTTAAACAAGCCTAATAAATTATTCTCCGGGAATTTAGAGGTTGAAGTTTCAACTATAATGTCAATTATTTCTTTATGAAAAAGAGGGATATAATTGTCAATTTATGAGATATCTTATTATTTCCTCTTCTTTCATGTACACCTTTTGAATCCATAAATTCTGTTGGTATATAATTTGGGCCAAAATGGGCAATTAGCCATAGTTATTGAAGAATATAGTTAGTAGGCACAGTTTGGAAAGTAAATATAATACTAACATCTCGACTCTTAGAGAGTCGATTTTGGAGGCCAAAATCGAGTCTTTGAGACTCGATTTCCATGGTCTATCACGTCTGATGTGGCATTTTATCCACGTGAACTCCACCTGAAAATCGAGTATCTGACACTCGATTTATATGTTTCACTTTGTTTTTTCTTATTTTCCTTCTCCTTCTTTTTTCATCGGTGCATTTGTTCATCTGCTTCCTGCACAAGCTCAGCCACCACAGCCCATTGCTGTCGACCCAGCATCGCGACCCAAGCGGCGCGACCCAAGCGTGTGATGCAAGCTACGCGATGCAGGCCGCGCGACCCAAGTCGCGATCCAGGCCGCGACCCAGGTCGCGCGACCAGAAGCGCAACCCAGGTGCACGACCAAGCCGCGCGACCCAGTGTTTGGGATTTCTTAAATTTTTTTTTTTTTTTTTGGAGAGAGTTGAAATTTTTTTGGTTTGTAAATCGAGTCTATAAGACTCGATTTCTAAGTGGACACCACATGGATAAAATGACACGTCAGACATTATAGACCATGAAAATCGAGTCTTTGAGACTCGATTTTGGCCCCCAAAATCGACCCTCTTAGACTCGAGATGTTAGTATTATATTTACTTTCCAAGCAGTGCCTACTAATTATATTCTTCAGCAACTATGGCTAATTGCCCATTTTGGCCATTTAAAAATTAAATGGGTAAATTGCAAGTTTGGAGTAGTTATTTTTTGGATGCCTTAAAAATTAAACGGGTAAATTGCAAATTATACCCCTAAAATTTTGAGTTATTTAAATTTTACATTTTAAAGTTTCAAAATTTAGATTTTACCCTTGAATTTTGGGAGTGTTTGGATTTTATACCCTGGTGTTTCAAAATTCGAATTTTACATCCTAAAGTTTGGGGCTGTAAAATCCAAACACCTCCAAATACTGAAACTTCAAGATATAAATTTCAAATATCCCCAAACTTTGGAGAATAAAATACAAACACCTTTAAAATTTTAGGGGTATAATCCAAATTCTAAAATGTCAGGGTATAAAATCCAAACATTCCCAAATTTTAAGGGATAAAATTCAATTTTTGAAATTCTAGGATGTAAAATCCAAATACCCCAAACTTTAAGAGTATAATTTGCAATTTACCATTTTAATTCTTAAGCAATTCAAAAAATAACGACTCCAAACACATTGTATACCAACATAATTCATTAATTCAAAAGGTAAACATGAAACTTTCTACTAAAAATTAATCCATAAGAGTAAGGAATTACAACTTATTGAGAATTGGTGCACACTGCAGTGACTGCACATTACATCTTGCCTTGAGTCATAACGCTTGTTAATAGCCTCATTGACTTATTTATAATATTCAAGGAAACCAAACAACTCTTATATAAACCACACTATCATTAAGTTTTCCATCACATACTTTTTTAAGAATGTGAAAGTGTTGTGACCTAGGTGCTAGTTGGTTAAATTATTTGAATTTAGTTTACTGATAAAACAAGGATTCCTAAATAGGTTTGTATTATTATTTATTTGTATTCAAACTAATTCTCGTGTTTTAGGATAGGATTGGTATTTATGTTTTAGAATTTGTTGATGAGGTTATCTCATCCTTAGCTATTTATGTACATTAAATGAATTAATGACAATTAAGCAGAAAATTAATCTAAAATTTCAATTTCCTCTCTCTAAGGAGATTTGTCATCTTGAATTTTATCTTTTATATTCAATAAATTATTTCAATTCCCAACATTTGGTATCAAAGCCAAACAACCACACTATCCTCCCATTTGTAACCCAAGCCAAACAACAACTATCATATACTTCCAAGCAGTCGTTGCAATTCCCAACCAAATATAAATAAATAAATAACTAAATACCAAAGCAACAATCAAATCTACGAGCCCTAGACCACCCAATTCATCAAAGTGTAGATTATCAAACTACTAACATTCATTCTATATTACTATTTTTTAAAATTGTAGGGCAAATTTAGAAAAGATGATGGAAATGACATGACTACTGACATGACTCAACATAAGCGTAACAATATTAAATACTACGTTTCAGTTTTTTGATTTATATAGAATAGACTAATAGCAGACCCGTGTGCAATGTGTGAATAAATTTTGACACTTTATTTTTTTGTTAAATAAAAAAAAAAAAATGAGACTTATAAGTATAAATAGAGCCAGGCCGGGAGGGGTAATTGGCCCCTTGACTACGCTGAAAAAGTCCTAAGACTACTCCACTTTGAACTCCCCCCCCCCCCCCCCCCCCCCCCCCCCCCCACACACACACACACACACACACACACACACACACACACACACCGCCTTATTGCTTTATATAGAAACAGACCCTGACACGGAAGAAGAGGAAAAAACAATTCCTTATACACCAAACCATTTCACTGTTGTACTATTTTACTATTCCTTAGTAGCTCTTATACTAGAAGAAGATCCTTGTTGTCAGAGAACTGCTATATCTACAATATTTTTACAATATTTTCACAACAAATCTTAATTGACAGGTTATTAGAGTTTTTAAATTTAAATCCAACACTGAAATTACTTTCTTACCCACTAGTAACAGTAAATAACAACCTGCCACATAAGATTTTTTGTGAAAATATTATAAAATGGTTGTGGAGATAATATTTCTCTTTATGTTGAAATGAAATTCACAAGTTTCCTTAAAAATATAAAGTTCTTCACATTTTCTTGTTTATTAATTTATTTTTATCTTTTTTTTTTTAGAGCATTTCTATTAGTAGGTCTAATATTTAACACAATATAGTTATTTAAAAAAGAAATTATCCTTGTACTTTACAGAAACCTAAAATGTATAAAACCCAAATTTAAATTTTTAGAAGAATAGAGAAAACAATGTTGAATTTTACATATTTTTTAAAAGCTATTAGGACAGTAAGACATGTTTACGACTTCGTTTTTGTTTTTGTTTTTGATAATTGGATAATTTGGAGTGGGGGATTTAAATCTTAAATGTCTCTGTTGGAAACATCAAAATGTGTCAGCTTTTAGATTTATATAGAATAGACTAGTAGCAGACCTGTATGCAATGTGTGAATAAATTTTGACACTTTATTTTTATTTTGTTAAATGAAAAATAAAAATAATAAATGAGACTTATAAGTATAAACAGAGCCAGGCCAAGAGGGGGTAATTGGCCCCCTTGAGTCCTCTGAAAAATTCCTATAAGTACTCAACTTTGAACTTCTTTACTAATTTGATCCCTTTTGGCTTAGCCAAAAAAAAAACATAAAAAGAACCCTCACCTTGTATAGAAACAGACCCTGACATGGAAGAAAAGAAACAAATAATTCCTTTTACACCAAATCATTTCATTGTTGTACCTATTTCACTATTCTTAAGCAGCTCTTGTACTAGAAGAAGATTTGTTAGAGAACTGCTATGTCCACAATATTTTTACAAATCCAACATTGAAATTACTTTCTTACCTACTAGTAACAGCAAATAACAACCTGTCGCATAAGATTTATTGTAAAAATATTTTAAATTTTTTGTGGACATAGTATTTCTCTTTATGTTGAAATGAAATTCACAAGTTTTCTTAAAAATATAAAGTTCGTCATGTTTTCTTGTTTTTTATTTTTTTTTGTCTCTTTTTTTTTTCAGAGCATTTCTATTAGTAGGTTTAATATTTAACACAATATAATTATTTAAGGAAAAAAAAAAAACTATCCTTGTACGTTACAGAAACCTAAAATGTATAAAACCCAAATTTAAATTTTTAGAAGAATAGAGAAAAAAATGTTGAATTTTACATATTTTTTAAAAGCTATTAAGATAGTGAGACATGTATACTGCTTTGCATTTTTTTTTTCTTTTTGATAATTAGATCATTTGGAGTGGGAGATTTAAATCTTAAATGTCTCTATTGAAAACATCAAAATGTGTCAATTGAGCTATAAAATTCTTAGGAACTTTGTAGATTTACTCTTAACACTTTTAGACTAATTTATTTTCTCTATTTATTTTAAGGAATCAAATTAGATATTTAAATTTTATGTATTTAGATTAATTTCTTCCTTTGATTGTTTGTAACTAAGAATTGAGTATTTTTCTTTCCTTATTTAAATGATATGAAATATGTAGTTGTTACATTTGTTCATTTATTTTGTAATCATTATCAATTATTATTAATATTTTATAATTTAATTTTGCTTTCAATATTGTCTTTTAATCTTGCCCTCCTAGACAGAAATCTTGGCTCTGACACTGTTTATAAGTGTTAGTTTCAAACCCTTCTTAAAATGATGTGATTATTTTTTAACATAATATAGTTGACAAAATATATTAGATTTTCTAAATTAAGCTACTATACTTCATATTTGAAAGCGTTTTAAATTTTGTAAATTTTTTTAAGGAAACATAATATACATTACATTCAATTATTATATAAGGTGAAATATTTTGTAAATAAGATAATGTGTGGTTGGAATTTGTTTCTAATGCTCCGTACAAATGGTTCATCCTCTATAAATTTTGAATAACCTAAAATTGAAAAAGATATAAGTAAATTCATCACTTATATTAGAAAAAAGATATAAGACTTTAATAATAGAAGAAAAATGTAATTTCATCAAGAATCTACCAACATTATGTTGAGAATGTGACATAAATTTCAATGGAGCCGTTCCTCTTTCTATACAAACCTCTCCTCCCAAAGCATCACCAAAATAAACCGAAATTGACCAAATGGACCGAAATGAACTATCTAGATTGAAGTGAACCGAATAGACCAAAATACTACACTAATATGACTTAACAAGAACATCTTTTAAATATTATAATTATATATTCATAATATTGATGCTTTTTAAATTAAGATCTTTTTATGTCCTTGATCCATATCTTTTAATCTTTAGATTATTAATAATGTTATCATGGGTGTTTACAGGCAATATACTAGTTTATACTATATCAAGAAAGTCATGAAAATGTCAAATTTAAGCAGCTCTTTTAAAAAATATATTAAAATTAAAATTAAGCATAGACAATATTTGGACATTCCACCATCCATTGGTGGAATGTCCAAATAATGGGCCCAATTTTCTTTTCAAATCGATGATTATTATAGACAATGGATGGTGGAATGTCCAAATATTGGGCCCAATTTTCTTTTCTTTTTCTTTTTAAATCGATCTTTATTAGTTGTGTTTTTTGAGCTACTGAATTGGCAGACCGGGCAACGCATGTCACAGAAAGAACATGTATACCTGCAGCCAGGCAATGGATGTATTCGTACAAATGTCCCAGCCGAGAATGAGCAGCACGTGAACTGGAAATGGCAGCCATAACTGCAGTATTATCTCCCTCAATTACCAAATCAGAGAAACCCGAGTCTATAGCAAACTCCAACGCTTTCCTGCAAGCAGTGGCGAGGCTAGGATTTTAGTTTAGAATGAGCAAAATTAAAGGACGATATTAAAAATGAAATTTATCTAAAAAATATTAATCAACAATAATAACAAAATAAGTAAACAATTGTAATCAAATATGAATATATTTCATATTATTAAAATAAATAAACAAAAACAACCAATTCATAGCTACTAAAAAATTTACAAACTGATAGAGTAAAAATATGATTAGTGTTACTTAAAAAATATAATGAATAAATATTTGAAATTATTTTTTGTGATTGGTGACATGCCAATTTGTAAAACATAAGTAATAAAATTTGTAATATCTCTAACATTATTCAAAGATAAAATGCTGTGAAAAATATCATAAATAGTAAAAATTGTGTAAATAATTATATAAAATAAAAAATAAAAAAATAGTGAAATAGGTGGTTTGGTCACTTTCAAGTTTCAACAAGTAGAAGTCTTTTTTTTTCCTCCATGTGACAAAAAAAAAAAAAAAAAAAAAAAAAGGAGTCAAGGGGGGTAGGTGCCCCCCCTGGCCCCCCTCTGGCTCCGCCAGTGCCTGCAAGCTAGCACCTCAGCCTCTTCGTTGTTAGAAACCGGTGGGCCTTTTGCTGATATGGACACCATAACCTCCCCTAGTCCATTCCGAATAATAACCCGAATCCCAATGCGTTAATATCTTGAAAATTGCTACATCAAAGTTAAGTTGAAAACTAGAGTTTATTAGTTGTTTTAAGTTGGCTTTTGTTAATGGTTACAATAAATTAACTTAAATATAGTTCTATGAGGGATCATGGAATAAAGAATGATCACGTGAGTGGCGTGCTCGCTTTTGCTATATAATATAAGATGGACACGGATTTCCTCCAAACATGTTTAGAGGAAATGCTGCAAACAGGGACATCTGTCACTTAAACAAGAAGGCACATAGGCTTGGGGTCATGTTTTAAGTGAAGAGCAGTTAACCTAACGTTAACAATGTTAGCCAAACACTCTTTCTCCTCAAACACATCTCTCACCCACAGCAGCCTCACGCCTCACACCTCTCTCTCATCTCTTCACTACTGTTTTCTCAGCAAGCTCAGATCGGCAAGAAGACAGCCTCACGCCTCTCTCTCATCTCCTCCACTTCTGTTTTCTCAACAAACTCAAACCGGCAAGAACTTGTGTACTATAGGTCTTATGTCTGTGGTTTTAAAAAAATTATTTTACATAATTTTTTTTTGCTAATTTGTGTCCATTTTTTGTGTGCAACAAGAAGTCTATCTTCTTAATAAAATACCATAACTCATCACTAAAAAATAAAATATTCTACTGCAATTTTCAATATTTCTGCAGCTCTTTGTTTAAAAAGGCTCATTTGCCTCACAATAATAACACAACATAGCTTGAAAAATACACGATCAGTAACACTTTCCATTCATTACATCACCCAAGATAATCTGTTGAAAAACATCAATGCTACCATGCACTTGTGCACAAATTACCAACTGAGTGCAAGCTCAACAAGAGGTGTGAAGTGCTAAAACTCATAGAAGGCTTTGCTCTTGGGACAATGGGAACTTCAGCTTCACCCACAAGCATTTGGACCGCCCCTCTCACTGTGGGTCTAGCCAATGGGTCAGGATAAGAGCAAGCCAATCCAACCATTAGGACCCTCATCATTTCCTACTCATCAAATTCATTCCCAAGTCTTGCATCAGCTGCAGATAACAACTTCCTTTCTCTATGTAAACTCCAAACCCATTCAACCAAGTTGCTACAAACCCCAACTTTCCCAGCAGTAGAAACATCTTTCTCAATCAGTTTTCTTCCACTAGCCACTTCAAGAACCACAGCTCCATAGCTAAACACATTAGTTTTCTCTGTAGCTTTCCCAGGACACACCATGTAATTATCATAGCAAGCAGAAACTAGAATTAAAAATTTTAATTTAAAAAAAATTAAAAACAATAAATCTAATTATCACATGGGAAAAAACTAGAATTAAATCATCCATACATATCACACAAAGTGTACCAAAAATAATCTAAAATACAGTGGGATTTGATAACAAACCTAGAAAGAATCGGAGCCTTGAAAAGGTGGGTGGTAGGATTGGTGGTCCTTGGCGGCGAAGAGATAGGTGGGGGATGGGAATGGCAAAGAGACAGAAGACTATTAACTGGTTGAGAGAAGGGATAGGGTGGAATTGGCGGAGGATCGGCGTGTACAGTGGGTGGTCGGTTTTTCTTGCTGGTTTGGGAAGAGGGATAAGAGAGAAAGAGAGAGGAGAGAGGTGGGTTTGAATAGAAAGAGAGAGGCTGGCCATGTGCAGTGGATGGTTGGATTCTCTTGCTGGACTGAGGTTCTGAGAAAAACAAAGGTGAGAAGGTTGAGACGTGGGTTTGAGGAGTTTGAGGAGAGAGAGAGAGGGGATGTCCAGTTTAAGTGAGAGAGTGAGATTGGCAGCTGTTGCATGTGGCCACCGTCAATTCCACCTTAGTGTCTTCTTGCCGGTCTAAGCTTGCTGAGAAAACAGAAGTGAAGAGATAAGAGAGAGGCGTGAGGCGTGAGGTAGCTGTGGGTGACAGTTGTCCCTGTTTGCAGCATTTCCTGAAATCTGTGTCCATATAAGATAGCCTTCTAAAATGTGATCGGAATTTTCACGTTACACTGGCCTAGTCCACCTGGATCCACTTTCTCTTGTGCAACAACAACGCGTACTTATAAGGTCTCATATAAAAAATAGCACATGGGTTTTTTTTTAACCCGGGTTTGTGTCATGGTTTTGAAACCTAGATCGTTCATTGGACCATAAAAGGGAGAGGTTCAAAGTTTTTAAAGTTGAAACGAAGTCGAACCGTGATAACGTCGAACCGTGATGACGTCATAATTAATTTAATAATTATTTTAAATATATATATAAATATTAAATTAATAAAAAATATAAAAATTAACTAAAATATAAATTACTCAATCAATCCATAAAAGTACAAAGTAAAAATGTATAAACAAGTCTCCAAGTTACACATTGTTTCTTACAAAAAGACATAAAACTGATTTCTAAAAAACAAAATAGAACTTCAAACTCCAAGTTACACACTGTCTACAAAAAGACATAAAAATTATCTCTAAAATACAAAATAGAATTTCAAAGTTCAAACAGAATTATTATGATCATAAATCATCAATGTCATGAAAGTCATCATGCTCATCATCATTCCTTGGAAATCTAGGAGGATGGCCTATTATTTGTCCAAATGTTTCCAAATCAACTCCTTCAACCTCACTGATATCATCTACACACAAGTTTGAACAAAATAAAAAGAAAAACCATTATAATGTTTATACAAGTTTGAAAAGAATAAAAGAAAAATCACAATAGGTTATCAAATTGTTTACATAAAAACTAACCTTCAGTATTAGAAGAAGGCTCTGCACTTGCTGGATACGCACCATCTTCATAAATTTCATTCTCCAACTCTTCATATCCTATATATTGGTCTTCCTCTTCCACAAATACTCAAAAATCAGTTTTGTTGATACTTGCATAATCAATGAGGTCAAAATTAAACTTTTTATTGTAAAGTCTGCATCATAAAATGTCATGCTCATTATTGGAATTTGAACATAATTAGTAACTAACAATTACATTATATAAATGACTTCCTAAAAATTAATACAATGACAAGATATAGCATTTAGTTACCTATGTCTCAATCGCAAGTTATGATGAACAAACACAAGATCATTGAGCCTTTGATGCTCCAACCTATTTCTCCTCTTAGAATGTATTTGTTCAAATAAACTCCAATTACGCTCACATCTAGAAGAGGCGGAAGTTTTGGCTAAGGATTCTAATTGCCAATTTTTGCAAGTTTGGAGCATCAGCCGCCCACAACTTCCACCATTCATTTGATTTTCATAACACAACATAAACTAATATTAATCAACATAAACAAACTAACTTTCAATTGAATAATCACTTCAGTTATCTAAACTATAGTGACAAAACTAACTTTCAACATAAACAAAAAAAAAAAAAAAAAAAAAAAAACTAAAATTTGTTTATAGTATTAAAGTAAACTAATTACTTCTCACCTTGATGAGTGGTCTTGCTTGTTGACAATGCAAGATCTCTATCAAAGCACCCAATACGGTCTCGAAAATATTGGGTTTCCTGAATTACCTTTTCTTGGTCACCATCATATTTTTTTTTCCTAATGTAGTCTAAAACAGCCATATTTACTGCTGGTTTCTGACAAAAACTCTCCTCATCATATTGAAAAGCGGGATTTAACCAATATGTAGTAGCATGAAGATCTTTGTGCAAATGTTTATCCCAACAGTTTTTTATAATTTAGGTGTATGGCTTGTACAAGAACTTCTTCATTCGAAAGATCTTCTTGATTCCCAGCAGTGCTCTATACATGCCCTCATACACATATCCTATTGCAAGCCTTTGATCAGAATCAACAATCCATAACAAACGAATGAGTGGCGATGAAATCTTGACAATAACATTAATATCATCCCAAAAAGAATTATCCAAAATGATAGAAAATGCTTCTTTTGCCTTTAACTCTCTTACCAATCTATGGTCCACAAAGAACTTGCTAGTCACTAAGGCTTGCAAGTCATGCTTATGCACATGAATGCTTCCAAATGCAAGGAAAGTAGTAGCAAATCTTGTTGCTCCAGGACGTACAATTTCTGTCCAACCAAGTCTATTCCTCAACCAAGCAACCAAAACCACATGATTAAAATAAAAGGTGTAAATGCACTTTTAGTCTCTACATTTTAACATTTTTCCATTTTGATCCCTACATTTTCATTTCACTACTTTTGGTCCCCAAACCAATTAACACGTGTTATTTTAGTTTTTTCCGTCAGTCAACAGACGAAAATAGCTAAGGTGGCTAACAGAAGGATTAAAATATTAATTAAAATCCACCGTGGCTCCTGTCACCCATGCCACATGGGTTTCCCTCCCCGTTACGTCACATGTGACCCTCACTACAACCACCTATGGTGCGTGTGAGCTCCTAAATTAGTCCACCTTCTCTTTCTGTGAACCCCCAAACCAAATCAATCCACCTCTCTCTCAATCTGAGATAGCCATCAAACCACCATAGCAAACAAACAAACCACCATCCTAAACAAAAATTTTAAACCACAACCACCTCGCAAACAAACAAACCCAGAAATATATATACCCAAACCCATTTTTCTTGGAATAGTAGAGAAGAGAAAAGTAATGAGATCTCTATCTCTGTGAACTGAAACCAAACACACAGGTATTAGCTCTCTCTCTGTGTATGTCTTTATATATAGTTAGCTTTATATTATGTGTAGGGGCCACAATGTTGCTTTTGTATATTCATTGTTGGGTTTTGACTTTATTATGTTTGTTTAGTGACTTTTGACTGTTTGTTGGTCCTTGTCTGGGCATATGTTTCTTTGTAGCTTCCAATGTGGTCCATGTTTTCCCCTGTTGAAGATAATGGCTGATTCTGTGTGTGATGTATATTGAATTAGTGGGCCAAAATGCTGAGTCATTATTAAAGTGATTTTACGATATATAATGTTAACATGTGTTTGTTTGTGGATTACTATGCATGTGTCTATTTTTTATGACATTTTTGTTTACTATGTTTTTGTTTGTGCTTTCCAAACAATGTTGAAGATAATGTGCATTACCATATTATATAATTCGAAACAGCTGAGGTGGATTGTGGAATGATGAGTGTTGATTTGGCAAATAATTAATATGTGATATTTTGTTAATTAATGAGTGTTATTTTGGATTATAGTTAATATTATTTAAATGGTTTATATGTGTTTTACATGCAGCATGAGTGAGCTATTTAGCTTGTCTGTGCATCATGGTGGGTATTTTACTAATAACCCTCGAAAATATGTGGGAGGTTAAGTGGATATAGTGGATAATTGTGACCCTGATAGGTGGTCCAAGACAGAGATTGAGGGTATATGCAGGGACTTTGTATACACCTCTGTGAGCAAGCTTTGGTATAAAATGCCTGGTAATGATTTAGAGAGAGCTAATTTCCATTTGATAGTTGATGATAATGATGCCATGTTTATGACAGATTTAGTGATCGGTCATGAAGTAATTCATGTGTTTGTAGAGCACCCTGTGGATAATTCATGTGTTTGTTCACAACACCTAAGCAATTCAAAGAAGCTATAACTGATTATGCAGTTCAGGCGGCTGGGGGATCAAATTTGCAAAAAATGATTTGTAGAGGGTAAAAGCAATTTGCTTGGAAAGCTGCAAGTTTGTGGCATATCTAACAAAGGTGCCAAGAGAGAAGAGCTACCAACTAAGAACACTGAATCTGGAACACACATGCTCTAGGAGTTATAAGAATCCAAGGTGCACTTCTTCTTACATTGGGAAGAAGTTGATGAAGAAGGTGAGAAGACAACCTAACATGAAACTAAAAGACATCCAAGATGATATACATGAGAAGTTTACACTAAACATAAGTGCAGGAAAAGCTAGCAGGGCTAGGGAGAAGGCAAGAGAGTATGTTGATAGGGCTCACACACAGCAGTATAATCAGCTTTAGGAGTATTGTGAGGAGTTAAGTAGGGCTAGCCTTGGCAGTACCATACTTATGAAGGTACATACCTTCAATGAAGGTGATTTGGCTGCTAAGATGGACTTGGTCTGTGGGGTTCCTTATTTCGAGAGGCTATACATATGCCTTGAGGGTTGCAAAAGAGAGTTTAAGGCTGGATGCAGGCCAATAATTGGTTTGGATGCCTGCCACTTGAAGACTAAGTCAAGTGGGCAATTAATCACAGCAGTTGCTTGAGACCTTAATGAAGAGTACTTCCCACTTGCATATGCTATAATGGAGGCTGAAATTAAAGACTCCTAGACTTGGTTCATAAATTTGCTACTTACAAACATTGGTCAGAATACAACATAAACATTTATATCATACCAGCAGAAGGTATGTATCTTTAATACCATATCTATATGCATTACCATATTGGATGTATAGAGTTACTAACACCACAATTGTTGTTGTTATACTGATAGGGGTTGGTGTAGACCTTCATTGATAATTGGCCACAATATGAGCATAGGATCTGCTACAGACACCTCTACAATAATTTCAGGAAGAACCATCCTGGTGTTCTAATCAGAGAGTTCTTTTGGAAAGCAACCAAAACTACTTATAAAGTTGAGTTTGATAGGCTGATGGATGAACTGAAGGGAATTGATAAGGGTGCAAATAGTTGGCTGCAAGATCATTCAACCACCATATGGGCCAGACACATGTTCAGTGAGGATGGGTTGAGTGATACAATACTGAACAACATGTGTAAGAGTTTTAACTGTAGGATTCTGAAGTTTAGATCTAAGCCTATAATTACTATGGTATGAATCTAAGCCTTTGAGTAACAATTAGTTAGATACATTATTTGATTAACAGTTTGTGTGTGCTTGTAGCTAGAGTCCATTAGGTTATATCTTATGACCAGGTTTCAAGAGAATAGACAAAAGATCATGAAAGTGGAATCAAAGATATGCCCTAAAGTGCTTAAGAGATTGCATAGAGAAAAGACTGCAAGCAGCGGGTGGCTTGCTTGTTGGGCAGGTGATACACAGTTTGAGGTTAAAAATGGACTACAAAGCTTCACTGTGGACTTGGTCAAAGGACATTGTAGTTGTAGGAAATGGGATACAACTGGCATACCATGTGCCCACGCAGTTTCTTACATATTCTTCAACATGCAAGATGCTGAGCAGTATGTGCACATATGTTTTCATGTCTCCACATATAAGGCCTGTTATGAGCCAATGATTGCACCTATCAATGGGCAGAATATGTGGAGGCCCAGTGGTGTCCAACTTGTTTAGCCTCCTATCAAAAGAAGGCCACTTGACGGGCCCAAGAAGAAGAGAGCAAGGGAGCCTGGTGATCCAGCAGGTAGGAGAGCTAGTATCTCCAAACAGTGTAGGGTCTATGGTAAAATAGGACACTATAAAAGAAGTTGCAAGGGTGAGATTGGAGGAAACTCTTCCCTACTAGACAACTCAAACAGAAACAGTGCAGCCAATAAGGTAACATTCTACCATATCTATCAAGGAAATGTGTGAGAGTTTTTACATATTAAATGTGGATTTCTTGTTTGTAGATTAGCAGGTACAAAAATTTTTCCAACATCAATTAGCCAACAGGACAAGCTCAAGCTCAAGCTCAAGCACCTTATATATATAAAAAAAAAAAAAATTCAATTTAGGGTGTTCTCGAGAACACCTTGGGCTCAACGTGGCACCGCCATTGCATATAACATTCAACACTTTTAGTAGATGTACAATTCAAGGTGAAATTGTGCCTATGTTAAGCAATATAACATTTAACACTTTCAAATCACCTTATTGAATTATTTATAACATTCAAGCAATTCCTTGCTTGGTTCTAAAAAGTGATGTATTTAGTTTTATTTTCTCTTTTCTGTATTAAAATTTTTTAATTAAATATAGAAAAAGAAATTTTCATTTTTACATGTAAAGGTGTTTGGTAAGTTATTTTGAACCCATCATTTGGGTATAAAATTCATCATACATGGTTTGACATTGTTGTTGTTGTTTTTTATTTTTTAAAGTTGCTTTTTTTACTTACACACACTCACATCAATCAAGTGGGGCCCTTTGCCTTTTCCCAATATTTACAAAATTGCTACTCTATTCATCTTCTATGAAAGTGAAAATGCTAAAAAAGGTTTTTTCATTTTTTGTATTCAAATTTAACTTTTAGGATATTGAAAATGAAAATTGAGTAAAAATTCTTAATTCAACCAAGTTTTTTTTATGGCAGGTCCAATTGAAAACTAAAAATGAAAACAAAAAACACTGCTTTTTTCAGTTTTTTTTTTTTAATGAGAAATACGAGAGTTTTATTAGGAAGCAAATGAAAACAATGCATTCTGAAACAGAAAAGATTCAATACACGATGGAGTTTCCTCAATCCGAGTAACAAAATTATCAATTCCTTTAACATGACGTGCCAAAGTGTGTGCTTGCCTGTTTACATGTCGCCTAAACAGGTCATTAACTTTCACAGAGGACAACACTACCATTAAGTTTTCCATCACCTCTTTTTTAGATAGTGGAATATCACCAACAACATTTATTAGAAGCTCTTGTAATTTACATGTCAAAGATGACAAAGAAGGTCCATAACAAAATTTAATTATGAGGCTAAAGCCTCCATGAACTCTGCATCGTCTGCCATAGCCTCCAATGTCTCAGGCGAAAGACAAGCTTCAAAATCCATGCTTCCTTCTTCTACCCCAGGAAACACGGTTAACTTTCCATCAAATTTATTGCCAACGCCACTACGAACAGCAATAGGTCTTCCCCAGCCAAAGTCATTACCATACACATTGAACCGCGGCGAGCTTCCTGTCGCCAATGCATTACTTGTTAGTCCACTGGGTGTCGGGATGTTTGGGGATTTTACCCAATCCTCTATAAACTTCTTCACCTCTTCTGCTGTTTGAGAAGCAATCTCCTTGTTTATCTGCCAAGCCACCCATCCTAGCCCGTGTTCAAGAAGATTGTCTACCGTAGCTGTTACTTTCCCAAATAAAACTGCATTTCCTAAGTATTCTTCTGGTAATGGTGGTTGTATTCTTTGCCTCATTCCCACAAGTACGCGGTAATGAACCTCTTGATTAGCACTACAACGCCTATTGCGAACCACAGATCGCCAAAGATGACCAAGGACTGCTTGAAGGGACGAGATATTGTTGGTGCCCATTTCTGCATTAGCTTTTGCTTTGAGTTGTGCAATTTTCTTCTTTGAAAAATGAAAAACTTTTTGTTTGAGAGGTGGGGGAATGGACTTCTCATTAGAGATTTCATTGGGATGGAAAGGTATATGAATGGGGAAATCGATAATACCATCGAAGAAACAGCGTTGGAAAATTGGAGGAGATTGTGATGTGGGACTATTATTACCTCTAGATATTTCAGACCAAGTGTTAAAGAAATGCCAGAATGAGCTGCCATCCACTACACAGTGGTTTGCAGTGCAACCAATGAAGATGCCATCAGCAAGCTCAGTTACTTGCACAGCCAACAATGGCTTGGAAATGCCTTCGTAGTTCAATACGCTATTCAATAGAAAGAAGGAGTTGACGATGTCTGGAACATATATGGGATCAAGGATATCTGCCACAGTGAGATCATCTACCATTGCATGAACAAACTGGGCTCCAAGATTACTGCAGTCAACAAAGAAAGAGCTGGTTTTGTCCTCATCGTTTTCTACCATGACAAGGCGACCAGCAAGAGGGTAGAATATATCTAATGTACGGGACAGAGATGATTTTAGGTGATCAATCACACTACTACCCTTAAGTTCTTTTTCTTGTGAAGGTGTTGGTTTGAAGAAAAGGATACCCTTTTGGATATGATCAACTAAGAGCAGCTGGAGATCCCATGGAGTTAACTCAATCCTTCGAGTTACCTCATTGGGACTCGCTGCTGGCTGAATGGTACTAGTGGATATGAAGCGAATGTGTGTCATCTTTGCTTCAGAGTTCAAATTGCTAATACTAGATGAGTGTATATGCAAACATTGATAAGAGAGTGTCTATATAAAAGGAGCTTTATGAGAACCATATAGCCTGTTTGATAATTGATGCTCACTGCAAAGAAATGCCAAATTGGACTGAAACAGCCTTACCATCATTATCAAAGTTGTGGGGTCCAACCTGGACATACACATCGGCTTCTGTGATTCGTACCCATGTGAAAACTGAAATCTTGTCTAGCGATACTCTTCAAGTCTTTTCTCAATAAGAATAGCTGTCTTCAAGTCCAACCTGGGCACGTATTAGCAAAATCTTTTTTTTAATCCTACTTTTGAATCTTCACAATTAATCCACTGAATCCTTCGAGATGCACTAGACTTTTGTTATTGTCTCCCACTCCGTTCGGCTACCGAAAATGAGTAAATCTAATACCACAGATTTTGGTATGGTAAACGTCAAAATTTGCTATATGGTAAATTGTGATAGGTGGAGGATTGGAACACATTTTTACCAATTATAACTTGTTATTTGTCTCTAATTTACAAATTATGTAGTAAAATACTTTTGTTTTGAAATTATTTAGCAAAATCTCTATTTTTGAAACTTGATTTTAACAAAATTGAATTCAGTGTAAAGCTTGATATTATCAAAATCGAATTATATGTAAATTTTTAAGTGAAAATCGATATAAACAACACCGAGTTTCACATAAGTTTTCAAAAAAATTTAAGTGTCAAGATTTACATAGAACTTAACATTGCTAATATCAAATTTCATTTCTAACTCGATTTTATTAAAATTAAGTTTTAAAAATAAGGATATTTTGCAAAATAATTTTAAAGGGTAAGGCTTCTGTCCAGTAAAAATATCCAGTGAAAATTTCCACTAGGCACGTCTAGATTCGGACATGTGTCCAAGAGTGGACATGTGTCCACCATCCAATGTGTTCAGTAAAACTTTTCATTAGACACAAGTCACACCTAATTTTAAAATATAAAAATTTTGGTGCAGTAAATTACCACCCCCAATGTGTCCTTGCCTTGGATGCCGCCTGACTTTTTCCATCAAGTTCGATATGGACGAAAGAGGCTGGGTCAGTAGTGCTATGGTTTGGGGGTGCGGGGGGCCATTCTTTGCAATAACTAGGGAAGGTGGATTTTTTTTTTTTTGGTAAACGGGAGGCAACTATGGAAGGTGGATTAACTTATTGGGACTGACTTCCAAATTACAAGCAGCACGGTTTCGCCATCAATTGGCTTGGGAACTGGGTTTTCAGGTTAACATAAGTTGACATTTTCTCCTTGGTTGTCATCTCAAACGTGGAATTGCAAGGAACTACTGGACACTGGGAAGTAAAACCCTTGTGCATAGGTTATATATAACAGCGGCGGCTTCAGGAATTTTTTTTAGGGGTTTTTTAAAAAAATTTCTAAGAATTTTTTTTTGGGTACATGATTTTTTTATCAAATATTTATCTATAATTCTAGCAAAAGAATAAACAATAAATTATAAATTCATTTGAAATATTAATAAAATTATTAATTATTGTTAGTTGTTTCAATAATTTGTTTGTTTTTATAAACTATAATTTGATATATTGTTGTTTCATTAATTATAAAATTATTAATTGTTATTTAGTTTAACATAATTTAATTGGTTTATTTTTTATAATGTATTGGTTAATTATATTACTTTAATTATTGTTATTTAGCATAACAATAAACTATATTGCTTTAATTTGTTTGACATTAATTATACTGTTTTAATTTGTTATATTGTTTAGCCTCATGTGCTTATTACACTAAAAGAGTTAGCCATGTGCACATTACACATCCTACGTGCAGCACAATAATTAAAACAGTGTAACCCGACCCCATGTGCCCATCTATCCCACCCCACTCAACAGACAGGTACAAGCCTCACCCCCAATCATAATAGCCACCTGCCAATCGGAAAATTTCACAATTATAAATCATAGTACACATTACACTAATAGATAATCAAAATGTCACCAACACCAACCCACACCAACCAACGGATAAGAATCATAACTCATAAGATGCCAAATTCAAAAAGTCAAAAAAATAGGCAAAACATTAAAACTTCTGCTTCAGCCAATCATAGTTCAGTTCAAATAAAGTTATCTCTTAAAGAATAAAGAGAGAGTCATTCATTTTATTTAAGGTTTCAGAGAGAGAGAGAGAGAGAGAGAGAGAGAGAGAGAGAGAGAGAGAGAGAGAGAGAGAGAGAGAGAGAGAAATACCTTGAGGGAGCACCGGACTGGAGCAAGTGGGCCTGAAGAGTGAAGGCTAAGGCTGAGGCAATAACCGTCGAGCGATCTGCAAGCGTTGTGCGAAGGCAGTGATACGGTGTGCGACACGATCTCTGACGAGCGATCTCCGACGATGTGCTCTGGACTGCGACTAGACTGATCTCTGATGAGGGGCGACGAAGACGATGTGCTCTAGAGTCCGAACTGCGACTAGACCGAACTAACTTCTAAGGGGAGGCGTTGCTCTCTATTTTTAGGTTTGCTTTAGGATTTGTGATGTACTGATTTGGGTTTTTTTTTTTTTTTTGAGAATCCGTGGGTTTGCCGTGGGCTTGATGTTGGGCTTGCCGTGGCCTTGAGAGTTGAGAGAGAGTCCTTTGTTTTGCTCTGTTACCATTTTTTTTTCAAATTTTAGTTGAATTTTGTTTTTTGGGTTTTTTTTTTTTTTTTTTTTTTTTTTGCTTGAGAGTAGAACAATTTTATTTATTTATTTAAATTTGAGAGTGTTCCTAATTTTGATTGAGAGTATTCCTATTATTTTTTTAAGGGTAAACAAATAAAAACTTTTTAATTATTATATAAAAAAAAAAAAAAAGAGCCAAGACAGCTTGAAGGGACGAGATGTTGTTCGTGCCCATTTCAGCATTGGCTTTTGCTTTGAGATGTGCGATTTCCTCCTTTGAAAAATGAATGACTTTTTGTTTGAGCGGTGGAGGAACGAATCTCGCATCAGGGATGTACTTGTGATGAAAAGGAATGTGAATGGGAAAATCGATAATACGGCGAACAAAAAAATAACCTTGGAAATTGGAGCAGATTGTGATATGAGATCAATATTATTACCCCTAGAGATTTCGGACCAAGTGTTGAAGAAATGCCAGAACGAAGTGACATCTACTACGCAGTGATTCATAGTGCAAGCGATGAAGATACCATCAACGAGCTCAGTTACTTGCACAGCCAACAATGGCTTGGAAATACCTTGGTAGTTCAATACGCCATTCATCAAAAAGAAGGAATATACAATGTCAGGAACATAGGTGGGCTCAATGATATCTGCCACGCTGATATCATCAGCCACTACACGGACAAACTGGGCTCCATTGTTATTACAGTCAAGAAAGAAAGAGCTGCTCTTGTCTTCATCATTTTCAACCTTGACAAGAGTACCAGATGTAAATATCGTATTTTGTACCCGTTAATAAATTTTGGTACCCGGTCCTAATGATGAGCTTGACATATGTCAACCAAGGATAATTAAAAAGTTCACAATAGTTTGAAAGTAATCACAATTCAAAAGTGCTCAAATCATTTTGAAATTGATACTAAAGATGACATTTGTTTACTGTTTTGACCATAACTTTTGATCAATAAAGAACTTTTGAGTGAAATTTATTTTATTGGAAAGTAGACATCCTGAGCTTCAATTTAAATATAAATTTGGTCTAATTTGGATTTATATTGAGTAAGTTATGACCATTTGAAATTGGGCCAACTAGTTAATCCAATTTTTTGAGTTTTAAAACTTCATTTTAAGGACCCAAAACAGCATGCTTTGATGTGAGCCAGCTAGTAAACCCTTGAGAACATCCAAAGATCATTAAACCCCCCCCCCCTCCCAAAAAAAAAACCTTAATTTTAACTTATAAATACTCATCTTATGTCTCTAAGCAAAAGGCTAGCTAGAGAGAGTTATTTTTTAGACTCCATCTTTTCTAAAACCCTAATTCTTTTTCTAAAACACACACACAACCCTTTAGCACGTTCTTTACAAATAAAAAACCTCTCTTTAATTAGCTCTAAGGCAAAAACTATTTTCCCAATTTGATTTCTCAAAACTTTTTTCAAAACTAATCTTGTTCTTGAGTTGTGATTATCAAAAACTATTATATACTTTAATTATCTTGTTCTTTCAACTTAATCTTTGTGTTGTAGGCACTGAGGAGCCGATTAAATATCAACCAAATTGTGCTTCATAAGCAAGGTGAGTCTCTCTTCATGGTTTTTCCTTGATTAGGGTTTTTATAACTTGTTGTTCTTAATTGATTTATATGTTATATATTCTTAGAAAAATGTTTTTCTTTGTTTAATTTTGTTTAGTGGTGTTTTATCATGTTTTGATTGGAGAATTGAATGATTGGATGTTTTGATGAACATGTTTTGATGTGTTAAGTGTTATTTTTGTTTGTTGTTAGATCCAATGCATGTTTAGGAATATATTTTGTTTTGTTTATATTAGAAGCATGTTAGGTTGTTAGTTTTATTGTTTTAAGTTCTACTCTATTTTCCGTATTTCTTGTTTCTGGGCTTGGGTTTTCTGGGCGTGTATGCATACATATGCTTCTTGCATGCGTACGTAGACTTGAAGTAGTTGTATGCATAAAACAGGGCTGTGTACGCAGACCTATGTATGCACATGCATACTCACGCCCAGAAACTCTAATTCAAGTTTTCTGCTTCTATTTCTTTATTTCATTTATATAATATGCTTTTGTTTTGACCCATTTTTTATGTTTTTTCAAGTCACTGTTTCTCTATTTGATTGTTTGTTTGCCTTTAACATGTTAGATTAGGGTTTTCTTCCAATGTTTTCTTTATTCTACTATGAACATGCATATGATATGATCACGCATTGATGCATAGGTGCTATGATACAATAAGGTAAGTAAGGTAAGGCATGTATTCATATGTACATGCATTTGATTGGGATATGGTATGTGAACTTCAAATATATTTGTGTTTTTGATGTTCTTGATGCTCTCCAATAAATCTTTGATGCTGCCATGACCATGTGATATCTTTATTTGTTTGTTGCCTTGGATGAGATGAGATGATATGTATGGTAGATGTATGTTAGATTTGATATGAGTTGTCATGATAGATGTATGTTAGGATGATTGATCACAATACTAAATGAGCTTTTAATGAGATGAAGACGTAAAACACAATGATTGAAAATTGACCCACAGGTTGGTTAGGGTTGGATGCTGATAGTTCACTTAGAGTATAAAACACTTGTGAATGTTTAGACCCCAAACACAAAATTACAAAAAAAGCTTATATTCAAACAATAGATGTGTGGAATATGAAATATAAGTAATACCCAATTTAGCAAACTACTTTGACACGTAATTGATCACAAACACAACAGCAATTAATGGTTAAACAGTAAGGGAAGAGAGATGAAAACAAAAGATAACACTAGCACTTGTTATCAAAGATAAATCGAAAAACTCAGCGAAAAACCTCTTCATCGCCCTCCACGAAGTAAATGATCCACTAGAAAATCAGTTAGGATACATGAATAGTAATAAACCCCCCAAGCCTAATCTACCCGATACTCTTAAGCCCTCCAAGCTTCTTACTCCAACAGGGTTAAGCCTAACCTTATCTTCTCTAGCTTACCAGATCCCGCAATAAGCTAATATTGCATCTGTCATCCTTGGCATCTTCCAATGCTTCCCAAAACTCCAAAAACACTCTTAACATTTTGAATGGGTGTGGGTAGTGTTTGGAAACAAATCTCCTCTCAATGAGTATAACAATGAGAGAAGGAAGGAGAAGAGACTATAAAAAATTTTGTCTACGAATAAGTAGCTCTCTCTCTAATGAGATGGCTGTATTGTAGAAACCTCTCTTAGGATTTTTCTCTCAGTAGCCACATTACAATTTCTATGGGCAATGAGAGTATATATAATATGAGTGATGGGAATACGAAAAGTCACAATTTTCAATAAAATAGGGAAACTTCCTGAGTCACTCGCGACTGGTGCAAGTCACAAATCTAAGTCACGAGTTAACCTCCTAGACAAGCTGTACTGAGCTGGACACCTGACCTGACTGTTCACCTTCCTACATGTGCTTCTCCTGTGACCTTCAGCTGTTTTGATCAAATCTTCACCACTTAATACTAAACTCATTACAAATAAATCCCACAAACACAAAGAGATAAATTAATTAAATTACAACACTTTTTTGTCATGGAATAAACCAATACAAATGTTATGAGAAAAATTATAACTTAACAGGTGTCTAACACCTTCTCATCCCCATACTTAAACTCTGAATCCATACTCTGGTAGTAAAATCAATTCTTTCACGTAAGACACTATATTTAGAGAAATACTGCGTCCATAATATTTTTGCAATATTTTTACAACAAATCACAAGTGGTTAGTTGTTATTCGTTCAAATTTGAACCTAACACTAAAATTACTTTTTTGCCCTAACAATAACAACCAATAACAACCAGTAACAACCTGCTAGTCAAGATTTGTTGTGAAAATATTGTGAACATATCATTTCTCCTATATTTATGGTTTTTAGACCTAATCTAGATGACGACTCTATCTTTTTTTAGCCCCGGTCCATTCGGCCGAAGCGTACTATCCTTTTCCTAAGGAGAAAACCATTGCGCCCACACCAACAAGAGGGTAGAATATCTCTAATGTGCGAGATAATGAGGTTTTTAGGTGAGCAATAACACTACCACCGTTTAGTTCTTTTTCTTGTGAAGGTGTGGGTATGAGGAAGAAGAGGCCCGTTTGGCTAAAATCATCTAAGAGCATCTAGAGATCCCATGGAGTTAACTCAATCCTTTGAGTTGACTTATTAGGACTCGCTGTTGGTTGGATAGTACTCGTGGATATATATCGAATTTCTGTCATCTTTGCTTCAAACTAGCAAAGAAACTGGCTATAAAATGAGCTCTGTTTGAGAACCGTAGGTACCCTGGTCGGTTCTCAAGGCAAGAAAATGCAAATATTGATGCCAAAATCATAATTGTCAAAGTTTTGTAGCCCAACATGCCATTATTGAAACTCTACTGTCTAGCACATGTGAACATTGGAATCTTTACTTTCGACACATTATTTATTGACATTATCATAATGTCTACCAGTATATATCAGCATGCGTTGGGTACCTCTGACATTTTCTATCACCAGAGATATATCACCATGGGTTGGGTACCTCTGGCATTACCTTTATTCACTATTGTAATGGATAGATGTCTCAAGAAGAGGATCCACAATATTTCAATCGATTGTTCCTAGCAGGATGAAGATCATCGAGTCTTAATTCCTTCCTACGTTTCTGTTCAACCAAATATCAACTGAGATTTTAAAATGCCTAACCAATAGCTTTATAACTCAATTAGTTGGCACTTCTTATGTATTCATGACATTGAAGACTCAAATCTCTTCCCGTTATAGCTAGTCAATTTATAGACAGCTAATGAAATAAATATTCAATTTAAAATATCTCCCCCGTTATAACTAGTGAATTTGGAGACAACTTTTGAAATAAGCACACCTTCGGAGCGCTTATCCAGATTCTCATATCATCATTTTTTTATGCTTTACACTATTGTAGTTGGTAATAGACTTACAAGCGTTTATACACTCATTTTCGGGTAAAATACGTTAATACTTCCGAAGTATATATAGCTAGTTGCAAAGTTAGAAATTTATCTTTGAGCGGCCACTTATTTTATTTTATTTTTTGTATTATATGTTATACTATATATAATAGTAATATTTATCCAAAAAAAATAGTTTTGTAAAAATTTTAAACAAGTCCAACATGCAAAAAAAAAGTAATTTATAAACTAATAGATGTACAAGAAAAAGTTTCTATCAAACTAAAAAATATATGCTAAGATTAAGAAATATTTTACACTTGCTATCTATCTTTGATTAAAAGCAAATTGTAAAAAGAAAAATTAACTATCTTGACTTACTCTCCCATGCATATAATAAAGAATAAAAAAGAGTGGATTTATCTTACTTTTTTTGGTTAATTAAGTCATGGCACAACCACTTTTTATTTAAATGTTATATTGGGTTGGAAAAAATAAGAGTTGAAACAAGATTGTGAGGTATGAACCATTATAAAATACTGTAACAATTAGAGCATTCATGTCAGATTAGTCAAACTAGCCTAATATTAAAATTTTAGCTAAAAATTCACAAAAACCCGCACATCAGTCTCAACAAACTACCAAAAAAATTTAACATTAGCCACAACCAGAGCCACAGAACTCACTACTATTAAAGTATAAATAAATAAATAAAAATTATTCTCTCCAGCGTGATTATCTGTTTCTCACTGTTTATATTAGAGCCACAGAATTTCTAATAAAAACAAAATTAAAGTACTAACATTAATATAAAAAAAATTATTTTGTTAACTGTTTATATTTTTTTAATATACTTTTTCAATATGATTTAGGATTAGAAATTCTTAACGCGAGTATCATGCTCCTATTGTATAATTACAGTGCTCGTGGAAGGGCAGGCAGTGCAAGCATCTTTGTAGGTGGCTTTGTTTTGGGAGGACTCGTATTTGACACACTCGGATGTGTATATGCACCTCAAGTCTAGTGCTTCTTCAATGTAAAACTCAATTAGTAAAAAATTATAGGCAATCAAACTATTATAAATATATATATATATATATATATATATATATATATATATATATATATATATATATTATGGAACTCGAGTTCCACAAATTTTTTTTTTTTTTTTTGAAAGTTTGATTTGGCATAACTCAATTTTCTAAAAATTGAGTTTTACATTGAAACTCAATTTTGTGAAAATTGAGTTTCAAAACAGAGCCATGAACCTAGATAGTTTCAAAATAGGGACACATTACTAGATTTTTTGCAAAAATAAGGGCAAAAGCTCAATTTTCCCAAGGAAGAAGATACAAAAATATTTATTTATCTATTATTGGAGAGAAAAAATAATATTTAAATAGAGTAGAGAAATAAATATTGGGACTGATGCATGAGACTATGAGTGTATTAGTTAAAGTAGTAAAAGTACCGTTTTTTGGGCTAGTTTATCTAAAATGTTGTTGAAACTAATGTGAATACTCTTAAAGAGATAATTTTAGAGAGCATGATTTCCAAATTATAAAATCAATTTTGAAAGGGCTATCTATTATATTTACTAAGAGTCCGTTTAGGGACAACTTATTTAGCTGAAATTGAAAACTTTTTGTTGAAAGTACTATAGGTAAAAGTAAAAATTAACTAAAATAATACAGTTGAACTTATAAATAATACCAAAAATTGCAATGAAACCGATAAATAGTAGCAAAAACAAGCAAATAGGAAGGAAAAAAAAAAAAAAAAAGCTGTATTTTTCAGCCAATACCAAACACCACCTAAAAAAATCATGAGCTTTTTTTGAAGAATGGCTCCCCGGCAATGGCTCAGCTATTGGGTTAGTATAATTAGATTCATCCATACCAAATGTTCAACAAATCACACTCAACCCCCTCCCCAAATTATCAAAATACTCAACACAGCAGTGCCAATTATTTTGATTATTTAAGGATCTATTTGGTTGAGGAAATGGAAAAGTGAGAAGATAGAAAATTGTGGGAAGATAAAAAAAAATATTTAATTTTCCCTCATATACGTTTGGTTGGTGGGATAGAAAAGTGAAGGGAATGAAAACTGTTTTGTTTGGTTGAAAAGAAAAATGAGAGAAAGGAAAATGTAGTTTGTATAAATTTATCATAATGTCTCTATTAGATAAAACAAAAAGTAACACGTTATATTTTCGTCAAAAAATTTTGTATGAATGTACCCTTCATTATTTTTTAATTCAAGAACACAAAACTTTTTTGGCAAAAATACAATTTTGGTCCTTACATTTTGGGGTCACAATCAATTTATTCCCTACAGTGTGGTAGTAGTCAATTTAATTCGTATTATTTTTCAACTTGTAGTCAATTTGGTCTCTACTATTAACTCACAAACAGAAAATATTTATGTAGTTAATGAATTACACAGTTGGCATACTAGACTCTTACGTGGTACTAAAATAAACATTATTTGATATTTACAAATTCTATGTCAACATCTAAGAAAAAAAAGGTAAAATTTGAAGAAAAAAAAAATCTCAAATCTAGATTTTGGCTTCATTTTGAAATCCCAAATCAAACACTTCTTGGTTTAAATATTGTTGAAGAAAGTAAACATGCTGGATTATGAATCATTAGATGGGTTTGTGAATTTTTGCGAACATGAGAAATACTTGTTGCATGGTGGGTCCTTAGTGCTTTGCCATTGCCATTGTTGTCAAATCCACTCACTCCCTGATCACCACCCACCACTTTTGTTTGCTTATCGTCTTCTTGCCATTAACATCATCGAGGAATGTAGTCTATACGAAGACAAAACTAGCGAGTCCAATCAAAATGTGGCTGTGAGGTTGATAATAATAGTCTCTTGCTTGTTGGGATTGAGGGGGGAAGGGAGGGGAAGTAGAGGAGAATAGAGAAAGTTGGCTCAAAATAAATTAATTTTCAACCAACTCTACTCTACTCTCTTCTACTCTCCCTCCCTTCCCCCTCAAACCATTAATGTTGCCAGAAGTTGATGGTGGTGATGGACAAGCAGTGGCCATTACCTTCAAAATGAGTTCACATTGCTACAATTATCCAACTTTTCCAATGGTTGGGACCTAATTGAAAATACCAAAAGATAGGAACCAAATTGACTATAACCCTAAAATGTAAAGATTAAAATAGTGTTTTTGTCAACTTTTTTTTCCTAAAAAAAAGCAACAAAGCAAATGAAATATCATAAAATGACCAGGAAGCAAATAAGACAATGATATAAAAAAAAATGAATAAAATGACAAAAAAAAAAAAAAAAAGAGGAAAGTAGCAGACTTGCTTGGGGAGTTAAAAAAATTGAACAAAACAACCAAAAAATAAAAATAAATGAAGGTAAGAAGCAAACTTGCTAGCTTATAATAATGACCATTGATGGGGGCAATTTCGTCCAAAACACCCAAGAACTTTTGTTCATTGTTTTCCTTATCTTTTCTCTCCAATTTGGTAAGATCGAATTTTGGTGGGCTCGGAGAGAAAACAGTCAGGCCCCACCAATTTTCTCTACCCCTCCCTTTTCCAATCAAACACGATTCCTGCACATTTTTTCTCCTATTTCACTCTCCTTTTTCCATCCTCCTCAAAATCACTCCAACTAGACGTTCTTAAGTTTTCTAGGTGCATCAATATTGATAGCCACTTAAAGCGGAAAATGAAATAATATTCACATACATTGTTATCTTCTTATTTTGGATTAAAAGGAAAACTTTTATATGTTTTGCAGACGCATTTATATTGATAGCCACTTGAAGGGAAAAAAATGAAATAATATTCATGTACATTGTCATATTCTTACTTCAATTTCATTTAAAATCTTTTACTAGTACATCATCTACTAGTAGAATTGTTATAACAAGATGACTACATATTTTTATGGATAAAAACTGTTACACATGCTGTTATACACACTTTTACACACACATAAAAAAGTAACTAAAACTGTGACTTGAAATCATCATGGCTTCAAATCACAATTTCAATTGTTTTTTTATGTGTTTGAATGTGTGTGTAATAAACACTACTCATGTAAGGTCTACATATATATATATATTTTTTTTGTGGAAAGAGCTTCAACTTAAAATAGTTGAACTATTGTAATATTGAACTCAAACAAATACCTACCTATGAAAGTGCTTCAATATACATACAATTCAAGTTGCAATTAGGCATGCGCTAGTTCATAACAGTCAACACTTACGCTCAGTTTATTTCAGCATTAACATTTTCTAGAATTTGCTCATTTTTTAGAGAACATTTTCTTGAAAACTATCTCATTTTCTAGTATTTGGTAACAACCTTGAAAATGAGTTTGAGAACATTTTCTAGTATTTGGCATGCACAATTTTTTTATAACATTTCTTGTATAATTTTAAACATGTATAACTTGTGTATTGTGTAAACTCAACTAATGTAATCAATATAAATAAATAAAACCAAATACGATTTTGGCTTTCAAACTAAAATTTTGACAACATATACAATAAAAATTAGTTGTCCACATATTTTTCTCATATATATGGACGGTGACATACATAAAAACACACACACACACACACACATAATCAACCATACTTCTCATAATTCAAAATAACTATAAGCTCCATTTCAAATAGTTTAGGATGCCACATAGGCTAAATAGTTTAACCTGCAAAATAATCTAATACAAATATTTTGACAAATACCAAAATGCCAAATTGTCCAAGAGACACATCCAAATTTTAACAAAATGCACCTACATAAACTAAATTGGCTTAAATAGTCGTTAAAGAGGTTCTACGGCCATTTTCTATGGAGCTTGTCATTTTTTGAACATAAATGACCTAGCTTGCTTTTCATTCCCATTCATATGGTCAAATGTAGACACAAAAATAGTTTCCTCAACCCCGTACATCTTCATAACTTGTCCTTCTTCAAACCTATCCATCTTCATAACCCATCCATCCTCAACCTTACCAAGTTTTGTAGGCAAATCTTGGTTAACCACAACTTCAATCAGAGTAGCATGACTTCATTTCCTATGAGACCTTGTTTCATTTATGGCAACACGTGAGGGATCAACTTGCTTCTTTTTGGATAAGCCATCAACTTCACCGTCAACATCAATTATCCAATGCTTCTACACCTATGTCACCAACTCCCTTGGAAAAAGCAAATGTAGTCATTTCCTTACCCCACAACCAAACTCATCTCACCAAACATCTCAATTTTATTCTTCAAAAATTGCGCATGACTGGGATGTGCTTATGTTAAGGAGGGGGAAATAAACAATAAAAAAAAAAAAAAAAGAGTCAAAAACTAATATGAGAGCAATAAGAATAGTGAAAAGATTTAAACTTAATTTACAATGATACAAACTAAAAGTTTCTACCAATAAAAAAAAATAAACAATGAAGTTTATTACCGCAACTTCTTCATCATACACTATCCCATCACAAGTGATCATTTTCAAATCATCATTCCTTCTAAACCATAAGCGGAGCGAGGGGGCTCGAGAGGGGGCAATTGCCCCCCACCCCCCACTCGTCCTTCTTTTTTGTTATACCAAACACACTTTTTGACCCCATTCATGCCACTTTTTTTTTTTACTTATCCAATTTTTTTTTTCACTCACATTGGGACTCAAATTCTATACAATATATGAACAAATTTTTTGTATATTAGTTGTCACAAAATTTATGCGATTCGGCAATGTGGTTACATTCACAGAGTTATAATAATTTCACTATGTCAAAGAAAATACAGGAGCTGCAATTATAGTACAATCTCTCTAAGAATAATATAAACTCACCCGAAATCTTCATTCACGCTCTAAAATACAATAACTACCTATAGTTGTTGTACCCAAAAACTTATCATAGAGAAAACCTCAAATTAATTAATTATCCCCTAGTACATGTCTCATTGCTATAAAAAAAATATATATCCTTATCTTTTTTCCTCTCACATGCACAATATTTTTATCATGCGCTTACTTAAGTGGTCTTTTTCTTTTTCTCTCTCTCTCTGGCGGCTTGCACTTCTATTTGCTCTAAGATAACATGGGCTTCAAAGCCCAGTTTTTGTTGTCAACATGGGTATTAAGCCTAATCCGTGAAGTAGAAATCAAAGACTTGTAGAGCCCATTTTCGTGAACTCAAAGTTTACAAGCACAAGACCCAATCCGAGAAGTGGAAAAGTACTTGAACTTTTGACTTCAAATTGGCAGTTGGTATGTTTTAACTAAACTTAAGATCTGCTTGGTTGGAGGGGTGAAAAAATGGGTTGATAGAAAATTGTGGAATTTAATTTTCCCTTATGTGTGGTTTGATTGGAGGAATGGAAACCTCTTCTTCTTCTTTTTTGTTGAAAGGAAAATAAAAGGATAACAAATAAAATTGGTATAAATTTAAAATTATATCCTAATTAAATAAAACAAAAAGTAAAACATTTTTTTAGTATGAAAATTGTGTATGGACACTTCAATTTTTTTAAAGGAGTACAAGCCATAGGAAGATGAGCACAAAATAATAATAATAATAATAATAATAATAATAATAATGAGAAGTACAAGGAAAAGACCAAAACAAAACAAAAACAAAAACAAACAAACAAACAACAAAGAAGAAGAAGAAAAAGATTAAAGAAAAATAAAATGATAGATTTTTTTTTGATAACCACAAAAAAAAAAAAAAAAACTAAAACTAGCAAAGAAACAACAAACCCATGTGCCCTTGCACATGGATAGTTTTGTCTGCTCCATACAGTGGGAGTTTTCCTCCCAGTTTTCTCCTCATTTCGGGAAGAAAATATTTTGGTGGGTTCAGGGAGAAAACTTTCAGGCCCCACCAATTTTTTCTCCTCTCTTCCCTATAACCAAACACCTACTAAAATTATTTTCTCCTCACTTTTTTCTCCTACATTTTCCATCCCCTAAAATCTTTCCAACCAAACGGACTCTTAATATATTCAACTAACAAGACTTTAGTGGGCATTGATGAGCAAGTGTTGTGTTGCCACGTGTTCACAGAGAAAATGGACCCTCCACAAATCTACTTAGCATTGGTTTACTTTTTTAGAAAATCCTAACTTTCAACAATCCTACCTCTTGATAATCGTAGTTATTGATAGGTAATAATGCATATTCAAAATCGTGAATTCAAATCACATTGGTAAGTGTGTGTATTATATGCGTGATAGTGTGTCAAATAAACTATGCTCTATTTTTTTATATGCAATGCAGCACTGTCAAAGCCATGTAACCTAACTAATATTTCTTGGTGTCTTCAACAAAAAATTTCAAGACTCAAACCCCTTCCTCCCATTATGCCTTAAAAAAAATGCAATGTAATGTCAATTTTTTGAGTTGATGATATATTTATACTTTTTACCTGATAAGTTTGGGACGATTCTAAATTGATCCATTGTATTTCAAAACTTACAATTTTCCCTCTCGAATACTATAACACTATCAATTTACTCCTTTCATTACAGTATGTCATATTTGCCCTTTCAGCAACCAAAAAAAAATGTCATATATGCCGTTAATTTGCCAAAAATGTCATTTTGTTTTTCTATTTCTATGTCCAAAATGACGTCTTTTACCGATGGCTTATGGAAAGATGCTAATAACTCAATTACCACTTAAAGCAAGTTCATGCACCGTCCAACTCTATGGTGCTTGAATCCCTGCGCGTTGCATAAGGTTATAATGGATTTCTCTAGCACTCTCAAATAGCAATCTCTGTCTAATTGGGATTAGAATTCTGACGCCGGCCAAGTGCAAAATACAACTTTTTGTAACCATATAACATTCAACACTTTCATTAGACATACAATTCAAGGTGAAATTGTGCCTATGTTAAGCCATATAACATTTAACACTTTCAAATCACCTTGTTGAATTATTTGTAACATTCATGCAATTCTCTACTTGTTTCTTAAAAAAAAAAAAAATCTCTGTTTGGTAAGTTATTTTGAACACATAATTTGGGTAAGTATAAATTCTTAATACAGCGAAGTTTTTTTTTTTTTTTTTTTATGGTAGGTCCAATTGAAAACTAAAAATGGAAACAAAAAATACTACTTTTTTCAGGTTTTTTTTATTTATATAAGAAATACGTAGGTTTTATTAAGAAGCAAAAAAAAACAAAGCATCCTGAAATACAAGAGATTCAATACACAATAAAGTTTCTTCAATCCAAGTAACAAAATTATCAATTCCTTTAGCATGATGTGCCAAAGTGTGTGCTTGCCTGTTTTCATGTCGCCTAACAGGTCATTAACTTTCACAGAGGACAACACTACCATTAAGTTTTCCATCAACTCTTTTTTAGAAAGTGGAATATCACCAATATTTATTAGAAGCTCTTGTAATTTCCATGTCAAAGATGACAAAGAAGGTCCAAAACAAAATTTAATTATGAGGCTAAAGCCTCCATGAACTCCGCATCGTCTGCCATAGCCTCCAATGTCTCAGGCGAAAGACAAGCTTCAAAATCCATGCTTCCTTCTTCTACCCCAGGAAACACGGTTAACTTTCCATCAAATTTATTGCCAACGCCACTACGAACAGCAATAGGTCTTCCCCAGCCAAAGTCATTACCATACACATTGAACCGCGGCGAGCTTCCTGTCGCCAATGCATTACTTGTTATTCCACTGGGTGTCGGGATGTTCGGGGATTTTACCCAATCCTCTATAAACTTCTTCACCTCTTCTGCTGTTTGAGAAGCAATCTCCTTGTTTATCTGCCTAGCCACCCATCCCATCCCGTGTTCAAGAAGATTGTCTACCGTAGCTGTTACTTTCCCAAATAAAACTGCATTTCCTAAGTATTCTTCTGGTAATGGTGGTTGTATTCTTTGCCTCATTCCCACAAGTACGCGGTAATGAACCTCTTGATTAGCACTACAACGCCTATTGCGAACCACAGATCGCCAAAGATGACCAAGGACTGCTTGAAGGGACGAGATATTGTTGGTGCCCATTTCTGCATTAGCTTTTGTTTTGAGTTGTGCAATTTTCTTCTTTGAAAAGTGAAAAACTTTTTGTTTGAGAGGTGGGGGAATGGACTTCTCATTAGAGATTTCATTGGGATGGAAAGGTATACGAATGGGGAAATCGATAATACCATCAAAGAAACAGCGTTGGAAAATTGGAGGAGATTGTGATGTGGGACTATTATTACCTCTAGATATTTCAGACCAAGTGTTAAAGAAATGCCAGAACGAGCTGCCATCCACTACACAGTGGTTTGCAGTGCAACCGATGAAGATGCCATCAGCAAGCTCAGTTACTTGCACAGCCAACAATGGCTTGGAAATGCCTTCGTAGTTCAATACGCTATTCAATAGAAAGAAGGAGTTGACAATGTCTGGAACATATGTGGGATCAAGGATATCTGCCACAGTGAGATCATCAACCATTGCATGAACAAACTGGGCTCCAAGATTACTGCAGTCAACAAAGAAAGAGCTGGTTTTGTCATCATCGTTTTCTACCATGACAAGGCGACCAGCAAGAGGGTAGAATATATCTAATGTACAGGACAGAGAGGTTTTTAGGTGATCAATCACACTACTACCCTTTAGTTCTTTTTCTTGTGAAGGTGTAGGTTTGAAGAAAAGGATACCCTTTTGGATATGATCAACTAAGAGCAGCTGGAGATCCCATGGAGTCAACTCAATCCTTCGAGTTACCTCATTGGGACTCGCTGCTGGCTGAATGGTACTAGTGGATATGAAGCGAATGTGTGTCATCTTTGCTTCAGAGTGCAAATTACTAATACTAGATGAGTGCATATGCAAACATTGGTAAGAGAGTGGCTATATAAAAGGAGCTTTATGAGAACCATATAGCCTATTTGATAATTGATGCTCACTGCAAAGAAATTCCAAATTGGACTGAAACAACCTTACCATCATTATCAAAGTTGTGGAGTCCAACCTGGACATACACATAACCATCGGCTTCTGTGATGTACCCATGTGAAAACTGAAATCTTGTCTAGCGATACTCTTCAAGTCTTTTCTCAATAAGAATAGCTGTCTTCAAGTCCAACCTGGGCACGTATTAGCAAAATCTTTTTTTTAATCATACTTTTGAATCTTCACAATTAATCCACAGAATCCTTCGAGATGCACTAGACTTTTGTTATTGTCTCCCACTCCGTTCGGCTACCGAAAATGAGTAAATCTAATACCACACATTTTGGCATGGTAAATGTCAAAATTCGCCACATAGTGAATTGTGATGGGTGGAAGAGTGATGGTAGGTCTATATAGGAACAAATTTTCACCAATCATAACTCGTCATTTGTCCCTAATTTACAAATTATGTAGTAAAATACTTTTGTTTTGAAATTATTTAACAAAATCTCTATTTTTGAAACTTGATTTTAACAAAATTGAATTCAGTGTAAAGCTTGATATTTTCAAAATCGAATTATATGTAAATTTTTAAGTGAAAATCGATATAAACAACACCGAGTTTCACTTAAGTTTTCAAAAAAATTTAAGTGTCAAGATTTACATAGAACTTGACATTGCTAATATCGAATTTCATTTCTAACTCGATTTTATTAAAATTAAGTTTTAAAAATAAGGATATTTTGCAAAATAATTTTAAATGGTAAGGCTTCTGTCCAGTAAAAATTTTCACTAGACACGTCTAGATTCGAACATGTGTCCAAGAGTGGACATGTATCCACCATCCAACGCGTTCAGTAAAACTTTTCATTAGACACAAGTCACACCTAATTTTAAAATATAAAAATTTTGGTGCAGTAAATTACCACCCCCAATGTGTCCTTGCCTTGGATGCCGCCTGACTTTTTCCATCAAGTTCGATATGGACGAAAGAGGCTGGGTCAGTAGTGCTATGGTTTGGGGGTGCGGGGGGCCATTCTTTGCAATAACTATGGAAGGTGGATTTTTTTTTTTTTTTTTTTTTTTTCGGTAAACGGGAGGCAACTATGGAAGGTGGATTAACTTATTGGGACTGACTTCCAAATTACAAGCAGCACGGTTTCGCCATCAATTGGCTTGGGAACTGGGTTTTCAGGTTAACATAAGTTAACATTTTCTCCTTGGTTGTCATCTCAAACGTGGAATTGCAAGGAACTACTCGACACTGGGAAGTAAAACCCATGTGCATATGTTATATATAACAGTGGCGGTTTCAGGAATTTTTTTCAAGAGTTTTTTTAAAAAAATTTTAGGAATTTTTTTTTTGGGTACATGGTTTTCTTATCAAATATTTATCTATAATTCTAGCAAAAGAATAAACAATAAATTATAAATTTATTTGAAATATTAATAAAATTATTAATTATTGTTAGTTGTTTCATTAATTTGTTTTTTTTTATAAACTATAATTTGATATATTGTTGTTTCATTAATTATAAAATTATTAATTGTTATTTAGTTTAACATAATTTAATTGGTTTATTTTTTATAATGTATTGGTTAATTATATTGTTTTAATTATTGTTGTTTAGCGTAACAATAAACTATATTGCTTTAATTTGTTTGTCATTAATTATACTGCTTTAATTTGTTATATTGTTTAGCCTCATGTGCTTATTACACTAAAAGAGTCAGCCATGTGCACATTACACATCCTATATGCAGCACAATAATTATAACAGTGTAACCCGGCCCCATGTGCCCATCTATCCCACCCCACTCAACAGATAGGTACAAGCCTCACCCCCAATCATAATAGCCACCTGCCAATCGGAAAATTTCACAATTATAAATCATAGTACACATTACACTAAAAGATAATCAATATGTCACCAACACCAACCCACACCAACCAATGGATAAGAATCATAACTCATAAGATGCCAAATTCAAAAAGTCAAAAAAATAGGCAAAACATTAAAACTTCTGCTTCAGCCAATCACAGTTCAATTCAGATAAAGTTATCTCTTAAAAAATAAAGAGAGAGTCATTCATTTCATTTAAGGTTTCAGAGAGAGAGAGAGAGAGAAATACCTTGAGGGAGCACCGGACTGGAGCAGGGAGGCCTGAAGAGTGAAGGCTAAGGCTGAGGCAATAACCGTCGAGCGATCTGCGAGCGTTGTGCGACGGCAGTGATGCGGTGTGCGACACGATCTCTAACGAGCGATCTCCGACGATGTGCTCTGGACTGCGACTAGACTGATCTTTGATGAGGGGCGACGAAGACGATGTGCTCTGGGGTCCGAACTGGGACTAGACCGATCTAACTTCCAAGGGGAGGCGTTGCTCTCTATTTTTAGGTTTGCTTTAGGATTTGTGATGTATTGATTTGGGTTTTTTTTTTTTTTTTTTTTTGAGAATCCGTGGGTTTGATGTTGGGCTTGCCGTGGCCTTGAGAGTTGAGAGAGAGTCATTTGTTTTGCTCTGTTACCATTTTTTTTAAAAATTTTAGTTGAATTTTGTTTTTTGGGTTTTTTTTTTTTTTTTTTGCTTGAAAGTAGAACAAATTTTTTTAAAAAAAAAATTTGAGGGTTTTCCTAATTTTGATTGAGGGTATTCCTATTTTTTTTTAAGGGTAAACAAATAAAAACTTTTTAATTATTATATAAAAAAAAATTTTCAAGTCAAGGTGTTCCTAGAACACCCTGACTATAAGGTGCCACTGATACTTAACCCAAAGCGCCAGCACTACTATGCACCGCAGGAACTTTGTGTCTTTATTTGCCAGGGGATGATAGTGTAAAATCAGCTTAAACTCAAGGCCTAGGCCTTAGGCCCCCTATTTGCCCAAAATTTTTAAAAGGTCAACCTCATTAAAGTAACAAAAGGCCTCAAAATTGGAAAAAATAAATGTAGAATGATAACTAATTTTTTGAAAGAAAACAATGTGCGTGTGTTTCACATTCTTTCCCGTCTTCAATAAGGTCTCAAAATATTAAACCAATAGAAATCAAACATAATTAAAATTCTAAATTATTTCACATAAAAAAATTGTTATGAATTATTATGAATATGCTAAATAATCATGAAATCAATGATTTCTTAACGATTTGTAAGAGAGATATTTGTGGGGAGTAAAAAGACCCTGGTGGGCCTTTGGGCCATGCTAAAGAATGCCGACCTGCTCTTGAGTTTAGAACTTGTCAGTATTACGGGTCGGCCCATACGCCGAGAATTCGAGGATCCAGCCGAGGATGATTTTCTCCTCGGACGGACACCGGTGAACCCAGGACTTCATTGTAAAGGTTAGGGAATGACACGGTGAAGACCAATGGTTAAAGGGGGTGAACCCTTGAATGTCCTAGAAACACCGATGTTAAAGAAGTACCAAAGATAAAGGCTGCTACCTCCACATTAAAGACCCTGCACCTACCACCCTAGCCGCATTAATGGGGAAGAGACCCCTGAACAGTGAAAGGGAAACTTCTGGCTACTATCCAAAGGCACTGAGGAAAGAAATATCTAGGCTAAGGGGGAGTTGGGGCAACACGTGTACAAGGTATCAAAAAGAGGAGTATTTAAGAAAAAACCTAGAACAGGAATGGGGGACTCCTCCCTTTTTGTAATCTAAAAGAAAAAGAAAAGAAAGAGAGATAATACAAGAATGGCTCTCGGCTTACGTCCGAGCAGGTTGATTTGTTATATTCTTTGTTGTTTTCGAGTGTTTGCAATCTTTGGCTTGTCATCGAATCCTTAAACACTTCTAACCTGGGTTTCAAGCCCACACTCTACAAATTCATATTGTTTAAGGCTCATTGGGCCTGAGCCCGTAACTGTTCTTGGGGCCAGGTGCAATTATGCACTTACAATATTAATAAAATCAAAATACAAAAACTATAATATCAATTTTGTATCTCAAAAAGTAAGAAGAACAATTTTTAAACAAAAAATATATAAAAAGTTGAATACTTAGTTATTTAATGAATATTTAAATATTAAAAAGTTTACTAAAATTTATCGTCTTATGCTCCAAATTGTATTAAGTTAGTTCTAAATAAAATAAAAAACGAACATAATTGAAATACTAAATTATTTCACATAAAAAAATGTTATGAGTTGTTATGAATGTACTAAATAATCATTGAAATCACTGATTTCTTAATAATATGTAAAAGAGATATTAATAAAACCAAAATACAAAAACTATAATAGCAATTTTGTATCTCAAAATGTAAGAACAATTTTAACAAAAAATATATAAAAAGTTGAATACATAGTTTTTAGTGAATATTTAAATATTAAAAAATTTACTAAAATTTATCACCTTAGGCTCCAAAATGTATTACGTCGGTTTTGAATAAAATAAAAAACTATACCTTTAAAATAATAATAATAATAAATAATAATAATTTTCTTAACATACCAATCTAATTTTTCTAATAATAATAAAAACTCTTAATTCTTGCTAGCTACATGGTTATGTTTTCTTGTCTATGACTGACAAAATCAATGTGTGTTAATCAAATTTTCTCATTGAATGATTGAAACATTTCGCAACTGAGCAATCAATGTATTAATCAATTGTTTCTCAAAAAAAAAAAGTGTTAATCAACTTTATTATTAGACTCTTAATTTTTCTCATTGCTACTTAACGATATTATTTTTGAAAATCAAATAAGTAGCAAAAAAAGGCCGTCATCTGATGCTAGTCAGTGCTAAGGATTATGTAGATAAATAAATACATTTGCACCCAAAAATAAAAAGATAAATAAATACTTTTTTTTTTTTTTGCTGGATGATAAATAAATACATATGTGAATGGTTATATAGAGGAGTAATGCTAATAATTGGGTAAACTTTTTGTTACAACTCGCTACATGGTGAGTTGTAATTAACAAAGATGTTTCAGTGGGTCATGTGGGGACATATCTTTACCAATCACAACTCTCTATATAGTGAATTGTGGCATAAAATTGTGTCTAATTATGTGGTACTAGCCATATGTACATACATTAAATAGATATATGCTTGTAGTGTATGTACTTATATAGTTATATTCTTTACAGGCTCCACAGTGCGATAAAGGTCGGTACGTTACTTTAAATACTACAATAAGCTTATGACACGATATTTTTTACTGATTAATTTAACTAAAGTCCTTAAGGTAACTTTTTTCTTTTCCTTTTTTTAAAACAAAAAGATTCCATCATTCATTGATATGTAGAAAACTCCGGTACAAGGCATCCGCTACAAGCGGTAGTGTATCTTTTAACCAATACATATCATCAACAATATTCCTAACATATTTAGCTAATAAATGAGTCATCATATTTCCTCTTCTTTTCACCCAGCTGATGGGAACAACATGCAATCCGCTAATGTAGCAACAAATATCCTCGTAAATATAGCCTAGCAGAGAATTGATAGCTGTTAAAGCCGAAATTGCTCTCGTCACGTTCAGACTATCCCCTTCAATGACTAGCTTAGAAAACCAGCTTCCATGGAGAATTCTATAGCCTTTCGAAATGCCAAAGCTTCTGCTTTCTCACCGCTGTTCCCATAGGGTCCCTTATCTGACATTCCAGCCATCACCTCGCTCGTTGTATTCCTGATTATTGCTCCAAAACCAGAACATTTCAGGTCCGAGAAGATTGCAGCGTCAAATTTTAATTTATTCACGTCTGGCGGTGGAGGCTGCCATACATTTCTACTAGGTACCGTGCCTGTAATTACAAGACTTTCTTGGGCCTTCTTATACTCCTCAAGGTACTCTGCAGCTCTTTTATTCAGCCAACGTGGATCCTTCAATTGTCCTCCGTGCACCGCAACATTTCTCTAGTTTCATACCATTAGGTCCAGGTGATTAAAACAATTAAATAGTAAACTATGTCCAACGTCAATTCCCATCAAACTTGTTGCTAGGACCAGTCCGCAGTGCGATAGGTCTTTCCCAACCAAAGCCATTACCATACACATTGAACCATGGTGAGCTTGCTATAACAAATTCGTTATTACTTGTTAACCCAGGGCGTTTAAATATCTTTGGGGCTTTCCCCTAATCTTCTACATACTTCCTCACTTCTTCGCATGTTTGAGAAGCAACCACCTTATTTAACTGCAAAACCGCCCAACCTAGTGCGTGTTCAAGAAGATTAGTTGTTACTTTCCCAATAAGAAGCGCATTTACTAAGTATTTTCTGGTAACGGTGGTTGTATTCTTTGCCTTGTTCCCATAACTAGCTGACAATGAACCTCTTGATTAGCATTGAAACATCGGCTACGAGCCACAAATCGCCAAAGATGAGCCAAGACAGCTTGAAGGGACGAGATGTTGTTCGTGCCCATTTCAGCATTGGCTTTTGCTTTGAGATGTGCGATTTTCTCCTTTGAAAAATGAATGACTTTTTGTTTGAGCGGTGGAGGAACGAATCTCGCATCAGGGATTTACTTGTGATGAAAAGGAATGTGAATGGGAAAATCGATAATACGGCGAACAAAAAAATAACCTTGGAAATTGAAGCAGATTCTGATATGAGATCAATATTATTACCCCTAGAGATTTCGGACCAAGTGTTGAAGAAATGCCAGAACGGAGTGACATCTACTACGCAGTGATTCATAGTGCAAGCGATGAAGATACCATCAACGAGCTCAGTTACTTGCACAGCCAACAATGGCTTGGAAATACCTTGGTAGTTCAATACGCCATTCATCAAAAAGAAGGAATATACAATGTCAGGAACATAGGTGGGCTCAATGATATCTGCCACGCTGATATCATCAGCCACTACACGGACAAACTGGGCTCCATTGTTATTACAGTCAAGAAAGAAAGAGCTGCTCTTGTCTTCATCATTTTCAACCTTGACAAGTGTACCAAATGTAGATATCGTATTTTGTATCCCTTAATAAATTTTGGTACCCGGTCCCAATGACGAGTTTGACATATGTCAACCAAGGATAATTAAAAAGTTCACAATAGTTTGAAAGTAATCACAACTCAAAAGTGCTCAAATCATTTTGAAATTGATATTAAAGATGACATTTGTTCACTGTTTTGACCATAACTTTTGATCCATAAAGAACTTTTGAGTGAAATTTATTTTATTGGAAAGTAGACATCCTAGGCTTCAATTTAAACACAAATTTGGTCTAATTTGGACTTATATTGAGTAAGTTATGACCATTTGAAATTGGGCCAACTAGTCAATCCAATTTTTTGAGTTTTAAAACTTCATTTTAAGGACCCAAAACAACATGCTTTGATGTGAGCCAGCTAGTAAACCCTTGAGAACATCCAAAGATCATTAAACCCCCCCCCCCCCCCAAAAAAAAAAAACCTCAATTTTAACTTATAAATACTCATCTTATGTCTCTAAGCAAAAAGCTAGCTAGAGAGAGTTATTTTTTAACCTCCATCTTTTCTAAAACCCTAATTCTTTTTCCAAAACACACACATAGCCCTTTAGCACACACACATAGCCCTTTAGCACGTTCTTTACAAATAAAAAACCTCTCTTTAATTAGCTCTAAGGCAAAAACTACTTTCCCAATTTGATTTCTCAAAACGTTTTTCAAAACTAATCTTGTTCTTGAGTTGTGATTATCAAAAACTATTATATACTTTAATTATCTTGTTCTCTCAACTTAATCTTTGTGTTGTAGGCACTGAGGAGCCGATTAAATATCAACCAAATTGTGTTTCATAAGCAAGGTGAGTCTTTCTTCATGGTTTTTCCTTGATTAGGGTTGTTATAACTTGTTGTTCTTAATTGATTTATATGTTATATATTCTTAGAAAAATATTTTTCTTTGTTTAATTTTTTTTAGTGGTGTTTTATCATGTTTTGATTGGAGAGTTGAATGATTGGATGTTTTGATGAACATGTTTTGATGTGTTAAGTGTTATTTTTGTTTGTTGTTAGATCCAATGCATGTTTAGGAATATATTTTGTTTTGTTTATATTAGAAGCATGTTAGGTTGTTAGTTTTATTGTTTTAGGTTCTACTCTATTTTCCATATTTCTTGTTTCTGGGCTTGGGTTTTCTGGGCGTGTATGCATACATATGCTTCTTGCATGCGTATGTAGACTTGAAGTAGTTGTATGCATAAAACGGGGCTGTGTACACAGACCTATGTATGCACATGCATACTCATGCCCAGAAACTATAATTCAAGTTTTCTGCTTCTGTTTCTTTATTTCATTTATATAATATGCTTTTGTTTTGACCCATTTTTTTATGTTTTTTCAAGTCACTGTTTCTCTATTTGATTGTTTGTTTGCCTTTAACATGTTAGATTAGGGTTTTCTTCGAATGTTTTCTTTATTCTACTATGAACATGCATATGATATGATCACGCATTTATGCATAGGTGCTGTGATACAATAAGATAAGTAAGGTAAGTCATGTATTCATATGTACATGCATTTGATTGGGATATGGTATGTGAACTTCAAATATATTTGTGTTTTTGATGTTCTTGATGCTCTCCAATAAATCTTTGATGCTGCCATGACCATGTGATATCTTTATTTGTTTGTTGCCTTGGATGAGATGAAATGATATGTATGGTAGATGTATGTTAGGTTTGATATAAGTTTTCATGATAGATGTATGTTAGGGTGATTGATCACAATACTAAATGAGCCTTTAATGAGATTAAGACGTAAAACAAAATGATTGAAAATTGACCCACAGGTTGGTTGGGGTTGGGTGCTGATAGTTCACTTAGAGTATAAAACACTTGTAAATGTTTAGACCCCAAACACAAAATTACAAAAAAAGGTTATATTCAAACAATAGATGTGTGGAATATGAAATATAAGTAATACCCAATTTAGCAAACTACTTTAACACATAATTGATCACAAACACAGCAGCAATTAATGGTTAAAGAGTAAGGGAAGAGAGATGAAAACAAAAAATAACACTAGCACTTGTTATCGAAGAGGAAACCGAAAAACTCGGCGAAAAACCTCTTCATCGCCCTCCAAGCAGTAAATGATCCACTAGAAAATCAGTTGGGATACATGAATAGCAATAAACCCTCCAAGCCTAATCTACCCGATACTCCTAAGCCCTCCAAGCTTCTTACTCCAACAGAGTTAAGCCTAACCTTGTCTTCTCTAGCTTACCAGATCCCGCAATAAGCTAATATTACATCTGTCACCTTGGCATCTTCTAATGCTTCCCAAAACTCCAAAAACACTCTTAACACTTTGAATGGGTGTGGGTAGTGTTTAGGAATAAATCTCCTCTCAATGGGTATAACAATGAGAGAGGGAAGGAGAAGAGACTATAAAAATTTTTGTCTAAGAATAAGTAGCTCTCTCTCTAATGAGATGGTTGTATTGTAGAAACCTCTCTTAGGGTTTTTCTCTCAATAGCCATATTACAATTTCCATGGACAATGAGAATATATATAGTATGAGTGATGGGAATACGAAAAGTCACAATTTTCAATAAAATAGGGAAACTTCATGAGTCACTCCCGACTGGTGCAAGTCACAAATCCAAGTCACGAGTTAACCTCCTGGACAAGCTGTACTGAGCTGGACACCTGGCCTGATTATTCACCTTCCTACATGTGCTTCTCCTGTGACCTTCAGCTGTCTTGATCAAATCTTCACCACTTAATACTAAACCCATTACAAATAAATCCCACAAACACAAAGAGATAAATTAATTAAATTACAACACTTTTTTGTCATGGAATAAGCCAATACAAATGTTATGAGAAAAATCATAACTTAACAGGTGTCTAACGCCTTCTCATCCCCATACTTAAACTCTGAATCCATACTCTGGTAGTAAAATCAATTCTTTCACGTAAGGCGCTATATTTAGAGAAATACTACATCCACAATATTTTTACAACAAATCACAAGTGGATAGTTGTTATTGGTTCAAATTTGAACCTAACACTAAGATTACTTTTTTGCCCTAACAATAACAACCAGTAACATCCTGCCAATTAGGATTTGTTGTGAAAATGTTGTGAACATATCATTTCTCCTATATTTATGGTTTCTAGACCTAATCTAGATAACGACTCTATCTTTTTTTAGCCCCAGTCCACTCGGCCGAGGCGTACTCTCCTTTTCCTAAGGAGAAAACCATTGCGCCCACACCAACAAGAGGGTAGAATATCTCTAATGTGCGAGATAATGAGGTTTTTAGGTGAGCAATAACACTACCACCGTTTAGTTCTTTTTCTTGTGAAGGTGTGGGTATGAGGAAGAAGAGGCCCGTTTGGCTAAAATCATCTAAGAGCATCTGGAGATCCCATGGAGTTAACTCAATCCTTTGAGTTGACTTATTAGGACTCGCTGTTGGTTGGATAGTACTCGTGGATATATATCGAATTTCTGTCATCTTTGCTTCAAACTAGCAAAGAAACTGGCTATAAAATGAGCTCTGTTTGAGAACCGTAGGTACCCTGGTCGGTTCTCAGGGCAAGAAAATGCAAATATTGATGCCAAAATCGTAATTGTCAAAGTTTTGTAGCCCAACATGCCATTATTGAAACTCTACCGTCTAGCACATGTGAACATTGGAATCTTTACTTTCGACACATTATTTATTGACATTATCATAATGTCTACCAGTATATATCAGCATGCGTTGGGTACCTCTGACATTTTCTACCACCAGAGATATATCAGCATGGGTTGGGTACCTCTGGCATTACCTTTATTCACTATTGTAATGGATAGATGTCTCAGGAGGAGGATCCACAGTATTTCAGTCGATTGCTCCTAGCAGGATGAAGATCATCGAGTCTTAATTCCTTCCTACGTTTCTGTTCAACCAAATATCAACTGAGATTTTAAAGTGCCTAACCAATAGCTTTATAACTCAATTAGTTGGCACTTCCTATGTATTCATGACATTTAAGACTCAAATCTCTCCCCATTATAGCTAGTCAATTTATAAACAGCTAATGAAATACATATTCAATTTAAAATATCTCCCCCGTTATAACTAGTGAATTTGGAGACGACTTTTGAAATAAGCACACCTTCGGAGCACTTATCCAGATTCTCATATCATCATTTTTTTTATGCTTTACACTCTGTAGTTGGTAATAGACTTACAAGCGTTTATACATTCTCTTTTCGGGTAAAATACGTTAATACTTCCGAAGTATATATAGCTAGTTGCAAAGTTAGAAATTTATCTTTGAGCGGCCACTTTTTTTTTTTTTTTGTATTATATGTTACACTATATATAATTGTAATATTTATCCAAAAAAAATAGTTTTGTAAAAATTTTAAACAAGTCCAACATGCAAAAAAAAAGTAATTTATAAACTAATAGATGTACAAGAAAAAGTTTCTATCAAACTTAAAAATATATGCTAAGATTAAGAAATATTTTACACTTGCTATCTATCTTTGATTAAAAGCAAATTGTAAAAAGAAAAATTAACTATCTTGACTTACTCTCCCATGCATATAATAAAGAATAAAAAAGAGTGGATTTATCTTACTTTTTTTGGTTAATTAAGTCATGGCAGAACCACTTTTTATTTAAATGTTATATTGGGTTGGAAAAAATAAGAGTTGAAACGAGATTGTGAGGTATGAACCATTATAAAATACTGTAACAATTAGAGCATTCATGTCAGATTAGTCAAACTAGCCTAATATTAAAATTTTAGCTAAAAATTCACAAAAACCCGCACATCAGTCTCAACAAACTACCAAAAAAATTTAACATTAGCCACAACCAGAGCCACAGAACTCACTACTATTAAAGTATAAATAAAAATTATTCTCTCCAGCCATAGAATTTCTAATAAAAACAAAATTAAAGTACTAACATTAATATAAAAAAAATTATTTTGTTAACTGTTTATGTTTTTTTAATATACTTTTTCAATATGATTTAGGATTAGAAATTCTTAACGTGAGTATCATGCTCCTATTGTATAATTACAGTGCTCGTGGAAGGCCAGGCAGTGCAAGCATCTTTGTAGGTGGCTTTGTTTTGGGAGGACTCGTATTTGACACACTCGGTTGTGTATATGCACCTCATGTCTAGTGCTTCTTCAATGTAAAACTCAATTAGTAAAAATTATAGGCAATCAAACTATATATATATATATATATATATATATATATATATATGTATATATTATGGAACTCGAGTTCCACAAATTTTTTTTTTTTTTTTTTGAAAGTTTGATTTGGCATAACTCATGTAAGTGCACAATTGCACCTGGCCCCAAGAACAGTTATGGGCTCAGGCCCAATGAGCCTTAAACAATACGAATTTGTAGAGTGTGGGCTTGAAACCCAGGTTAGAAGAGTTTAAGGGTTCTAGGGCAAGTCAAAGATTATCAATACGTAAAACAACAAGGAATATTGCAACTCAACCTCCTCGGACGTAAGCCGAGGATTGTTCTTATATTATCTTTGTTTTCTTTCTTTCTCTTTTGATTACAAAAAATAATGGGAGCCCCTTTTTCTGTTCCGGGTCTCCCCTTAAATACTCATCTTTTTAATCCCTAATACACGTGTTGCCCTATCTCCCCCTTAGCCTAGATATTTCTTTTCTCAGTGCCTTTGAATAGTAACCAGAAGTTTCCCTTCCACTGTTCAGATGTCACTTCCTCATTAATGCGGCTAAGGTAGTAGGTGAAGGGTCTTTAATGTGGAGGCAGCAGCCTTTAGTACTTTTCAAACATCGGAGTTTCTAGGACATCCAGGGGTTCACCCCTCTTAACCGTTGGTCTCCATCATGTCGTTTATGTGCTATTATGATAACGTTGCTGATTCTTCTATGCCCATCTGAGAGTAAAATCAACCTCGGATTGGTCCTCGGGTCCTCGGCACATGAGCAGGCCCGCGGCACTACAAAATTTACAAATCAAGGATAGGTCGGCCTTACTTAGAGTGGCCCAAAGGCCCATATACCTGTTAGGACCTTTTTACTCCCCACAATAGCCCCTCAAAATTCTAATTTTCGAAGTCCGAGGAGAAAAATAGAGTTTTGATCCGAAGAGAACTTATTCTGCACACGTAACGAGTGATTGCACGTGTGGAAACCGTTTCATATACCAAAAAATGCCACTTGGCGGTTTCCTTTTTAAAACACGCACATTTATTACCGTATGTTACACTATGTCCCCACGTTCAACGGTGAGATGGGCATCCAGCGGCCCTCATTGCTCCACAAAAGTTTGGGCGGGTAAAACTAAATTCGAGGCTGCCATTCCGCACGTCGTGACGCTTTGGGAACCTGCGCCTTCATTTATTTTGCCAGGGACTGATCCCATCAAAACATCAACCATCACATTTCTTTCTTCAGAAAACCGTGGAAATTTGCATATCCTCAACTCCGTAAGTTCTTACTCACCACTCCTTTCTCTCTCAACCCTTTATCCTCGGGCTTTGTCCTCGGCTGTCCTAGTAGACGTTTTTACTCTTTGGACTTTAACCTTTCTTTATTTTCCATGGGTAGATTTAAGTGTCTTGTCGATACGGCCGCCGGAATGGAAGGCTTCAGAGCCAAATACCACATTCCCGGTGACGTAGGCCTAAAATATTGCCCGGCGGAGGCCGTGGCTAATTCTAGGAAGGAGGGAGAGGTCATAATCCCAATGATAGCCTTTATAGAAGGCGGGATGACCCTCCCGATGAAACCTGTGATGAGGGAATACCTTCGCAACCATAGGTTGTGTCCCGACCAATGCCTCCCTAACGTTTTTAGAGTTTTAGGCAGCGTCGACGCCTTAAATGAACAGATGGGCTTAAACCTAACTTGGCACGACGTTGTTTTTCTATATGAATCCCATAAATTGTCCAACGTAGGCTACTACATTAAGTCCCGATCCAGTATAGTTAGGTTAATCTCCTGCTTGCCCAAATCCAACAAAGGCATGAAGGACGACTACCTGATAGTGTCTGGAAACTGGCATGACGGTCTCCACTGCCCAGTGCGGTGGGGGGATCCAGGTGCGACACCTAAGGACTAACCTTCCCACTCCACGACCTTTCTCAATACTAACAAACATGCGTACTAAGATATATTTTGTCTGTTTATTTCTGTTTATGGCTGCGTGAATCTAACCATACTGCGCTTCTTTGTTTTCTTTTTCCCTGCAGATAAGCAAAACGTGCGCCCCCGTTTGAGCCACTGCAACGTTGCCGACCTGAACCGGATACTTCGATCCGAGGTGTTTGTTAGCGCAGACAGACAGCTCCGAGCCGCTCACTTGATCCTGGGATACGAGCCCATCTCCTCGGACTTCCAGGAGATAGACAACGCAATAGTAGCCGGTGACCGACGACGAAGGAGGATCAACGTTGCCCGGCCACATTTTCTAGACGACCACGACCTTCCAGACACCCCACAAACCATTCTTTACCTACAGCCCGTAGCAGCCATTCCCCTCGCCATCCACTCCGAAGTAGCTGCTATCCCAGAAGAGCAGGTCTCTTCCTCTCACACGTTAGACGACGAGATAGACCAATTCCAACTCGAAGAATACAACGAACCTCGAGGGAATCAGTTTGTCGTGCTTTCTGACGAGGAGGAAGATACTGCCGAGGCCTCTGGAATTGCTGGGCTCGTAGTTGCACTCCCAGAGGTTGACTCCACGGACACCATGGACAGAATGAAGGACCTTCTTACCGATAGAGGCACAAAGGTCAAGGCGAAGAAAACAGGGGCCACCCAAGTCCAACAAACTTTGCCACTTCCCCCTCCTCCAGCTGAGCCAAAGGTTCCAGCCGAGGATCCCAAGAAAAAGAGAAAGGGGGAAGATGAAGGGGCGACCAACAAGGGCCCGAAGAAACCACGCAACCAACCTCCACCGGCTCAGCAGCAAAAACAGGACAAGGGCAAAGGTAGAGCCCGTTCAGTTGAGAGCGGGGAGATTGGGGTGGTAGCTGAGGTGCGCAGGGCACCAACCACCTGGTCCCCTGACTTAAAGCTGGATGGCGCTCCTATCTCCAGCCAGTCCAGTATAAGGGCGGTTCAACAAGGCCATGCCCACCACTTGGCCGAGGTGTTGGAGCGTCCCCTTTTGCTGCCCAAGGACATGGAGTCCTTGGAAAAAATGAGCCAGCCTCAGCTCTTCCTTGCTTTGAAGAGGGACTTGGCGCTGGTACGTGTTTTTTTTTTTTTTTTTTTGTTTCTTCTCATGAAGAGTTTACTTTCAACGATATTTATGAGTTTTTGTTGTATTTCACCCCGCTACACTTCACTGCAGGCTGTTCAAGAGGTCTTCGTAGCTGAAAAGTTTATTGAAGATACTCGAAAGAAGGCCAGGGCCGAGATGGAGGTCAGGTTGGAGACTGAGAAGTCTCTGGGGACAGCCATTGCCGAGAACGAGAAGCTGCTCTCGGAGGTGGCTAACGTAAAGAGAGAGAGAGATGGTGCTAGGTCAAATCTCAAAACTATGGAGACCCAAATAGAAGGACAGCGCAAGCTCCTCCATGAAAAAGATGATGAGATTGCCCAAGCTCAAAGGGAACGCTCGGATCTGGAGAAGGAAGTTGCGCTGCTGAAGAGAGAAGCCAGCACATTTCAGACCTCTTTACAAGCTGCCAAACAGAAAAGCTATCAGGAAGGGGTGGCCAACACCGAGGAGCAGCTGACCGAGGCCTTCGCGGCTTTGTGCCGTGAATACTGCCAAAAGGTCTGGGGGGAGGCCTTAAATGCAGCTGGAATTCCCCCCTCCTCGGAGCTGAGGAAGTCCGAGAACGTCTGGATTCCGCTGGAAATCCAGGAGATCGAGGACGCTCCTGCTGCCACTCCTACTCCTGACTCAACCTTACCGGAGCTGCCCCAGGTGGTCCTACAGCCCATCCTAGATCCTACAGAACCCTTGGGTTCCAACAAAGAACAGGAAGCTGATGTGGATGCCGAGAAGGTCAGAGCAGATAAAGGGAAAAGTGTTCTTTCCCCTTTTGAAGTGGAGCTGAAAAAGACTGAAGGTCCGAGCACTTCTCATGTGGACCCTCCTTCTGAACCTTAGGGCTTCTTAGTCTTGATCCTTGTACTTATTCCCTTTTGTAATACTTATTATGCAATTTATGTAAAGAACAATTTTCATATATCTTTGTATTGCATTGTGTTTGTTTTTACTTCCTTTATGTTGTATTGTTTTATGGAAATTTATTTGAGTAAACAAATCCAACTACAAAGGTTATCCACTTATGACCATATGCATTTTATAAAGACTTAACAAAAAGATCACGTAGTTTGAAATATCACTAATCACCAAAGACTTCAAGCAACAATTAGACCTCTGCAACATATAACATTTGTTGGTGGTATGATGCAAGATTCGAAGACCATATATTTAGTTTACAATTAGAAGGACAAACTTTAGGTCTGAGGTAATGAACAACAAAGCGCTACGTCCTAAGAACAACAAGAAGTCAGTCTTGGGCTAAGTAGTAGATCTTATCCATTTGCATGGTTCTGTTTTTAATTGAATGTGAAGCCCCCATATCGTTCCTTGCATCACTTTAATTGACACTTTCCTGGCTTGATAAGAAATTATATTCAACCAAGTTTACAACCCGAGGACTAGATGAAACCAGTTTTCCTTTGATCCTTTAGATCATCTATTCCGTGATAACTTGAAAAACGTTAATTTTCATAAGGTTGGTGATCCGAGGACCACACTTAACCAAATTTCTGTTTGATTCTTTAAATTTCTTACTTCAAATGTTAATTTTCCCAAAGTAGGAGGTCCGAGGACCCGGCATAACTGAGGTTCTGTTTAACAAATGATAAGACATCAATTTCCACAAGGTTGGTGGTCCGAGGACGACACTTAACCAAGTTTCTGTTTGATTCTTTAAATTTCTTACTTCAAATGTTAATTTTCCCAAAGTAGGAGGTCCGAGGACCCGGCATAACTGAGGTTCTGTTTAACAAATGATAAGACATCAATTTCCACAAGGTTGGTGGTCCGAGGACGACACTTAACCAAGTTTCTGTTTGATTCTTTAAATTTCTTACTTCAAATGTTAATTTTCCCAAAGTAGGAGGTCCGAGGACCCGGCATAACTGAGGTTCTGTTTAACAAATGATAAGACATCAATTTCCACAAGGTTGGTGGTCCGAGGACGACACTTAACCAAGTTTCTGTTTGATTCTTTAAATTTCTTACTTCAAATGTTAATTTTCCCAAAGTAGGAGGTCCGAGGACCCGGCATAACTGAGGTTCTGTTTAACAAATGATAAGACATCAATTTCCACAAGGTTGGTGGTCCGAGGACGACACTTAACCAAGTTTCTGTTTGATTCTTTAAATTTCTTACTTCAAATGTTAATTTTCCCAAAGTAGGAGGTCCGAGGACCCGGCATAACTGAGGTTCTGTTTAACAAATGATAAGACATCAATTTCCACAAGGTTGGTGGTCCGAGGACGACACTTAACCAAGTTTCTGTTTGATTCTTTAAATTTATGTTGCTGGGAAATTCATGAAACATCAATAATTTTTGAGTAAGCACAATCGGCAACAAAATTTATTAATAGTAATACCTTCGTAGGTTATTTACATTCCACGGTCGTGGTACAACATTTTCATCTAAATCAGCTAGCCGATAAGATCCTATTCCTGCTACTGAATTAATACGATAGGGACCTTCCCAATTGGGTCCTAGCTTACCCCAAGCTGGGTTCTTAGCTGTGCCCACAACCTTTCTTAAAACAAGATCACCAGGTGCCAAAGGCCTCAGCTTCACATGGGCATCATATCCCCGTTTAAGTTTTTGTTGGTAATAAGCCATCTGGACCATAGCTGCCTCACGTCTTTCTTCAAGTAAATCTAGGCTTGTCTCCAAGAGACTGTCGTTGCTCTTAGTATTAAATGCACTCGTTTTCAGGGTGGGAAAACCAGATTCCAGAGGTATTACCGCCTCGGCGCCATAAGTCATAGAAAATGGCGTTTCTCCGGTGGACCTACGCGGTGTGGTTCGATATGTCCACAAAACGTGAGGGAGTTCTTCTACCCATCTTCCCTTCGCATCATCCAACCTTTTCTTCAACCCATTGACTATGACCTTGTTAACGGCCTCGGCCTGGCCGTTTCCTTGAGGATAGGATGGGGTGGAGTACCTGTTTATGATACCCATATCACCACAATACTGCCTAAAGGCGTTACTATCAAATTGAACACCATTGTCAGATACAAGCGTGTGTGGTATGCCGAATCTAGTAACAATATTTTTCCAGATGAACTTTTTGGAATCAACATCCCTAATATTTGCCAGGGGCTCGGCCTCAACCCATTTGGTGAAATAATCGGTTCCCACTAAAAGCCATCTTTTGTTGCCTACGGCCCTCGGAAATGGCCCTACTATATCTAGTCCCCACTGCGCGAAGGGCCAAGGGCTGGAAAGGGGGTTAAGAACTCCTCCAGGTTGATGGATATTAGGGGCGAACCTCTGGCATTGATCACACTTTTTGGCATAGTCTTGAGCCTCCCTTTGCATATTGGGCCACCAGTAGCCCTGAGTCAAAGCTCTGTGGGCCAAGGATCTTCCCCCAGTGTGGCTGCCACAAATCCCTTCGTGCAGCTCTTCCAGAAGCCCTTCGGTTGAGTCTGGGTGTACACACAACAAGTACGGTCCTGAAAAGGATCGTTTATATAGCTTCTGGTCCTCGGACAGCCAGAAACGTGGTGCTTTACGGCGCACCTTATCTGCTTCCGATTTGTCCTCAGGGAGAACATCACTCCTAAGAAAGGATATCAGCGGATCCATCCAACTATGCCCAGGTCGTATGAGATGAATGTGGGGCGCATTGGTGGCGACAAGAGAGGGTTCTAGTAAATCCTCGATGAGGATCACCCTGGGTAAGATTTGAGCCGAGGTCGTTGCCAGCGTGGCCAAGGAGTCGGCATGAGTGTTTCCAGTCCGAGAGATGTGAACCAAGACAAAGGAATTAAACTCAGCTTGTTGACGTTTGACCTGAGCCAAATACTCCTGCATTCGTGGATCTCTAGCTTCCATGGTTCCCATAACCTGTCCGACCACCAACTGAGAGTCCGAGAAGACGCAAATGTCTTTCCCCCCCATCATGTGCACCATTCTCATTCCCAGCAAAACCGCTTCATACTCAGCCTCATTATTAGTGGCCGAGAACGCCAATCTCATTGATTTTTCGAAGATAATTTCCTCGGGGGAGATAAGAACAAGTCCGACACCAGATCCTCTTTGATTGGCAGCTCCATCCACGTACACTTTCCAGATCGGAGACATTGTAGCTGTGACCACACCCACTGACTTTTCACCCACAGGGAAATCTCCTAGAGCTTCTTCCAACAATGGCTCAGAAAACTCCGCCACCAAATCGGCGAGGACCTGACCCTTCACCGAGGTGCGAGGCTTGTATTTAACATCAAAAGCCCCCAGAATGGTCCCCCACTTCGCTATTCTCCCTGAGTAGTCGGCGCTGCGAAGCACTGCCTTGAGAGGCAGTTGAGTCAACACGACCACTGTATGGGACTGAAAATAATGCGGAAGCTTTCGGGTAGCATGAACAATGGCCAGGAGTGCTTTTTCCAAGGGTAAATAACGCACCTCGGCGTCACCCAGAGATTTGCTAACATAATAAACCGGTCTTTGCACCCCGTTATCTTCCCTTATCAGGACCAGGCTGACCGCGTGGACGGCCACTGCCAGGTAAGCAAATAAAATCTCATGTGCCTCTGGACGAGAGAGAATAGGCGGCTGAGAAAGATAATGCTTCAGTTGCTGAAAAGCCAACTCGCAGTCCTCGGACCACCTAAACCCTTTCCATTTGTTCAACAGCTGGAAGAAAGGACGACAGCGATCGGCCGACCGAGATATGAATCGATTTAAAGCGGCTATCATTCCGGTTAGCTTTTGAATCTCCTTTGGGTTCCGAGGAGACTGCAAATCCTGAATAGCCTTGACCTGGGTTGGATTTACCTCTATTCCTCTATGTGTAATCATATACCCCAAGAACTTTCCTGACCCCACACCAAAGGAGCACTTGGAGGCGTTGAGGCGCAACCTGTACTTTCTTAGAATTTGAAAAGTGTCAGACAAATCCTCTATATGTGAGAGTATTGATTTGCTTTTCACCACCATGTCGTCTACGTACACCTCGATGGTTTTCCCCATCTGCTGCTCAAACATTCTGGTCATCATCCTTTGATAAGTAGCCCCAGCATTCTTCAACCCGAATGGCATGACAGTGTAGTGGTAATTTCCTATTGGAGTGATAAAAGCCGTCTTCTCTTGATCCTCTAATGCCAGGGGAATCTGATGGTAACCCTGGAAAGCGTCCAAAAAGCTCATCCGAGGATGTCCGACAGTAGCATCCACCAACTGATCAATACGCGGCATGGGGAACGAATCTTTGGGACAGGCCTTGTTCAGGTCCGTGAAGTCCACACATACCCTCCACGTTCCATTCTTCTTCTTGACTACAACGGTATGAGCCAACCACTCAGGGTAGAAGACTTCTTTGATAGCCCCTGCCTTCTTAAGCTTGGCCACCTCTTCCTTCACGGCCTCAGAATGTTCCTTGGAGGAGCGCCGAGGTGGCTGCCTTCTTGGGGCAATGGCTGAGTTAACATTCAAGTGATGACAAATGAAACTCGGATCCACCCCTGGAGCCTCGTAGGGATCCCACGCAAAGACGTCAACATTTGTCCTCAAAAATTCGATCAACTCCATCTTCTCCTGGTATGGTAAAAGTGTACCGACTTGGAAAAATCTCTCCGGGTCATCGGCCACTGGGAACTTCTCTAATTCCTCACAACGTGTTTCCTCTCCTGGCAGCACTCCTGATGCGTCAGGTGACGTTAACTGCTATAAACCTTTGGTAAAGGAAACCGAAGGGTCAGCCTCCGTTTGGTGCAACACTGCAGCTGATATGCACTGCCTAGCCACCGACTGGCTGCCGAGGATTTCTTCAACACATTCCCCCGAGGGGAACTTGACCTTGACGTGTAAGGTAGAGGAGACAGCCCCCAACGCATGCAACCAAGGCCTAGCGAGGATGGCCGTATATGGAGAGTATGCGTCTACAACGATGAAATCCACCTCTACCGTTTCTGAACCGGATTGAACGGGCAAACGAATTTGTCCTCTTGGCATCACAGATTTGCCTTCAAAGCTTATAAGGGGCGAATCATAAGGAGTCAGGTCCTCCGCCCTCAATCTTAGCCCCCTATATAGATCAGGGTACATGATATCTGCACCGCTGCCCTGGTCTATCATCACCCTCCTCACGTCATAATTTCCTATCCTGAGGGTGACCACGAGGGCATCGTCATGGGGCTGAATAGTTCCAACCTTATCCTCTTCGGTAAATCCCAAAACAGGCAAAATGACCTTCGGCCTCTTCGGCCTACTACCTTCCCCCCCGGCCTGAGAATGAGAGACTGCCATCACCCTAGTCGGGCCTGACCCTGTCCTGCCAGGTGCTGCGAAGATGACATTGATGGTTCCCAATGCTGGCCGAGAGGAATTGTTCCCCTGATTGTTAGAGGCAACCTGGTTGCCCTGCGCGGAAGACTGACACAAATGCTGCTTTAACTTTCCCTCACTTACAAGCTGCTCCAAGTGGTTCCAAAGGGTCCTACAGTTCTCGGTGGTATGGCCCACATCCTGATGATATTGACAGAAACGGTTTTGATTCCTCTTCGCAGGGTCGCCTGCCATCTTCCCAGGCCACTTAAAGAAAGGCTCTTTACGAACTTTCTCCAATAATTGATGCACTGGCTCTCGGAATACTGTATTTACAGCTTGAGGTGCTGCTGAATTGGACTGTCCGAAGTTGTCTCTCCTCGGCCTACTATTATTGTACCGGTCCGACCTGAAATCCCTTCTCTCCTGCGGGATAACCTTCTCCTTCCCCTTTCCTTGCTGTTGGTCCTCCTCTACCCTCTTATACTCGTCAATGCGATCCATAAGGCGACGTACACTGCGGACAGGTTTTTTCGTCAGAGACTTTCTCAAGTCGTGGTCTGTAGGAAGACCTACTTAAATGTATTCAACGCCACTTCATCAAAGTCGCCATCTATCTCGTTAAACATCTCCCAGTAACGATCAGAGTATGTTTTTAGCGTCTCTCCCTCTTTCATGGTCATGGATAACAGCGAGTCCAATGGCCGAGGGACTCTGCTACAGGTAATAAATCGTGAGGCAAATGACCTAGTCAACTCTCCAAACGATCCTACGGACCGTGACTTGAGGCCGTTGAACCACCTCATGGCAACAGGTCCCAAGCTAGAGGGGAAGACTTTACACATCAGCGTCTCGTTGTGAGAGTGTATGGCCATTCTCTGGTTGAAGTGGCTCACGTGCTCCACCGGATCAGTCCGGCCATTGTAGATGGTAAAGGTGGGCTGAGTGAACCTCCTGGGAAGTCTCCCCTTCTCAATCCTCCGCGAAAACGGAGATTTCGAGAGTTGGTGCAACGCCCTGCTCATAGCATCGTTGCCTAGGCCCCTAGAAGGAACCCTTTTGCGCTTGCGGGTTGGCTGATCGTCCTCCCCACCAGAGGACGCTGAGCTGGGGGATGAGTGCGTCCCTGTGCTGTAGCGGCCTTCCCCATCTTCATCAGAAGAAGGACTGGACAAGGACGGTGAAGACCTACGTCTGGCGCGACGCAGCTTCCTCTTCAAAAGATTAATCTCGTCCTGCATGGCTCTAGAACCATCATCATGAGTGCTGCTAGCCCCACGTGAAGCATGGCTACCCCTTGGGTAGTCTGAATGGACGCTCCCTTCACGATCCCTTCGACGTTCCAGACGCTCGAAATGATCTTCCGGTTGCGATCCCTGAGACTCTGCATGGTGACCACCTAAGCCTGCCATGATATCCCTACCTTTTCTAGACTAGATTTCCCACAGACGGCGCCAATTGTAAGTGCACAATTGCACCTGACCCCAAGAACAGTTATGGGCTCAGGCCCAATGAGCCTTAAACAATACGAATTTGTAGAGTGTGGGCTTGAAACCCAGGTTAGAAGAGTTTAAGGGTTCTAAGGCAAGTCAAAGATTATCAATACGTAAAACAACAAGGAATATTGCAACTCAACCTCCTCGGACGTAAGCCGAGGATTGTTCTTATATTATCTTTGTTTTCTTTCTTTCTCTTTTGATTACAAAAAATAATGGGAGCCCCTTTTTCTGTTCCGGGTCTCCCCTTAAATACTCATCTTTTTAATCCCTAATACACGTGTTGCCCTATCTCCCCCTTAGCCTAGATATTTCTTTTCTCAGTGCCTTTGAATAGTAACCAGAAGTTTCCCTTCCACTGTTCAGATGTCACTTCCTCATTAATGCGGCTAAGGTAGTAGGTGAAGGGTCTTTAATGTGGAGGCAGCAACCTTTAGTACTTTTCAAACATCGGAGTTTCTAGGACATCCAGGGGTTCACCCCTCTTAACCGTTGGTCTCCATCATGTCGTTTATGTGCTATTATGATAACGTTGCTGATTCTTCTATGCCCATCTGAGAGTAAAATCAACCTCGGATTGGTCCTCGGGTCCTCGGCACATGAGCAGGCCCGCGGCACTACAAAATTTACAAATCAAGGATAGGTCGGCCTTACTTAGAGTGGCCCAAAGGCCCATATACCTGTTAGGACCTTTTTACTCCCCACAACTCAATTTTCTAAAAATTGAGTTTTACATTGAAACTCAATTTTGTGAAAATCGAGTTTCAAAACAGGGTCATGAACCTAGATAGTTTCAAAATAGGGACATATTACTAGATTTTTTGCAAAATAAGGGCAAAAGCCCAATTTCCCCAAGGAAGAAGATACAAAAATATTTATTTATCTATTATTGGAGAGTAAAAATAATATTTAAATAGAGTAGAGAAATAAATATTGGGACTGATGCATGAGACTATGAGTGTATTAGTTAAAGTAGTAAAAGTACAGTTTTTTGGGCTAGTTTATCTAAAATGTTGTTGAAACTAATGTGAATACTCTTAAAGAGATAATTTTAGAGAGCATGATTTCCAAATTATAAAATCAATTTTGAAAGGGCTATCTATTATATTTACTAAGAGTCCGTTTAGGGACATCTTATTTAGCTGAAACTGAAAACTTTTTGCTGAAAGTACTATAAGTAAAAGTAAAAATTAACTGAAATAATACAGTTGAACCTATAAATAATACCAAAAATTGCAATGATACCGATAAATAGTAACAAAAATAAGTTGAATAGTAACAAAAACAAGCTAATAGGAAGAAGAAAAAAAAAATTGTATTTTTCAGCCAATACCAAACACCACCTAAAAAAATCATGAGCTTTTTTTGAAGAATGGCTCCCCGGCAATGGCTCGGTTATTGGGTTAGTATAATTAGATTCATTTATACCAAATGTTCAACAAATCACACTCAACCCCCTCCCCAAATGATCAAAATACTCAACACAGCAGTGCCAATTATTTTGATTATTTAAGGATCTATTTGGTTGAAATGGAAAAGTGAGAAGATAGAAAATTGTGGGAAGATAAAAAAAAATATTTAATTGTCCCTCATATGCGTTTGGTTGGTGGGATAGAAAAGTGAAGGGAATGAAAACTGTTTTGTTTGGTTGAGAAGAAAAATGAGAGAAAGGAAAATGTAGTTTGTATAAATTTATCATCATGTCTCTATTAGATAAAACAAAAAGTAACACATTATAGTTTTGTCAAAAAAATTTGTATGAATGTACACTTCATTATTTTTTAATTCAAGAACCCAAAACTTTTTTGGCAAAAATACAATTTTGGTCCTTACATTTTGGGGTCACAATCAATTTAGTCCCTACAGTGTGGTAGTAGTCAATTTAGTTCCTATCATTTTTCAACTTGTAGTCAATTTGGTCTCAACTATTAACACACTAACAAAAAATATTTATGTAGTTAATGAATTACACAGTTGGCATACTAGACTCTTACGTGGTACTAAAATAAACATTATTTGATATTTACAAATTCCATGTCAACATCTAAGAAAAAAAAAGGTAAAATTTGAAGAAAAAAAAATCTCAAATCTAGATTTTGGCTTCATTTTGAAATCCCAAATCAAACACTTCTTGGTTTAAATATTGTTGAAGAAAGTAAACATGCTGGATTATGAATCGTTAGATGGGTTTGTGAATTTTTGCGAACATGAGAAATACTTGCTGCATGGTGGGGTCCTTAGTGCTTTGCCATTGCCATTGTTGTCAAATCCACTCACTCCCTGATCACCACCCACCACTTTTGTTTGCTTATCGTCTTCTTGCCATTAACATCATCGAGGAATGTAGTCTATACGAAGACAAAACTGGCGAGTCCAATCAAAATGTGGCTGTGAGGTTGATAATAATAGTCTCTTGCTTGTTGGGATTGAGGGGGGAAGGGAGGGGAAGTAGAGGAGAATAGAGAAAGTTGGCTCAAAATAAATTAATTTTCAACCAACTCTACTCTACTCTCTTCTACTCTCCCTCCCTTCCCCTCAAACCATTAATGTTGCCAGAAGTTTATGGTGGTGATGGACAAGCAGTGGCCATTACCTTCAAAATGAGTTCACATTGCTACAATTATCCAACTTTTCCAATGGTTGGGGCCTAATTGAAAATACCAAAAGGTAGGAACCAAATTGACTATAACCCTAAAATGTAAAGATTAAAATAGTGTTTTTGTCAACTTTTTTTTCCTAAAAAAAAGCAACAAAGCAAATGAAATATCATAAAATGACCAGGAAGCAAATAAGACAATGATAAAAAAAAAATGAATAAAATGACAAAAAAAAAGAGAGAGGAAAGTAGCAGACTTGCTTGGGGAGTTAAAAAAATTGAACAAAACAACCAAAAAATAAAAATAAAAGAAGGTAAGAAGCAAACTTGCTAGCTTATAATAATGACCATTGATGGGGGCAATTTCGTCCAAAATACCCAAGAACTTTTGTTCATTGTTTTCCTTATCTTTTCTCTCCAATTTGGTAAGATTGAATTTTGGTGGGCTCGGAGAGAAAACAGTCAGGCCCCGCCAATTTTCTCTACCCTCCCTTTTCCAATCAAACACCATTCCTGCACATTTTCTCTCCTATTTCACTCTCCTTTTTCCATCCTCCTTAAAATCACTCCAACTAGACGTTCTTAAGTTTTCTAGGTGCATCAATATTGATAGCCACTTAAAGGGGAAAATGAAATAATATTCACATACATTGTTATCTTCTTATTTTGGATTAAAATGAAAACTTTTATATGTTTTGCAGACGCATTTATATTGATAGCCACTTGAAGGGAAAAAAATGAAATAATATTCATGTACATTGTCATTTTCTTACTTCAATTTCATTTAAAATCTTTTACTAGTACATCATCTACTAGTAGAATTGTTATAACAAGACGACTACATATTTTTATGGATAAAAACTGTTACACATGTTGTTATACACACTTTTACGCACACATAAAAAAGTAACTAAAACTGTGATTTGAAATTATCATGGCTTCAAATCACAATTTCAATTGTTTTTTTATGTGTTTGAATGTGTGTGTAATAAACACTACTCATGTAAGGTCTACATATATTTTTTTTTTTTTTTGTGGAAAGAGCTTCAACTTAAAATAGTTGAACTATTGTAATATTGAACTCAAACAAATACCTACCTATGAAAGTGCTTCAATATACATACAATTCAAGTTGCAATTAGGCATGCGCTGGTTCATAACAGTCAACACTTACACTCAATTTATTTCAGCATTAACATTTTCTGGAATTTGCTCATTTTTTAGAGAACATTTTCTTGAAAACTATCTCATTTTCTAGTATTTGGTAACAACCTTGAAAATGAGCTTGAGAACATTTTCTAGTATTTGGCATGCACAATTTTTTTATAACATTTCTTGTATAATTTAAAACATGTATAACTTGTGTATTGTGTAAACTCAACTAATGTAATCAATATAAATAAATAAAACCAAATACGATTTTGGCTTTCAAACTAAAATTTTGACAACATATACAATAAAAATTAGTTGTCCACATATTTTTCTCATATATATGGACGGTGACATACATAAAAACACACACACACACACACACATAATCAACCATACTTCTCATAATTCAAAATAACTATAAGCTCCATTTCAAATAGTTTAGGATGCCACATAGGCTAAATAGTTTAACCTGCAAAATAATCTAATACAAATATTTTGACAAATACCAAAATGCCAAATTGTCCAAGAGACACATCCAAATTTTAACAAAATGCACCTACATAAACTAAATTGGCTTAAATAATTGTTAAAGAGGTTCTAAGGCCATTTTCTATGGAGCTTGTCATTTTTCAACATAAATGACCTAGCTTGCTTTTCATTCCCATTCATATGGTCAAATGTAGACACAAAAATAGTTTCCTCAACCCCGTACATCTTCATAACTTGTCCTTCTTCAAACCTATCCATCTTCATAACCCATCCATCCTCAACCTTACCAAGTTTTGTAGGCAAATCTTGGTAAACCGCAACTTCAATCAGAGTAGCATGACTTCATTTCCTATGAGACCTTGTTTCATTTATGGCAACACGTGAGGGATCAACTTGCTTCTTTTTGGATAAGCCATCAACTTCACCGTCAACATCAATTATCCAATGCTTCTACACCTATGTCACCAAGTCCCTTGGAAAAAGCAAATGTAGCCATTTCCTTACCCCACAACCAAACTCATCTCACCAAACATCTCAATTTTATTCTTCAAAAATTGTGCATGACTGGGATGTGCTTATGTTAAGGAGGGGGAAATAAACAATAATAATAAAAAAAAGAGTCAAAAACTAATATGAGAGCAATAAGAATAGTGAAAAGATTTAAACTTAATTTACAATGATACAAACTAAAAGTTTCTACCAATAAAAAAAAAATAAACAATGAAGTTTATTACCACAACTTCTTCATCATACACTATCCCATCACAAGTGATCATTTTCAAATGATCATTCCATCTAAACCATAAGCGGAGCTAGGGGGCTCGAGAGGGGGCAATTGCCCCCCACCCCCCACTCGTCCTTCTTTTTTGTTATACCAAACACACTTTTTGACCCCATTCATGCCACTTTTTCTTTTACTTATCCAATTTTTTTTTCACTCACATTGGGACTCAAATTCTATACAATATATGAACAAATTTTTTGTATATTAGCTGTCACAAAATTTATGTGATTCGGCAATGTGGTTACATTCATAGAGTTATAATGATTTCACTATGTCAAAGAAAATACAGGAGCTGCAATTATAGTACAATCTCTCTAAGAATAATATAAACTCACCTGAAATCTTCATTCATGCTCTAATATACAATAACTACCTATAGTTGTTGTACCCAAAAACTTATCATAGAGAAAACCTCAAATTAATTAATCATCCCCTAGTACATGTCTCATTGCTATAAAAAAATATATATAGCCTTATCTTTTTTCCTCTCACATGCACAATATTTTTATCATGCGCTTAGTTAAGTGGTCTTTTTCTTTTTCTCTCTCTCTCTGGCGGCTTGCACTTTTATTTGCACTAAGATAACATGGGCTTCAAAGCCCAGTTTTTGTTGTCAACATGGGTATTAAGCCTAATCCGTGAAGTAGAAATCAAAGACTTGTAGAGCCCATTTTCGTGAACTCAAAGTTTACAAGCACAAGACCCAATCCGAGAAGTGGAAAATACTTGGACTTTTGACTTCAAGTTGGCAGTTGGTATGTTTTGACTAAACTTAGGATCTGCTTGGTTGGAGGGTGAAAAAATGGGTTGATAGAAAATTGTGGAATTTAATTTTCTCTTATGTGTGGTTTGATTGGAGGAATGGAAACCTCTTCTTCTTCTTTTTTGTTGAAAGGAAAATAAAAGGATAACAAATAAAATTGGTATAAATTTAAAATTATATCCTAATTAAATAAAACAAAAAGGAAAACATTTTTTTAGTATGAAAATTGTGTATGGACACTTCAATTTTTTTAAAGGAGTACAAGCCAAAGGAAGATGAGCACAAAATAATAATAATAATAATAATGAGAAATACAAGGAAAAGACCAAAACAAAACAAAAACAAAAACAAACAAACAAACAAAAAAGAAGAAGAAAAAGATTAAAGCAAAATAAAAAGATAGATTTTTTTTTGATAACCACAAAAAAAAAAAAAAAAAAAAAAAAACTAAAACTAGCAAAGAAACAACAAACCCATGTGCCCTTGCACATGGATAGTTTTGTCTGCTCCATACAGTGGGAGTTTTCCTCCCAGTTTTCTCCTCATTTTGGGAAGAAAACATTTTGGTGGGTTCAGGGAGAAAACTTTCAGGCCCCACCAATTTTTTCTCCTCTCTTCCCTATAACCAAACACCTACTAAAATTATTTTCTCCTCACTTTTTTCTCCTACATTTTCCATCCCTAAAATCTTTCCAACCAAACGGACTATTAATATATTCAACTAACAAGACTTTAGTGGGCATTGATGAGCAAGTGTTGTGTTGCCACGTATTCATAGAGAAAATGGACCCTCCACAAATCTACTTAGCATTGGTTCACTTTTTTGGAAAATCTAACTTTCAACAATCCTACCTCTTGATAATCGTAGTTATTGATAGGTAATAATGCATATTCAAAATCGTGAATTCAAATCATATTAGTAAGTGTGTGTATTATATGCGTGATAGTGTGTCAAATAAACTATGCTCTATTTTTTTATATGCAATACAGCACTGTCAAAGCCATGTAACTTAACTAATATTTCTTGGTGTCTTCAACAAAAATTTTCAAGACTCAAACCCCTTCCTCCCATTATGCCTTAAAAAAAAATGCAATGTGATGTCAATTTTTTGAGTTGATGATATATTTATACTTTTTACTTGATAAGTTTGGGACGATTCTAAATTGATCCATTGTATTTCAAAACTTACAATTTTCCCTCTCGAATACTATAACACTATCAATGTATTCCTTTCGTTACAGTATGTCATATTTTCCCTTTCAGCAACCAAAAAAAAAATGTCATATATGCCGTTAATTTGCCAAAAACGTCATTTCGTTTTTCTATTTCTATGTCCAAAATGACGTCTTTTACCGATGGCTTATGGAAAGATGCTAATAACTCAATTACCACTTAAAGCAAGTTCATGCACCGTCCAACTCTGTGGTGCTTAAATCCCTGTGTGTTGCATAAGGTTATAATGGATTTTTTTAGCACTCTCAAATAGCAATCTCTGTCTAATTGGGATTAGAATTCTGACGCCGACCAAGTGCAAAATACAACTTTTTGTAACCATATAACATTCAACACTTTCATTAGACATACAATTAAGGTGAAATTGTGCCTATGTTAAGCCATATAACATTTAACACTTTCAAATCACCTTGTTGAATTATTTATAACATTCAAGCAATCCTCTGCTTGTTTCTTTAAAAAAAAAAAAATCTCTGTTTGGTAAGTTATTTTGAACACATAATTTGGGTAAGTATAAATTCTTAATCCAACCAAGTTTTTATTTTTTATTTTTTATGGTAGGTCCAATTGAAAACTAAAAATGGAAACAAAAAATACTACTTTTTTCAGGTTTTTTTTTATTTATATAAGAAATACGTAGGTTTTATTAAGAAGCAAAAAAAACAAAGCATCCTGAAATACAAGAGATTCAATACACAATAAAGTTTCTTCAATCCAAGTAACAAAATTATCAATTCCTTTAGCATGATGTGCCAAAGTGTGTGCTTGCCTGTTTTCATGTCGCCTAACAGGTCATTAACTTTCACAGAGGACAACACTACCATTAAGTTTTCCATCAACTCTTTTTTAGAAAGTGGAATATCACCAATATTTATTAGAAGCTCTTGTAATTTCCATGTCAAAGATGACAAAGAAGGTCCAAAACAAAATTTAATTATGAGGCTAAAGCCTCCATGAACTCCGCATCGTCTGCCATAGCCTCCAATGTCTCGGGCGAAAGACAAGCTTCAAAATCCATGCTTCCTTCTTCTACCCCAGGAAACACGGTTAACTTTCCATCAAATTTATTGCCAACGCCACTACGAACAGCAATAGGTCTTCCCCAGCCAAAGTCATTACCATACACATTGAACCGCGGCGAGCTTCCTGTCGCCAATGCATTACTTGTTATTCCACTGGGTGTCAGGATGTTTGGGGATTTTACCCAATCCTCTATAAACTTCTTCACCTCTTCTGCTGTTTGAGAAGCAATCTCCTTGTTTATCTGCCAAGCCACCCATCCTATCCCGTGTTCAAGAAGACTGTCTACCGTAGCTGTTACTTTCCCAAATAAAACTGCATTTCCTAAGTATTCTTCTGGTAATGGTGGTTGTATTCTTTGCCTCATTCCCACAAGTACGCGGTAATGAACCTCTTGATTAGCACTACAACGCCTATTGCGAACCACAGATCGCCAAAGATGACCAAGGACTGCTTGAAGGGACGAGATATTGTTGGTTCCCATTTCTGCATTAGCTTTTGCTTTGAGTTGTGCAATTTTCTTCTTTGAAAAATGAAAAACTTTTTGTTTGAGAGGTGGGGGAATGGACTTCTCATTAGAGATTTCATTGGGATGGAAAGGTATATGAATGGGGAAATCGATAATACCATCAAAGAAACAGCGTTGGAAAATTGGAGGAGATTGTGATGTGGGACTATTATTACCTCTAGATATTTCAGACCAAGTGTTAAAGAAATGCCAGAACGAGCTGCCATCCACTACACAGTGGTTTGCAGTGCAACCGATGAAGATGCCATCAGCAAGCTCAGTTACTTGCACAGCCAACAATGGCTTGAAAATGCCTTCGTAGTTCAATACGCTATTCAACAGAAAGAAGGAGTTGACAATGTCTGGAACATATATGGGATCAAGGATATCTGCCACAGAGAGATCATCTACCATTGCATGAACAAACTGGGCTCCAAGATTATTGCAGTCAACAAAGAAAGAGCTGGTTTTGTCATCATCGTTTTCTACAATGACAAGGCGACCAGCAAGAGGGTAGAATATATCTAATGTACGGGACAAAGAGGATTTTAGGTGATCAATCACACTACTACCCTTTAGTTCTTTTTCTTGTGAAGGTGTAGGTTTGAAGAAAATGATACCCTTTTGGATATGATCAACTAAGAGCAGCTGGAGATCCCATGGAGTTAACTCAATCCTTCGAGTTACCTCATTGGGACTCGCTGCTGGCTGAATGGTACTAGTGGATATGAAGCGAATGTGTGTCATCTTTGCTTCAAGTTCAAATTACAAATACTATATGAGTGCATATGCAAACATTGATAAGGGAGTGGCTATATAAGAGCATCTCCAATAGGCTCTCTAAAGCCAATTATGGAGAGCAAAACCACAACAACAAAAAAACCCCCTCCAATAGTCTCTCCATCTCAAATTTTTTTTTTTTTTTTATAGATTTGCTACAGTAGCTCTCTAGGAGAGCACTGTAGCAATTATTGTAGCTACTCTAAACAATATCCTCCCTTAAAATAATACCCAGTTGTATAAAAAAATAATTCTCTCTCTCTCTCTCTCGTTCCTTTTCTCTTTCGTTCTTCACTATCTCTTTCTTCTCTATCTCAAAGTCAACGGTTACAAACTAAAATATACCACAATCAAAACAAAAACACAAAACCCAATCGAAAGATTTAAAACACAAAAACAATCTTTCTCATAAGTCTAATGAAATCTGAATAATAAAATAAAACTAATCAAACCAGAACAAAAAAAAAACATGTAGAACGCCGATTTATGTAGAACACCGATCTTCACTTCTCTGCCAGAAATCTATGTGTGTATGAGAGAGAATTTGTTTGTGTGAGAGAGAGAAAGAAAGAGAGAGCCTCTTGAATGCTCTGGAGTAGACAAAGAGAAGAAAAGAAAAAAAAAAGTAAAGTGAAGAGAGCTTTAGACAAAGTGCCAGAGAGCAAAAGAAAAAAGAAAAGTGAAGATAAAGATAAGGCAAAGGTGTGGAGGAAAAAAAAAAAAACATGTGGATGGAAAAAAAAAATAAAGAGATAAGGGAAAAAGAGATATAGATCAATTTTGAAGAACATATCTATAAGGTAGACCTTGTCAACTAGTTGACCATACTTTTCCACAAAAAGAATTTGAAAAAATAGAGTGTTGATTTAATTCAACATTTTTTTTTTTTGTTGCTAAATTGATTTAATTCAACATGGTTCAATGAATATAAGGATCAATTATTTTATTATTTTCTTTTGATGTTTCCCCCCCCCCCCCCCCCTCCCAAGCTGAAATCTTAGTTCTATGACTAATTTAAACCTGTTTTTTCTATCACAAATTCTACAATAATAGTCCAATTTTTTGAGTGTTTTAAAGCAATGTTCTTCATGCTTTGGTGTACATTCAATGACAAATTTCCCACTAATTGCTTTAGCTACTTTAGCATATGATGCATTTTTAAATGTGTTGAATTTCTTATTTCCAAGAAGAGCCTCATCGACAAGTATCTCAAGTAACAAATTCTACATGGGTGTGACCACCTAAAGTTGGTCTTGGCATCCTTATCCTTCTCTGAGTATTTTTTTTGTTTCCCATTGCTTCTAGTACAATGATATTCACAAGAAAAATGAGACAAAATCACCTCATTGAATTATTTATGACATTCAAGCAATTAACTCTTACATAGACAACACAACCATTAGGTTTTGCATCACATATTTTTCAAGAACATTGAAGATCACCAACAACATCTAGAGGCTTGTAATTTCAAATTGCATTTCCAACATTTCCGTGTAAATGAAGGTTCACAACAAAGTTTAATTACGAGGCTAAAGCCTCCATGAACTCTGCATCATCTGCCATAGCCTGCAATGTCTCTGGTGAAAGACAAGCTTCAAAGTCCATGCTTCCTTCTTCTATCCCAGGAAACACTGTCAACTTTCCATCATACTTATTGCTAACACCACTTCGCACAGCAACAGGTCTTCCCCAGCCAAAGTCATTACCATACACATTGAATCGCGGCGAGCTTCCAGTGATCATTGCATTACTTGTTACGGCACTAAATTTAAATATCTTTGGGGAATTTACCCAATCCTCTATATACTTTTTCACTTCTTCTGCTGTTTGAGAAGCAATTGCCTTATTTATTTGCCAAGCCGCCCAGCCTAGTCCATGTTCAAGAAGATTGTCTACAGTAGTTGTTATGTTCCCATATAAAACTGCATTTCCTACGTAATCAGCTGGCAATGGTGGTTGTATTCTTTGCCTCACTCCCACAAGTAAACGGTAATGAACCTCTTGATTATCCTTGTAATGCCGGCTGCGAACCACAGCTCGCCAAAGATGACCCATTACTGCTTGAAGGGACGAGATGCTGGTGGTGCCCATTTCAGCATTGGCTTTTGCTTTGAGTTGTGAGATTTTCTTCTTGGAAAAATGAAAGACTTTTTGTTTGAGAGGTGTAGGAAAGGACCTCTCATCAGGGATTTCATTCTGATGGAAAGGAATATGAAGTGGCCGGGAAATCGATAAAACCATCAAAATAACAACGTTGGAAAATTGGAGGAGATTGTGATGTGGAATCAGTACTATTTCCTCTAGATATTTCAGACCAAGTGTTAAAGAAATGCCAAAATGGACTACCATCGACTACACAATGGTTTAAAGTGCAGCCGATGAAAATACCATCAACAAGCTCAGTTACCTGCACAGCTAACAATGGCTTGGAAATGCCTTGGTAGTTCAATACGCCATTCATCAGAAAGAAGGAGTTGACAATGTCTGGAACATATATGGGATCAAGGATATCTGCCACAGTAACATCATCAGCCACTGCATGAACAAATTGGGCTCCAAGGTTATTGCAATCAACAAAGAAAGAGGCGGTCTTGTCATCATCGTTTTCAACCATGACAAGGCGACCAGCAAGGGGATAGAATATATCTAATGTGCGGGACACAGAGTTTTTTAGGTGATCAATCACACTGCTAGCTTGTAGTTCTTTTTCTTGTGAAGGTGTAGGTTTGAAGAAAAGGAGACCCTTTTGGATATGATCAACTAAGAGCAGCTGGAGATCCCATGGAGTTAACTCAATCCTTCGAGTTAACTCTTTGGGACTCGCTGCTGCCTGAATGGTACTGGTGGATATGAAGCGAATGTGTGTCATCTCTGCTTCAAACTACTGCTACTAGATGAGTGCAAGGAGCTCTATGAATATGATACCGTATGAAAAATATCTGTGAAATAGACATGGTTCAAAATGTGTGAAATAAACATTATGTTATGTTTAATTCTCCCAGCAAAGAAAGAAAAAGGACAATTATGCACGGCCTATTACACAATATACACAAATTTCAATTTTTATACAGAAATCATAATTTAAAATAATAATTTTAATTCAAATAATAAATCATGTGATCTGGTAAAAAAAATGTCAAATTGTACTTAACAACGTTAACATCATTGCCAAATTTGTGGAGCCCAACATGTGGATTGAGATCAAGTGTAATATCTAGGGTATTGCACCTGATGCAATTCACCCACTTTTTTTTCACAAATTTTTTTATATTTTTTTACTTTTTAATTTTTCTTTAATATATTTTATTTAATAGTTGAGATTGAAAGTTGTTTTTTCAACTTTTAACAACTTTCAATTTGAGCATGCAATTGCATCAGTGATCTCAATCCCCCAACATGTGTGTAGCCCATGTCTTCTTGTCTTGTATCCACCACATGTGAACACCAAAATCATGTCTAGGCTTTTTGCTCTCATATTTTTGCATGTACGTTTGTTACCTTGTTTGCCTGAATTGTTGTCTTCCATCTTTTCCTTTTGGATAAATTTCATTAACTTACCTTGATATTTGAGATAATGCCAATCAGGTTTAGAACGCTAAAAAATTTATCAATTTGGTCTTTATAACCAACTTAGTCCCTAAGAAAAAGAACAAAAAAATTCACATATTAAACATTTAAATTTTTTTTCAATTACCTCACAATTATTAGGCTAACACTCAGATGTCATAATTATTGCCAAATAATTTTGGAACTCTACATTAGGTAGAATTGCAGTTGTAACAATATGATTAAGGGTGTATTTAGTTGAGGGTGAAATAAGGTAGATGGAAAATAAATGTGAGAAAATAAGAGTGGATATTGTTTAGTAAGAAGGGAAAGAGATAAAAAATTATAAATGGGGTTCAGGCATTTTCCACCCAAGCCCACAAAAAATGCCCCTCCAAAATGGAGAGAAAACAGGCGTTTTCACACCTATTGTTGGTGAATGACAAAAGTGTCATCACCAACTTTTTGCCACTTTTTTCTACTTTTTCGATTTTTTTTCTTTTTCTTTTTCTTTTCTTCCATTTCTTATAAATAATAAGTTGGTTTTGGGCCCTTTTTTTTCTATTTTGGGTGCTCATCTCACTTTTTTTTCTTTTTTTTCTTTTTTTTGGCATTTTGCTTATTTTATAAATAAAAAAATATATATGAAAGTGTCCATAAAAAAATTTTAAATCAAAAAATGTGTTACTTTTTGTTTATATATTTAGTAATAATATAATGGTAAATTTATACCAACTTCAATTTTCATTCTCTCATTTTTCATCCCTCCATTTTTTCACCTCTCCAACCAAACACAAATGAAAGAAAACTAAGGGTCCGTTTGGATAGAACTTATGACTGAAAACTAAAAACACTGTAGCAAAATAATTTTTAAATGAATAAAAAAGGTTACTGTTCACTCTTTTTTTTACTATTCATATGCCTTGGTGCACTGTTCATGTCCCATGAACAGTGCATCAGGCGCTGGTCTTAAAAAAAAAAAAAAAAATGAAAACGCGAAAACCTTATAGACGTAAACGTGGACGTGCTATCCAAACCAGCACTAAGTCTCTATTTGGATACCAATGAAAAATGAAAATTATTTCACTATTCAGCTTATTTTTTATACTATTCATGGGTCTCACTGCACTTTTTGATACTATTCATAGATCTCACTGTATTATTTCAACTAACTTTCACATTTATCTACAATACTTTCAACAATAAGTTTTTAATTTCAGCAAAATAAGCAATATCCAAACAGACCCTAAATATTTTCTATCATCTCACATCTTCCTAACCAAACAGACCCTTAAAGCATTAAAATTAGCTCTTTTTAAAATTATAGCATTTGACACATTAAAAACTCTCTCTCTCTCTCTCTCTCTCTCTCTCTCTCTCTCTCTCTCTCTCTCTCTCTCTCTCTCTCTCTCTCTCTCTCCAATAGCAACAACCCGCATCCCCACAACCCTCCACCACCATAAACCCACAACCCACCATAAAACCCTAATCCAACACCACTAGAAATCCATCACCACCACCAAAATTACAACTCACCATCACAAGCCTTCACAAAACCCAAATCAAGTCAAAAACCCATAACAAAAGCTAAATAAAAAATAAAAAAACTTCATTGTCAATCTAAAAAATTCACTACGTAGCAAGGTGGCTATGGCCTTGGAGAAAACCACACATCATCCATCCAAAATTCACATCCAATTTCTCTTCGAGATTAACCCAAACCTCAAACTCAAATCATACATCCAAACCCTCAAACCAAATCAATGAACCCAAACTCACGAACCTAAAATAAACCCCCAAAAATTCATTCTTTTCAAACCCTAAACAACCACACCCATTCCAACAAATCCCCAAACCCACAAACAATGGGAAAAGAAGATTTTTGGCCAAAAACAAAACTAAAAAAATTAGGGAAAAATAATATAAGAGGAAAAATAAGGGAAATAGAGAAAGGAGATGACGACCACCTCGGTGATGGTGTTGGCCATATGGCTTTAGGCCATGGCTAGGCTTGTGCAAGAAGAGAGAGAAGAGAATGAGGGATAGAGTCTCAAAGGCTCGCTCGTAGTGGTCATTGTGGTGGAGCCGTGGAGTTTTGATATAGAGAGAGATGGAAAATCGCTACCATGATGGTGGTGGAGTTTCGTGGTCCATGGTGACCATTGGTGATGGCTGATGTGAGGCTAAGCTTTTGGATTTAGGGTTTAAGCCAAGTTTCAACTATGGAGTTTCAAAAGAAGAGAGAGAGAGAGAGTAGAGACGAGAAAGATGAATAAAAAATAATTACACATCTATTTGTACTCTCATATTTAGAACATCATTGCAGCCCAATGCTAAACTTTTTGAGATTTGACACATCTGATGTAAGTGGGTCTCTAGTGTTTGTGTGCTAAATGCTACAAATTTAGCATTTAGCACACCAGATGTTAATGCTCTTACATTCATTGATGCTATATTGCATATTGTATGCTCATTAACTGCAAGTATTAAAGTGACAGCCCATCGTTAAACCCCTAAATTCAAAAGATATTTACTACAATGCAAATGGAATAAAGGCCTATGCTAACAAAGTCCTCTAGAATTGAATAAGTAATTTTGTAAGCAAGAGTGACAATTGCGATTCGTTATTCTGTTTGAAAAACTACATTCTGGTCTAACTTAGGCTGTAATATTAGGTCATCCCATGAATCAAGTTTTAGAATCAAATGTAATGTATAGATTCACAAAATATCTGGCCATTTATTTGTTTTTCATTTATAAATAACCATGGTCACCCATGAAACCAATGGAAGTCGCTCCAGCCTACAAACGCAAGATGTATATACTATTTTCAGCATTCTCATTCTCTCATTATCATACAAGTATAACCAATTGAAGAAAATGGAAATGACAGATTGTACACAGATTCTAGTTAGCAAAAAGAAAGTTCTCATAAATTTATCATTAACGCATCTAAAAAATTTCTACTAATATCTTACCACATTGCTTAGTATGGTAAGACTGCCTATCTTGATGGCTTTTTTTTACAGAAAAGCTACATACTTGATATCTCAACACAACATAACCCCGTTACATTTGCACAGCCAGATGAGGCATCTCAATCTGACATCTGTTGTATGCTTCACAAGCTTCGGGCAACCTTTTCGTACAAATCGCGAGGCCAATTCCTTTTCAAGTTATTAGCAATAAAGCTTGCAATCTGCAAAGACAAAGGGATAACATCAAGTATACCTCAATAATTTGTTTTGAACTTTTATAATACCAAGTTGATATGGCATTCCTATCAACTTTGTATTATAAAAGTTGAAAGCAAATGGGATGCTGAAGTAATTATTGAGGTATACTTGACATGATCATTCTATCTTTTGCAGATTGCAATAAATAATCACATCAAGAACACCTAAATAATTACTTCAGCATCCCATTTGCTTTCAACTTTATAATGCCAAGTTGATCTCTCTCCCTCTCTCTCTCTCTGAGTAAAACAAAGTTGGTAAATTAGGATTATCAGATACACCTTTGTTTTGGGGGGATAAGTAAATAAATATAGTGGGCGCAGCCCTAGTACATATGATGTATACAAGAGAAAGTACCTTACAAGAAAGGAAATAAAAAACTTATCCCTAAAATCCAAAAGCTCCACAAACTAACAAATTTGAAACAGAAAACTACTGGCAGCATTCATCCCAGAATAAAGTGATCCCAGAAATAAAAGCTCCAACTCTAAAACTGATGTTTTGGAACACCATAATGTCCAGCATTTTGCTTTCTACACACATACAAACATAAGACAAAAAGGCACAACCCAAAAGATTTCACTACTGCTATGCTTTCCAAAATGCTCTAAAATGAACACAGCTTTCAAGCATTAAATGAGGAAATAAACCCTTCATTGGCTCTTAAAAGATGCTCATACAAAATCCAGTCAGTAAATTTTACAAGTTACGTGAATTAACTAACCAATTCTAACTCAAAACTTTTTCTTTTGGCTCCAAAGAAAAATAAAAGGTAGGGAGGAGGGGGGGGGGGGGGGGGGGGGGGTGTCAACCAGTCTGTGGAAAACCCTGCCTGGGTATATGACCATAGCAGCACCTACCTGCTGAGAAACCTTTGCTTAGACTGGGGAGGGGGAGAATTAGGGGGTGGCAGGTGCTACCTCAACTCTAACTCAATTTGAAATCAAGTAATTTACATGTTAAATCAGCACACAAAACATGACTGCTTTTAAAGAGTGCCCTTAAATTTCATTTTGAAAATATAAACTAGAAGTGTCAAATTTTAAGCTATGCAGAGACTATAAGAATAAAATAGTTGCAGATCACGACTGAGAGAATAATGGAAGGAAAACAGAGAATTTTAGTAACTTATTTTAAGATACCTTAGCCCTCAAGGCACGAAGTGATCCATCAGAATCCGTTACATTGTCCAGGCAAGTAAGAGCAACCTTCAGAAGGTCTGGAACACAATCTTGAACATGCGGTGATAAATTCTGGAACACATCAATGGTAACATCCGGTGCTCGTGGATCTAATGGAAGAAATGGAAGTTTAGCAACCTCCCTCAAAGCATCTAGATGATGGCCCAATCTTGCCAACTTGTGGATTGACAATATTGCCTCAAGTTGTCTTAACACGGTTTGTTGCGCTAAAACATGCTCTCTCTCTTGAGGACTGCACAGTTAACTCAAGTATCTTTAGGGAAGAAGTTACATAGAATGGAGAGCATATAAAATGTAAAACATATTATAAATACATTATGGAAATTATTGACGATAGCAGTTAACAGCCCAAGAGGACCAAGACCATGGTTAAAGATTCACAATCATTGGTAGTCAATTTTGACTTTTGAAAACGAACAACAAATGTCCCAGTAATTAAGCAGTGCCCAATTGAAGTATAAAAACAACAAAAGGCCATGTAATTAGTTGTTACTGCGCATGTGCGCAGGGGGAGGGGGTGGGTTGTGTGCTGTGCAAAGAAGCCAGCAGCAGCAACATAAGTCACCAATAATTTTCAACATACATTCTAAACAAAATTGCGTGGAGTAACTTAAGCAGAGGTATTAAAACAAAACGACTTTGTCAGAAAATTGTAAACTTCAAAATATTTCAAAGAAGATTAAGAATGTAATTTCAAAATTCACTGTGATGATGAATAATTTGCTAACTATAAATTTATACCAGATAAACTGAGTAATGCCAAATTAAACTCAACTAAACATGAATCCCACTTTGGGACAGCTTGAGTTTTGACAGTCATTTGCTCATAAATTAAACCAGGATGTAGTTAATGACTATACTATAATGACTTGAAAAAAAATTTCATAATTTAGGAATACTAAAATTCACACATACTCCAGAATATGAGCTTTTCAATTAAAGCCTCAATGCGTCAGAAGGTTTGTCTTAATTGAAATTTTCTTCTACTAAAGTTTATGATTGAACTTAGGTTACAATATTAGAAGAACTACGGCCAAAACTAGCTAAAAACATACATGAAAAGTACATATTGAAAATGCTGAGTATTGGAATAACCTGACTTCAGGATAATATCTGTATGTCTCCAGTATTTCATTGCCTGAATGAATGAGGCCAGCAGTCTGGCTCTCACCATCTAATCTACCACGTGAGAGGGCGCATATTGCTTCAGAGAGGCACTTATTGATTGTATCCAGTGCCATTGAAAATGCCCCAACTCTCTTCTGAACTTCTATTGACTGAAGTTCAATGACAAAATAAAGGGACAAAACATAAGGTTAAACACTGAAAGAAGAAAGAAATCAGTTGAAGCAACATCATTTGAAAGAAAGAAACATTAATAGTTGAAGATGGCAGAAAACGAATAAGACTAGAAATAAGAAGGTGAGCACAAGAAAAGAAAGTTAAGATGTTTGAAACATAAGACATGGGAAAGAAGTAGAGGCCAACTCTAAATACTTCAAATTTAAAAAATCTTATACGATTTATAATCTCAAAAAGATTAACATATAATCAGCACTTCAGTTTAACCCAAAAAAAAAAAAAAAAAAGCTCAACTAAGGGTAGACTGTGCAGATATGGAAGATTACCTTCTTCTTCTTTTTTTTATAAGTAAGAATGATATATATACGGAGGGCTACTCTATGCAGGAAAAGCACATAGCAAATCCAAAAATTACAAGACAAGGAAAAAAGAAAAAAGAAACAGAAGAAAACCAAGCAATAGATTAATTACAAAAGAGAAGAGAGCTAAGAAAAATAAAAATTTATAGCCTATAGAAGTATGCCAATGTACTCAAATAGGAGAGAGTTGACTAATAAATATAGTGAGTATTTTCAGTACTAACGCATGCAAGCCTAATCGTTCTTTTTGTTCTTTTCTCTTCTATCTTTGTTCTTTTTTTTATTAGGTACAGTTTCATGCAGCGCCCTTGAAGACCATTAGTTTCTCTCTTTTCCTTCTTCCTTATAACCCCAACAAAGTCTTCCACTGACTTATCAAAACCCTAAAACCCCACATACTTTCCCTACCAAATAACCATCAAATAAACTCATTAACCACCCTTTGTTCCTAAACACAATCAGATTTTCTAACAACTTGTTTGCTTCGAGAAGTAGTAATCTTTTTCTTTCTCCCCATCTTTTCAAACTCTAGTCAATTTTGAACCTTAACCCTTCTTTCCAAAAGTTCTAAATCCAGATCCTAAATTCTCCAAACCCTAGACCTACCACAAGAACACAGACAGATTTCCCCAAATTTTACCACGTTAGTCCCACTCCCAAAACATATTAGCGCAGTTAAAATAATATGGCCCACCAACACCAAGGAGTAGAATACGAGATGATGTTTTTTTGCTCGACATTTTATTAACTTATAATAATAAAAAAAATGGATTTCTCTTTTGCAGCTAGTGAAAAGCATGTAATATGGAACAATAAAGTAAATTTAATATGAACATGCAAAAGGACACAAGGCACAATTTCTCCATGTTAAACTCAAAAGGTAACAAAATAAGGCAAGAAAATTACTTTGTCATAAAGCCCAGCTTCCTGACACTGACAAGCAGCTTCAAGCAGAAATTGATGTCTTGCTTTCGCATCAGTCAAAAACCTTCCCAATTCACCTTCTCCTCCAGTACCTCTTGAACCAAGTAAAAGGTAGATCCCACCATCCCGTAACAACAGCTCTGTAAGGAGTTGCTTTAACATCAAGCTTCTCTGCCTTTGCTGATCCACATTACCTCTTCCAGTCCATGACAACTGTCCACCACCCACAGCAGCTGCAGCTTGTGCATAATATTCTAATGCTGTTGATAGATCACCACTACGTAAGTACATAGATCCATACTGCCTAATCATGCTAGATGCCTCTGCAAAAGCATCCATCACTCCCAGTTTTTGCCCAGCACCAATACCTTCAGAAAGGACCCCATGGTCTGCTAACACAATTGACATGTGAGCAGCATCAATGTTAAATCCTCCACCTCCTGTTTCCTTAGACAAGTATAGGACAGCTGGTAGCAACTGGATGCTTAAAAGCAAAACATAAGGGTATACCAGAGGGTCCTTTCCATTTTTTGTATAATATGATGGATCAAATTTGTTCAGGTAGACCTGCAAATCATCCAAACTGTATGGTACCAACCCCTCATTCAGAACAGCAGATGAGACCCCACTCGGGCAGTCCCGTACAGCAGACAGTTTGAACCATAAGAAATCCTCTATAGTATTGAACAAATTTGGTAGTTCTCTAAGCAGGCGGTCAATTTGCCTGCGAGAACCAGATATCATAGCATAGAGCAACAACTTTTTCTTGTCATATGCAGCTCGGCCCACCCTATCACCCATTCTTAACATTTTTTCACATTCTTCTGAGGCGGCAGCTGCAGTCTCAGCGGGCACCATACCTCTAGTATTTATCCATTCTGTAAGCTGTCAAAAAGGAACAATGACTAAGACCAAATAAAATATATAGTCCTATTAATAACCAGTGAACAGTCTGTACCAAGGGAGCAAATTGATGTGAAGCACGGGATGACAGAGCAACCTTTCTTGCTTCATCATAATACCCAGTTCTCAAGCAAAAATAGATCTGTTACACAAAAGTATGATTTAGTATGGAAAATAATTATTTGAAGCGGGGAAAAGGAATTGCTACTTCTTATCCATATAAATTTAACATCTTGTATATCAATCAAAAATATCAAAAGAAGTTACGAGAAAAAGGAATTGTTACTTCTTTTCTACATCCATTTGTGCTTTCAGAAAGTTCTACACTTGATTATGACTTCAAAAGTGAGAAATCAAGACAAATCAAAAGCAAGTCCATATCTTCCCTAAATTACATCTAAGAATGAGGACCAGAAGAATGTGCCGCACAAGGCCCAAACCGCCTATGTTGACAAAGAGGAAAAAATAAAGCGCACAAAAATACTTCAACAATTGAGATGCATCTGAATCTGACTCAGTTAGTACTACCCTTCAAAGCAAGATTAGAGGTCAAAAGTTTCAAATAATAGATATAAAATACAGAACAGAAAAATGCCGATTGATATTACTTGAAAGGAAGGAGCTAAAGGAGGACCCAAGGACAAAATATGTATGAGACATGTTATGTGAATCTTGTGGGATCATACATATTACATGCACAAACTACCAGTACAGACACTTTACTTGATTTGTTTGTGTATATTGCTTATATCTTGAATTGTTGCTATTCAAACATTACACAGTACCGGGACGTGTAACTTTCAAACAGTTTTCGAATTATAAAGAACAATGCTTAACAGCATAAACATAACCAGCTTTAGCAGTCGTACAATGGAATTGCTTAAAATTTGGCATCAGTCATGGATTGGAACTTGTGAGTTGCATTATGTATTAGAAACTAATCAGCTGTAGACATAACTTGAAGTTCAACAATTTGAGAAAACATGATAAAATCATAAGGGAAAAAGGAAGCACACTTGCTTGCATATCATAAATGAAAACAAGAAGCAGATTGATTAATGAAATGCAAGTTAAAAAAAAAAAAAAAAAATACAAATAGAAGTATCCAAGACCTGCTGCCAGGTGGTATCAACAGGAGGCTGTCTACGGGCATCGCCTGCATCAAAATCCAGAACTCCATAATCCCTTAAACGTATCTGCAAAAATCAATAAATAAATATATAAAACTAAGGAAACATAATAAATCTTCGAGAGGGTAATGAAATCCATTACAACATGAAACTCCTGAAAAGTTGAACAGAAACATGTTATCAAACCCGAAGAAAGGCGCGAACTCTTTCCAAATTTCCAACCACCCCACCAAGAGCAGCCTACATGAGATCAAAAGATGTAAATTAAGACATAAGCGTTGAAACAACTAGTGCCAAATATGTGTTTTAAAGCAAGCAGTTCCAACTGATATTGTACTTTATGTTTTCACACATAGCTAAACATCAAAATCCTTAGAAATATATATATATATATATAGGAAAAGCAAAACTCTTTAGTCATTACCAGCAACAGAATTTTACATGAACATGATATAATTGATTGAGGAATTCAAACAACAAAGGTAGAACACTAGAAGCAATAACCAAATAAAGCAATATGTTCATACTGTTAATGAAAATAAGAGAAAATATGAAAGGAGAAACTATTTTCTAAATCAGCCCTCAGCCAATCCATTCCATAAATATAAAGGAGAAGCATTTAAAAATATGACATAGATCATTCTGACAGTGACAGCTGATAGGGAGACCTCGCTGATGGTATCTTCTAGATACAGCATAACATTTTCTCTCTAACGCATACAAAGGAAAGGAGGAACTATTTTCTAAATCAGCCCTCAGCCAATCCATTCCATATATATATATATATATAGGAGAAGCAGTTAAAAATATGACATAGAACATTCTGACGGTGAAAGCTGATAGGGACACCTCACTGATTGTATCTTCTAGATACAGCATAACATTTTCTCACTAACACGTACAAAGGAGATAAGCATCATCAACAAAATTCAGTTTGCAACTACCAGCATCAAGATAATATAATACTAGACAAAATTAATACCTGTGCAGGATGACTTTGAATTGTATCCATGATATACTTCTCATGCCCCCATTCCAGGTGGCGCCTTGCACCAATGGCTAGTGACATCTTTTTTGATACATTGCGTTGCACAGTTGAATCTTCACCCATTAGCATCTATCCAAATATTGAAAATATGAATTACTTTATTATAAAGAAGTTTTAAGCAAGAACAGGCTCACAAACTGGATTATATTTGACAAGCCAAGCACAACCAAGAAAGTACACCTGAATGAGGTGCCATATCTTCTGCAAGGTAACGGATTTTCCACTGGATCCCTCAAGACCCAAACTTTCATAAGCACTCTTGAAAGCTGTAGCAGGCTAATCAAAAAATCAAACAGTAAATAAACTTATAAACCATACATAATGGAAAACCCAACTTTTTTACAAGTAATATATAGGAAAACCTAACATACATAAAACAAAAGTTAACTTAGAGTTTAGACAGAATCTAAGGGTCCGTTTAGATACCGCTTATTTTGCTGAAAACTGAAAACAATAAAAATAATAATAATTACTGTTCACGCATTTGGCACTGTTCATAAGCCTAAAATCACTGTTCATAGACAATGAACAGTACCAGACACACGTCCAGGGAAAAATAAAGGCAGTAAACACAACGCAAGAAACACAATACCCAAACGCAACTTAAGACTAAAAGCACAATGAAAGAAAAAAGGTGGATATCACTGAATAATACCACATATCACAAATTGTGCATCAACATGCTTTAAGCTGAACCCCTAACAACTGTTAAGATAACTTATCATGTTGAATTTGCAACTTTACCATTAATATCAATAATTTAGCAGATTATTAAGCCAAAAAAAAAAGTTGCAATCAGACAACTCAAGCTTATATTCCTTTTATACGTGATGTGGGAATAATTTAAATGGAAATGACTATATTTACCTTAAATGGTAAGCCACGCTCCCTCGCATTATTTAAATTCTTCACGACTACAGCATAGACTGATGCCTTTTTCTCAATTATAGGCTTGTTAGCTAGAGGTACAAGGTCCATGCTAGATGGACCAGACGAACGTTGAGGGCTAGACACAATGGACACCAGTTGACCTGGATGAGTAGCCCCAGTGCTGGAATCGATCATGTTAGTCCTGGGTAACGTTGAAATTCGGCTTAAACTCTGTAGGAAATCACGTTTTTCTTTTTGCCAATCCTCCTGTTATAAAAAAAAAAAAAAAAATTATATGCCAGAGTCAAGGTTCAAAACACAATAAGTAAAAGAGATCAACTCACAATCAGGGTTAAGAAGCTCAATGTGGAGGATTTTATTATTGATGGTCCTGAATGGACACTATAAGGTAACACAGCCCAGATGGTTCTCCATAAAATCATTCTTGCCAACCATGTAATGAAAATTGGAATAAACCAATTGCCCTATCCCACTGTGCTAGCCCTTAATGACGGGGTTTCCTTTTTCACATTCCAAGACATGCATGACAGTTGACATAAGGTGCACGACTGTGGTCTAGCAGCAAAGTTCCAACACGTAGCCATTATCAATCTTCTTAACCAATAGAAATCTCAGTATGTTAATTGGAAGGAATTCTATAACATGTGTGATCATTCTATTCACAGAGCTTCCACGAAGGGTATTATAAGGACCAACATCCTTATCAATCTTATATTAGGGCATTTTCACTATTAAACTAATTGTTAGCTTCAAAAATCTAAAAACGCAATTTACAATACCATTTAATCTCATTTTAAAAGGAAGAACAAAAGAAAATCAAGTACAGTAAAACAAACTTAAAAAATTATACAACAGGGATATTAATCAAAGAATTGCTTTATCAGTTAACAAGGTTTTGCTCAAAAAAACAGGAAAACTAAACCCAAAGTAGCTTACATTGAGTCCAAAATTTTATTCAAATTCAACTGATAAAAAAATGGAAGACATAAAACTAAAATGCAGCACCAAGAAATATCTGTAAATATATTTAAAAGGTTAACATGCCAAATATAAAGAAACACAACCAAAATTTTGAACAAGGTAGAAAGCAAGTCATAGCAACATCCAATGAACCCAATAAGTCACACTGACCTCCAAAACTTTCAACATGTAATCATTATAGCTTCTGAGGTTATCCTTCTGAGCTTCCTGAATGGCAGAGACCATTGCCATCTCATGAACCTGAGATGAATACATTGCATGCAATATCAATAAAAGTTGCCGAATACTTCGTGAGGAACTTAAAAGAGAGCCAATCATGAAACCAAATTAAAATCTTGCTCAAAATAAAGAAGCTGTAATTCTGCACAATCAAACTACATGTTTGAGTAGGGAGGGGGGAGACGCTAGGAAGTTGGAATAGGCAGAAAGAGATGGGCAGTAGCTTGGTTCTTACAGTTCCACTCATTTTCAAGTAGACAGACAGGTGAAACCACACATCAGAACAAAACAAAGTGAAAGGCCGGGAGGCAGGGAAAAGAGTTGAGTCAATCAGGCTTGACGACCAGGAGAAGCAAAACAAAATTAGGATTTGGCCCGAAAAAAAGCAACGCTATGGATACCATGACCAATCACCATTGATAAAGATAAAAAAGAATCTTTCTAAATCACTTCAGGTCAGCAGGGCCTTCAAGCATCCAAAATACGCTGGTGCTATAGCAATTTCAACTAGATATGAGTAGATAGATCTATAGAATGATATTTAATACATGTTTATGTAAAGCCATATACTGAAAGATAGGGAAGAACTAAAAAGGTGTATTTGATAGAGATTCAACTATATCTCAAATATCTCAGTAGATCCTTCCACATTGCAATACCATGTCCAAAGTGTTAATACTACAGCAAAAAAAGAGACGCATGGGGCATTACAAAGTGTTAATATACACTACACAGAAAGTAGATCATTTTTTATCTTGGAAGGAAGATTTGGATACGTAAATGAAGAGTAAAAGAAGTCTTTTCAAACGAAAGATAATCCAGAACCTTTTTTACATATAAGTAAGATAACCCAGAACTTCATTCCATGAGTCCGAATAGTTTCAATTCAGACCAAGTTTATGTGACCCAGAGGGACCTTAAGTGTACGTGCACATTGGCAGTGCAGATTGAATAAAAATAACCATCCTAAAGAAGAGGCATCCTTTTTTCTCATTACCAGCCGTTAGCTTGTGACTTCTACCGCAAGCTTCCTAATCTACAATGAATATGAATTTTCCCCCATTTTCAAGAAAGCAGTCCACCCTGACTCACCTAGAGATCTCATTTGCTGTTGGACTTGTAGAAGATCGTGCAATCTCCTCGGTCCCTTATCTAGTAGCTGCTAAACATAATTTGAGTTATCTAAAAGCCTGATTATTCAGGAAATTTTGCTACCAGAGTATTAAGCCGTCTACAAATTTTGCACTTAGAGAACTCAGCTGAAATGAATTTACAACTTAATTTAGTTATAGTAAGCTCATCACTAACCCCAGATTTCAAATTCTTCACAGGAAACCAATTTCATTATGTATTCAAAACAAATCGGAGCACAAAGTGCCAGTTAGGGGGAACAATCCTTCTTCATAAGAGATTAAAATTTATAGCTTAAAGTTAAAAGAGAAAATTTCGGTAAACTGGTAAACGGTAGACAAGATAACTAGATGTAGTAACAATGGAAACTTAACTGTGTGGAATAAGAAGGTTATGCCCATCTCCTTTAACTAAACATTAAGTGGTAACCTAATATCTATAACAAGATTTACTTGTCCTCATACCTAACCAACTTCCTTAATGTGATGCAGAGAAAATAAAAAGAACATGTATAGGAACAGAACACTAACTATAGAATTTAAAAATAAAAATAAAAATGCAGATCATTAATGGAGCAGGTCAAAACACCCCAACCAAACCAGCAACTATAACATTTATCAGCCAAATGGTAGATTTTCAAGAATCTCTACTAAGCCCATAACAAAAATTAATTTAAACTTGAACTTTGGGTTTATCTTCAGTCATTTCCAAGATTGAACACTTGGTAGAAATGATCTGTATGTTAAACCAAAGTATAGAATATAAATATCATGTTTCATTTAATGGAGAAAGTCAAGCAAGAATGTCGATGAGCATTGACTCTTTTAAATTGGCAGCACTTGAGAGTACAAAGAACTAACAGAAATCTAAGTGTCCCTATGGAGGAAACAGCCGCCCCAATAAGTCATTGATCTGTACCTAAGTCTTGCTCATTCTGGTTTTTGGACCATGTTACAGAAAAATTTAAATGGATGCAAAAGAATGTGCCACAAGCACCATAACTTTGGATAGTTTTATACGTTGCATTCTTTCTGTAAAATTTGTACCAAATCTTTACACAGCACCAAAAGTCTCTATCATAACTTTGGATAGTTTTATACGTTGCATTCTTTCTGTAAAATTTGTACTAAATCTTTACACAACACCGAAAGTCTATCATAACTTTCGATAGTTTTGTACGTTGCATTCTTTCTGTAAAATTTGTACCAAATCTTTACACAACATCCTATTCATAATTTCAAATCAGTAACAAATAATCAAATATATATTTCAGATTTTTTTTTTTAATAAATAAATATATATTTCATATAATGCCACATAATTTAAAGAAAATCAATACATTGAACTATTTCAAGTAAACTAGAAGTTAAAGCAATAAAAACATGATAGTAGCCCTAATGGTGATAGTGAAAATCCATAACAGATCCTTAGTAGACCCTTTCAAAGACAGAAAACTACCTGCTGCAAATACTCTTCGACACTTGTTGCCTCAGCAGGAAAAACATCCTCAAACGTTGTCTTCACATAAAAATATAACAAAAAACAATAAAGAGTGAACAGTGAGCAAAAACACATTATCCATAGAAAATAAATCATGTAAAATATTGCAACAAAAGCATTGTGAAAGGGTAAAGTAGACCACGAAATCAAAAATGACAGCAACTTTAGAGTAACAGCAAATTTTATAGACGCTAAATAAAGAGAATGAGGGAATGATGTGCCATTAGTATAGGGATTTTCTAGAGTTTCTTTGTCTGTGTGGTACAGCTTATTTTTCACCTTTTTGAGAATGATGTTTCAAAAAGTTGTACCTAGAAAAGAGTGAAGTTAAAAAAGGTTGTACTTTAAAAAAGTGTGGTTTGATAACGCTACCAAACGAGCACTTGAAATTGAGAGTCAAAGCAAGGGAAGCATGGCTTACAAAGAACATACCACAAGGTGACAAATTTGTGGAGGAAAGCGTGAGGAAGAGCAGTAACTTCAAATGTATATACATATAGGAAGAGCAACAATTAAAATTTATTATTTGCATCTTCTTCTTTTTTCTTTTTTTATAAGTAAGAAGATAATATTATTAAAGAGAAAAGTGAGAAAAATACAGAGAGTTCATGGTAGCGAACACATGAAAAATGAAACAAAAAGACAAAAGCAGCCCCTAGTCTATCCTAATAGACGAAAGAAAATCTATAAGGGTAGAACAATCCAAGAAACCCTAATAACAAGACCAATCAAAGAGGATCCGCTGGCAATACTCTAATAACTAAACCACAATTTTCCCCTCATCCTCAAAAGACCGCTGAATTCGTTCAGTCCAAATAGTCCACATTAAACAGCCTGAGACCAAGTTCCAAAAGTCAGAACTATGCTTCCCAAGCCAATTATACCAACAAAATAATAAGTCCACAACTGAACCTAGCATGACCCAATTGATCCCAAACAACCGAAGCATATACATCCACAAAGAATGAGCTATCGGACAACTAAGTAACAAGTGATCCACAGATTCCGCAATACAACAGCACATACAACAGCAATTCACCAAAGGAGGACCACGAAGCATAAGGTTATCCAAGGTTAAAATCTGACCATGAGCTGCTGTCCACATGAAAAAAGCCACCCTTTTAGGAACTTTAACTTTCCAAATGCCCTTCCAAGGAAAAGTGGAAGGAGCTGCATTATGAATCTTATGATAAAAAGACCGAATATCAAACTTCCCACTACCATTAAGAACCCAGCTAAGCCTATCACACCCTCCACCCCTAGGAGTACGGGTATGGATGAGATGAAGAAGGGAGTAGGAAGCCGCTAACTCCCATTCATTGAAACCCCTGTAAAATCTTAAACTCCACACTCTGTCATTCTCACCCATATGAGGGCTTAACACATCTGAAATATAGGCTTCCTTATTGGCTGAACACAGAAATAGCTGAGGATAGAGCAATTTAAGAGGAACATCTCCAGTCCACTTATCATGCCACAAAAGGATACAAGAACCATCTCCCACCACAAAAGAGATATGCTTTGTGAAAGAATCCAACCCTTCACTAATACTCCACCATAACCCACAGCCATGAGCCCTACAACAAGCTCTAGTGCACCAACCCCCTTTTCCCTCCCCATATTTCATGGCAATGACCCTTCTCCACAGGTGCGTGGTTTCATGGCCATACCTCCAAAGCCATTTCCCTAAAAGGGCATGATTAAAAGACGCCAAATTCTGAATTCCCAAACCACCCAACTCACGCAGTAAGCAAACCTTCTCCCAAGCCACCAAAGGATATTTGAAACACTCAACTGATGAACCCCACAAGAAGTTCCTCTGAATGCGTTCCAATCTAGTCGCTACAGCTTTAGGGATAGTGAAAAGGGAAAGGTAATAAGTTAGAAGGCTTGAAAGTGTACTTTTCAGTAGGGTAAGTTTACCCCCTTTTGACAAATAAAGCCGCTTCCAACCTAAAAGCTTCTTTTCCATCCTCTCAAGGATTGGATTCCAAATAGATGCTGTTTTATACGAAGTTCTCAATGGCATACCCAAGTAAATCATAGGCAAACTACCCACCCTACGCACCTCCCCAATAGAGACAATTTCACTTTTCCCCACATTCACCTTCAATCTAGTAAAAGCTTGAAAACAAGTTAAAGCCAGCCTAATAGTAAGAATCTACTCTCTAGAGGCCTCACAGAAAATAATGGTATCATCCGCAAATAACAGGTGAGAAACACGAAACCGGTAGCATTAATAGGACCCGCTTTAAAACCCTGAATGAGACCACCTTCCTCAGATTTCTTCAGGATACGACTTAAAACCTCCATGATCAAAAGAGCAGGGGAGACAAAGGATCACCTTGTCTGAGACCTCTAGAGCTACCACAGAAACCAACAAGAGACCATTAACCAGAACTAAGAAGCGAACAGTGGAGACACAAGTCTTTATCCATCTTCTCCATCTATCCCCAAAGACCACCCTCTCCAACAAATAAAATAAAGTGTCCCAATTCACATGATCATCCGCTTTCTCAATGTCTAACTTAGCAATAAGCACTGAATCCAAAATCTGTCTGCCACCAACAAAAGCATTCTGTGACTCTGAGATAAGATTATCCAGCACCTGCCTCAATCTGTTTGCCAGAACCTTAGACAAAAGCTTATACACACTACCCACTAAGCTGATAGGCCTAAAATCTTTGATATTCAAAGCATTATTTTTCTTGGGAATCAAGGATAGAAAAGAAGCATTCAGAGACCGTTCAAACTTTGAGCTCCTATGGAAATGATCAAAAAAGGCCATGACATCTATTTCCACTACACTACAGCCTTTTTGAAAAAATGCCATAGTGAAACCATCAGGACCTGGGGCTTTATCCCCCCCCCCATCTCTTGAAGAACCTTCATCACTTCCTCCTTAGAAAAATCCCTCTCTAATTCGAGCCGCTGGTCCTCCTCAATAATGGCAAACTCTAAACCATCCATAGAAGGGCGCCAAGAATCTGACTCAGTGTACAAACTCTGATAAAAATGGACCATCTTCGACCGTACCTCTTCCTCGTCCTCATAGAGGACACCATCCACCTCTAAACCCCTAATATGATTAGTTCTTCTATGGGAGTTTGCAACCCAATGAAAAAAGCGAGTATTATTGTCCCCTTCCTTCACAAATAACATCCGGGACTTTTGTTTCCAAGAAATCTCCTCCAAAGAAACAAGATGCGCAATTTCACCTTTAATCTGAATACAACAAGTTTGATCCTCCTGAGAAAGACCAGATAAGTCCTCCCTAGCAGCCAAAGCCATCAATTCAGATAAAAGACATCTCTTCCTAAAGGCTAGATCCCCAAATTCCTCCTTATTCCACTTTTTCAAGTCTTCTTTAAGAGCTTTTAATTTACGAGCCAAAATAAAGCTAGGGGAACCCGAAAAGCAATACCCATTCCACCAATGTTGAACCGTCTCTACAAAACCCTTTTCTTTCAACCACATATTCTCAAACTTAAAGGCACTTCGACCTTTACTAACACTACCAGCCACCACCAAAAGAGGACAATGATCCGAAACTACACGAGGGAGTACCCTTTGAGACACATTACCAAAGTGATCTACCCAATCCACCGATGCCAAAGTTCTATCAATTCTTGACATACAATTTGTCCCCCGAATCACTAAACCAAGTAAACGAAGCCCCTTCAAGAGGTAAGTCCACAAGGTAATTAGCCTCAATAAAGTCCGAAAAGGCAAACATAGCCGGACTAAAAGTCTCACAACCAAGTCTTTCACTCGTATATCGAATGGTATTGAAGTCCCCAAAAACACACCAAGGCGTATTCCACCTGGAATGCATCCTTGTAAGCTCCTCGCACAGAGCACCCCTCTGATTATCATCATTAGGCCCATACACTCCTGTACCAGCCCACACAAAATCATCCACAACCCCCTTCAGCAAAACATTAACAGAAAACAAACCAACAACACTATCAACTTTTTCAAGAACTCTCTTATCTCAAACCAATAACACCCCCCCCTGCAGTATTGGCTGCATCTAGAGCAACCCAGTCAAGGAACGGACTACCCTAAAGACTTCAGACAACAGAAGAGTTTAAGGAGGACAACTTAGTTTTTTGAAAGCAAACTATATTACACTTCCACTCCTTGAGAAGATTTTTGGCAAACCTCTCGCTTCTGAGGATTATTTAATCCCCTCACATTCCAAGATAACAGCCGTAAACTCATTTAAAACTAGTGATCACCCCCATACCTTCTGAGAAGTCTCTGTTCCTCCCCTTAGATGCTACTCCATCATAATTAATAGAAGAAATTAAACCTTTGAGTTCTCTAAGCCCTTTCTACTTTGAGTTCACAATACCTCCAGCAGACCCAACACTAACAACATCAATACATTCTTGTTCAAGAAGACGAAACAGAGCCAGACACTAATCTTCGTGCTTAACAATAGGAAAACCCACAATTCTACAAAAAAAATTCATGAGGCTACTAACCCATTTCAAATTATTCACTGCTGACCCTTGAACCTCATCCTTATCCTCATCACCTTCTTGGATCACCTCCAACACCTTTTGATCATTAGGATCCCATTTAGATAGAGGTGAGCACTCCAAATAACCATTCTCATCCTCTCCATGATCAAAGCCACTAGGATTAACTTCATTGTGCTTCCACTAAATCAAAAGATGCTCAGGCCCATCCTGTGACAGCTCAACCCCATCCAAATGGCTCGGCGACACTGGCTCAGCAGTAGGATTGCACCTTTTTTCTCCCTTCTCACCTGAAACCACCGAGGAGTCATCTCTCCTCCCAAAACAGAGACCCTCCTCGCTACCCAGACCTGACAAAGGAGAAAAAGAGTTTTGGGCATCAAACCTAGGACCCATAGGCCTCACCGTCGCCCCTACCCTCAAAACACCAGCTATCAGAGGTCTCGTCCCTCATCCTCCGATCTGACATCACCACACCGGAAAACCCAAGATCGGGCCCCTCCGTCACACTCACCGTCACCCTCCGTCGCACTAACCATGTTTGCATCTTAAATTACATCAATGGTATGCATTTGAGGGGAGCATTTCACTAACCATAATGTTTGAATCCTCTCACTTAGCACTAATATATTGGATGCAACAGCACTAAAATTGTCAAATTCACTTGCAGAATAGTGACATTCATGCATTGACTTGGTGAAATGCATGTATGGAAGCAGGTTTTCACTTTATAGTGTGGAATCTGAATATATGTTGCCTTCTGCAACAAATTGTGTCCAAGATATTAAATATAGATTGAAAAACTATTAGAATTTAATCAAACTCAACATAAAACAAGGATATTTATTTATAAATCATTCAAATTTTACATATTTTTACCTATTAGTTTTCTTTCTGTTCATATTTATACAATGTGTTCAACAGCCTACATAAATTAAGTTAAGTCGGGAAAAAATATATTGAAAATTTTATATCTAAAGCCATTCAAGGCACATTTAAATATCACTTAAAGCATGCAGACAATAAGGCTAGGTTAGTATACTTTAGCAAGTAGAATGCAAATAATATTCCACCTTCAATTCAAAAGACTTCAAATCCCGCGCAAGTTGCTCCGCATTTATTCCCTCGCGCGCAAGTAGCCTATAAATCCAATAGAAGAGAGTAAAACAAATAAAAGCAGATATCACCGTATCTTTTTCTTGAAAAGAAACTATGGATATAAATAATAATACATTCAAAATTCATAAGAAATCTGACAATAGGATTCATAGAGGTACCTTGTGGCAGCAATAGATTGGGAAGGAGCCTCAGTTCGCAGGGTTTTAGCTTTGAGCTTCTTTGATAATGCCTCTAACTGATCTAAGTTTCTCTGAAATAAACACATGATTTAACTCAGAGACAAGAAAAAGCACACCGTATAGATCCATGTGCAGAATTGAGTTTTTTTTTTTTTTTTCCTAGGAATACCAACTAATATGTTCTCTAATGATAAGAATTCCTAATTTGTAATTTCTTTTAGAAATATCATCTAATCTTTATTCTAAAAATAATTTATTCCAAGAACAAGAAGGAATGCTTCACTTCTGTTTAGATTAATTTAATTAAAAAAAATTCATAAATATAATGGTGGTAAAGAGAAATGTAGGGACAACCTCTCGCTCAAGTTGCAAAGACTAGTGCAGCAGAGCAGCCATGGCGTCCCGAAATAATGTGTGCCTATCACACCATTATAAATTTAGTGCACCACAATTTTACAAAAACCTCTCTCGTGGAAATACCACGCCACCCCTTCCTCAAGAGGGAAGCGCTCGGCCTTAGGCGTTACAAACTAATTAAACAAAAAATATTTCCTGAACTAGTTGACTGCTATACAACTATTTCACCTAGTTCATACAAAAATATGTTCTTACCATACTGGGGACATAGAACAAAACCTAAGACTCAAACTTAGATTATTTATTGGTGAGTAAGTAGTCAGCTTTATCAGCAACAAACAGAGGATCATTTGTCCAATACTGACTGGTTGCCAAGAAATTTTACAAAAATAGAAACAAAGGAAGACAAATGAATCTTGATCACAATACTGACTCCTTTCTGAAAACTAATATACACAACTTGTCAAAGACAGTCACGATTTTTTTAATTCGTAAATTACACGTGCAACCAATGTGTCTAGAACCCATGAACTCATCCTTCACCTTCCCCTTTTTGTTTTTCTTTTTTCTTTTTATGATGTGTAGGTTTTGGCCCCCAGAGGAAGAGGAATATGAGATTCAAACTAGCGACCTCCATTTCAAGAGGCATGATCCCCAACCAACTATACATTTGTACTACCTTTTGGGCTTCACCCTTGACCTTGCTTTTACAAGGGGATGAGAGGAGGAGGAGTGATTTGAACTAAAACTTATTTTCAGCTAAGACAAAAAGTCACATTCGGCTCAATTGATTTTTTTTTCTTTTTTAATCAGGTTCATAGACAACAATAGTAAAAATTAATTCAAAATGTAATTCAGTTGCCTCTCATTACACTTTATTAGCAAAGCACCAGAGCGAAATTGGAAATGAGAGAGTAACCTAAGTACCTTGCGCTATGCTCATGTAAGCACAATTTTTAAAAATATATATATTCTTTAATTTTCTTTTCTTCCCCTACATTTTCTCGGAAAACAAACTGAAACTGAACGTCAAAATAAACTAAGTCCTAAACCTGTATTTTCAAATCTCAAAGCCATTATAAACTTTTTCTAGGTTTAAATTACTTTAACTGTCCCTAACCATTTCTCTCACAGCAACCAAATCCATAAAGCCTCAGCCAATCACATTTTCTAGGAAAACAAAACGGAGCACTAAATAACACAAAAGAACAATTTTCCACTTTCCTTTATCTCTGTCTCTCTCACGCGAGCACAAATTTTCTAAAAATACATATTCTTTAATTTTCTTTTCTTCCTCCACATTTTCTCAAAAAACAAACTGAAACTGAACACAAAATAAAAATAAAAACTAGTCCTAAACCTATATTCTCAAATCTCGAAGTTATTACAAAACTTTTTCTAGGTTTTGATTCCTTAAACTTTCCCTTACCAATTTCTCTCACAGAAACCAAATCTATAAAGCCACTAAATAACAGAAGCAATCAAATTTCCTATTTTCTTCTTTGCTTTTTTACCTCGCGAAAAAAATCCACACATCTTAAAAAATTTCCAAACTTTTATTGTTTTCTCGGAAACCAAACGGAAAATGTAGAGAGAGAGAGTAGGGTTTGGTTAGGGACCTGAAGAGGAGGGAACTGAGCGGAAGGCGCGGCTTGTTCGAGTAGCTTGGTGGAAGAGTGAAGCAGATCGGTCCAACCACTCATGTCTTGATCGGTCGCCATTGCTTCTTTCTACTTATACTATGGCTACTACTGTGAGAGAGAGAGAGAGAGAGAGAGAGGGAAAGGGTTTTAGAAGCTTTTTAAAAGCCCTAATAACAATTTGAAAAAGGTGCTCCTATACTATACTTGTTGTATTACTCGCTGGAGCTACTACGTTGCCCGGGTCTGTTGGGTCGGGTTCGGATCCGATCTCTTGGTTAGCCCAAAGTATTAGATTAATTTGGTTCTACAACAATGATTTGGTCATTTTCTATTCAAACTTGGCAAAATTTGCCAAATATAGCATGTTTTAGAAAAAATTTAAGAAAATAGTACACGAACAAAGTTAATTAGTTAAGAGTCTGTTTAAGAACAAGTTATTTAGTTGGAATTAAAAAAAATTGTTAAAAGTACTATAGATAAAACTTTTTGAAATTCAAATATATTCCCAAAAAAAACTAATCTATAAAATATACATCAATCATATTATAAAATATATAAATCTGTTTTAGAGATGATATAACTTAACAAATACATGGCATAGTTGGAATGGCTCATATGAAAATATTATTCAACATTTTAAAGTAAAATTGAAAAAAATTGTTACATTCACAATATATTCACAGCATTCTTACAACAAATTATAGGTGTTTAGTTGTTATTGATTCAAATTTGAATATAATATTAAGATTACTTTTTTACCCAATAATAATAATCAATAACAACTTCAAAAAAATGTTATGTACATGTCATTTATCAAAATACTATGTACTTATCATTTATCAAAATTGAAATGGTCCCCCTCAAAAAAATTTGAAATGGTCCCAAATATCTATACTTTAAATTGCAAATTATTCATGAAATTATTATAGAGAAATAGAATCCTAATCAAGAAAAAAAAATTACAAGGGAGCAACAAAAAGTGAGGGAGAAAATTGGATTGTTCTATTTGAGCACTTGTGGTGCTTCCACAGTTCCGCTAGAGGAAAAAGAGCCTATAGAAGTTAGAAGTAGAAGAATGCCGAGGGTGACACCAATTTTGCGCAAAGCTCGTAAAGCTCTTCAAGATTCGGATTTGGTCAAGGCCTTGCAGTCTGAGATCACACACGAGCTCTCCTCCACTCCCTCCTTTCAGGTCCTCTCTATCTCTCTCTCTCTCGCCTCCATGCCTTTCCTGTTGACATAGTCGAAAATTTCTTTGCTTTAAAAATTGGGATGTAATGTAATCGAAATGCATGACCTTCACTACAAATAGCTAAACCATCACTAACCCATTTGCTCAAATCCACTAGAGACCCCAAAAAAAATGTAGAAAACAAAAAACATTAAAGTTTAGTGATGGGAATGTTTTATGGGACTAGACTAGCGTGTGTGAATGTGAAAGATTGATCAGTGGCTTCATGGCTCATCTGGGAAACAAGTTTGGTGTACAAAGTGTAAAATTACCGAGTGTAAATATTTATCCCTCCAAAAACAAAAGTGGAATGTGGAAATTGGTTAAGTTTTCAATTTATAGTTTTGGGGTTTTTGTATAAGCTATGGATTGACAAGGCTAAGAGCTTTTTAATGAAATTATGATTCTTTGTCATGCCCAACTTGACAAAAATTTATTCCTTTTATTTTGGGAATTGCTATACCATCCTGTTTTGGTGTTACACTCTCTAGGAATTATGAATCAAACGTGGAGACCAAAGCTGGTATAAACATATAGCTACATTTGACTGTAAAATTTAAACAACTTTTTTAAAAATCTATGTCACTTGTGTACCTAGTATTGTAAAAGAAAAAGGATTGGCTCCCTATTGAATTGTATCTGTATTGACATGGGTATAGGATGACCAAAGTCATTCTCCGGGGGATTTTGTGGTGGAATGGGACTCACCACAGTCCCAAGATGTGGTTTTACGAAGAAATTGTGAGTCGGGGGAGGAGGTTGCAGTCTCAGCGGTGCTTGGTCCAGTGACTTACGGAAAAGAGGGTGTGTTTCCAAGGGATGTTTTGATGAAAGTATGTTTGAAAAAGCCTGGCCTGAGCTCAATGTTGCAGTTTGATTGTGGTGTTTTTGAGGGAGGTAATGAAGGGTCTCAGTTTGACATCCATAATGCCTATTATATCCAATCACCTACTTGTGTGAGCCCTTCAGACTACAGAGGCCCCTTATTCAGGTAAAATTTTATACTCATACGTTTTTATTGAAAAAAGTTGCTCACTTTTCAATATTACTACTTTTGTCTTAATCCATCAAATGGCACATATTCCTATCAGATATAATCTTTGATCTAAAGTAAATAGCAGCAACAATAACCAGATATATGTAGTTTGATGTGTCCTATTTCTTATTTAAAGTGAGCCTTTCTAAAAGAGTTGCATTTCATGTTTTGCTTAGAGTTGGCTTCTCTTAAGCAGGCTACTCTACTTATACATGGACAATTGATTAGTTACACAGGGATGGTGTGTCTTTACTTCCTTAGACATTTGAAAAGTATTCTCCCTGTGGGAGAGACATTAAAATGGCAGCTGTAAGGTTGGTCCACATATGTCCCTAGTTTGATTTTTAGTGTCAATTGAGCTCCTTTGGATAGAATTCCATGTATTTCCAAGAGGAAACCTCGAGGCAAAACTTAATTTATGATCAGAGGCTCAGGAGAAACTTGTTTTTTATTTTCTTTATATGGAAATTATGGATGTCCCCATTCTACTGAGGTTGCTCTCTAGCGTTGCCCCAAAGAACGGAGGGGTAGATGTACACAGTATCTAAACAATTACTGAATTGTTAATTTTCTTCCTTTTCCTTATTACAGACGTAAATTCCTTATCTAGGATAATTTGACTCGCTGAGGTTCTGTCCACCACTTCCCCCCCCCCCCCCCCTTCTCTCCCCTTCCCCTTTTCTCCCTTCTGATTAGTAATTACACATGCACCTGATGGGTTTCAAACCCATGATCTCTCACCTTCCATCTAGCTCTTATAAGGAAAGGAGGTGTCATTTGAGCTAGATAGGATATTCCACTGTGCATTTTCAACATGGTAGTTTAGTTTTCTTTTAATCCTAAGGGGTCAGTAAATCACCTTTCCTTTATTGGTTTTCATATTTAATTTTCTCTTTATCTGCCCCTTTATCTAACTGCTTCTAGGATGTTGATATCTTTTGTTATTACTGTTTGGGTATCTGAAAAGGAAAGGAAGTTTGGAGTTTTGGGAGGAGAAACATTATACACATTTAAGCTTGATGTTGACCCTCTTAACTCTTAAAGGACAACTGTAGGTATGCTAAATGGTGATTTACTTGTGAGTGTTATCTGGAATTAAGCAGTTTCATAGTTATACTAGTCTAACTAATCTTGTTACATGTTAATAAAGTTATTAATCAGGACAGGACATGGTTTTACTTTCTTTGTGGATTTAATTATACCTCTCCCAAACCCCGCAAAAGTGGAAGCTTTGTCCACTGAGCACATCCTTTTTTATCTGTAAATCATTGGCCATGTGATTGTGAGAGTGCTATTTTCACTGTCTATGTTGTCTGGGTACTTATCTGATGAATTTATGATCCATACTTTTTACACTATAGTGTTGCATCCTTGATAAAGTCATAAAATATAATATAACCCAAAAAATAAATCAGAATCTAAAAACCTCATCTGTACTCCAGCATTTAGCTTATGATATCAAAGTTTGGACTACGATGAAATACTACTAATTACATCTTAGTTTTACTGGATATGTGAGGTTTCTCTATCCCAAAGTCATTCTATATGTTTAATTTTGGTAAATTTTTCATAATTATTTTTTGTTCCATTCACATCATGTTCATTATGTTGATTGTTTAGATTTTTTCCCCCTGATTTGGATTCTCTAAAATCTAAACCATAATTATCTTTACTATTGTTCTCTCTTTTACATCTGTGTTCAGCACTTTGGACCCTCAATTGCAAGATGCACTAAAGGAGTACCTAGTGGCAAGGGGAGTTGGAGAAAGCCTGACCAACTTCCTCCTCCACCACCTACATAAAAAGGAGCAAGGTCAATATGTGAACTGGTTAAAAAAACTTGAATCATCAGTGGCAAAAAGTGAGTGACAGCTGATGGTGGGTCAATCATACATGCTTCATTTTTTTGCATTAATTCTCACCTTGTCTCAATTTATCAACTGTCGTCTTTTTACTTAAACATATTTTGAGCTCAAATTTTTATCATTTGCAAATGTTTTTTTGTGTGCTCATTTTACAGTCTGAGCACAATTAAATTGAGTAATGGATCCTTTCAAAAAAAAATTCTTTTTTTTGAGTAATGGTTATGAATGATTTTTTGGATGGATTGCCAAAATCAGCTGCATTGCTAAATTGGTGACCTGGTGTTGTATGCTGCAACTTTGATGGAGAATCCTTTCAATTTTCATTAATGAAATGTGCCATTCGCTAGCCTGGCCTTAAGTGCTGGGTCCAAACTTTTGCCCCTGTATGGATTTGTTTAATAGGAAAGTTGGCAGTAAAAGGGAGGTGTATCAACAACAAAATACCATAAATCCCTGCAGCCCTTCGATTATAGTGTGAAGATATTTCGGCCTCCAGAAGAACTTCATTGATCAAAATTTGATTAAAGGAAAAAGGAATGCCTCTATTCAATGTTGCTGGATTTTTAAGGCAATACAGAATCTAATTACTAGTGGGATATCAGACAAAACCGCGGTTGCTGTATTCCATGCTAGATAGCCATGCACCCCTAAGGCGTTGAAGAGAGTCATGCACATTGAACCTCCTAAGGGGAAGAAGGCATTTCAATAGCACTCCTCTTCCTGCCACCCTTTCAGTTTTCATTATCTATGTCTGCCTTTGCAGTCCTCTGTACGTGAATCTGTCAAATTTATCATTGCCTCAAGAAATGCCATATCTATTTACTTTTAAACAAAATGCATATAGGGGGAATGCATGGTTTCAGGGTTTATATAATTCTATATGTATGCAAGCTCTGATCACGGCTCACTCAGTGCGAGCCCTCCTATTCTGGTTCAAAAAACAGTAGATATAGCTTGAATGATACCATCTTTTTCCCTGCAGGGATTAGCATAAATATGTATGTAAGCATTTGTCCCCAACCAGATGTTAGGATACACATTTTATACTCCAACTATAATTTGCTGTTACAACTTTGAAATGTTATATTTTTTATTGGAAAAAGAAAAGCCTTTTCACAAGGATAGTACGTGTAAAAAGAAGCTAGTTTAAATAAAAATAAGAATACCCCCTTCACACCTTCAACAAGGGATGTCAACTTCTTGCAGAAGACACCCAATAGAATATGCAAATAAGAAATAAATAGTGGAGGGATCTGGAAGAATTTATCTTGACAGAAAACTCCTTTCAAATTCATTATCTTTTCGTGGATAATGTGGAAAATTTGAAAAATGCTCTTTCAACTGAAGTGTGTTTAGAGAGAATGAACATTGCCACAGACAAAGAATGTGTCTTGTGCCATTCAGCATAAGAGAATTTAGATCATCTTTCCTTTCCTGTTGCTTTGCCAAAGCTCTATGGCTGGGGTCAGCCATAAATTTAAGGTCTGTTCTATTTCTGGTTAAAGTATTGGTTGCAATACATTGAAAATAGCAGGCACCTTGACCCTCCTTTGTAAGCACCATTGCTCTTACTTATGGGCCACCTGGAAAAGAGGAATCAAGCCAAGAAATAAATTGATGGACAGGTAGTTCAAAGCTTTCAACAATGAAGAAACCAAGCAGCAAAGCAAGAAAAATATAAAGGAAAGCCTCAGTTGGCAAATACTTACACTAAAGATAGGAAGGGACATAAATTATTTAAAGGACGCCGCTCAATTGCATAAACAGAGGGGTTAGAGACAACATTACTGGCAGCAAGAGAAGCAGTGTTTCAAGTTAAAATGAGTGGCTTTTTGGTTATGCAGAATGAATTACCATTTTTTCCATTAGCCATGGGAATGCTGTTACAAATACTGCACTGATGGATTAGGCAATTAGCCATAGAAGTTTTTGTAGAAAATGACATCATTTTGGGGCCAGTGTTAGACTGGGCTAAGAGGTCTTTAGTATTGCTGTCGGGTACAGCGAGCTGGGCCGATCTGCCCAGCACCAATCGAGCCTTTAGACTGCTATACTAGTACCCATGTAGACATTAGAACCCTTTATATGGATTGCTCTGTCTCTTAATCTTTTGTTCATTTGTTGTAACAAAAAAAAAAAAAGAGATATATTAAGGGATTTCCTAAAGACATTTATTAGTGAACAATTTTTTAATGTTTTTGTGAAAATTTTTTTTTTAATATTTTGACAACTTTTTTCTATTTCTCATAAAAATAGAGTCAGGACTTTTCTAAAATAGTTTGTTAAAAAAGTCCGTTAACAAACCCAAAAAAAGAATAACTAAGGGGAAAAAATAACATCAAGGGCACTTTTTTTTTTTTTTTTTTAGAGTCACAACAACGGCACATTTGTTACAATTTAATGATAATCACAGTGAATTAGGAATTAGTATTACAAAGCATACAAGAAGCTATAAATTTTTTTATATACAAAAAAAAGCTATATTTGGTGAATAACTATTACTATTCATATATTTGGTAACAACACATGAATAGAACCTTAAATGAAATCATATTTAAGTCCAATTTATTAATTTATCCTTTAAATTCATATTTACATTTTTTTTATAGCTCTAGCATAACAACGTAGAAGTTATCAATTACATATTGGGGAAAGAAGGTTGTATTATTATTATTATTATTTTTTGAAGCCAGGTTGTATTATTACTTATTAGTAGCCAAGAGTTGCTAGAACAATTAGGGGAGGGGGATTTGTTAAATACCCAAAATTGTTAACTGGGCACAATACAGATAGTTAACCATCATTCATATTTTGATAAACGTATGGAAGATATTGGATGCTAGCTAGGGCCTGTTTGGTGGCAATAGTATTAAATTTTTGTTTTCAAAACAATGTGATTTTTTAAAAAAAAAGTTTACAGAAAATGTGTTTAGAGTACTCATAAGCCATAATGCAACAAAAAAAAAAAAGTGTTTAGAGCCATGTTTTAAAAACTTTATTTTTTAAAAAACAAACACACACACAACTACACAAGGGAGAGGGAAAGGGAAAGGGGTTCAACATTTTTTTTAACTGAATGCACATAATTGGGTGTTTGATATGTGTAGCAATTAAGAATTTTCAGACAAAAAATTAAGAAGTTTTAACGGAGAGAGAGAAATTCCTACAATATTATCAATGGCACCAATCCCTCTCTTCTTCCCATTTCTCCTCCTCCATGTCAAAGATTAGCTTAATCGCACATGGCTTCTGATGATGCCGAAAATTGTCAGTAGGCTACATAATTCTCATGTGCTCACGACAACACCTGCACAACACCAAGAAAGAAAAAGATCTCAAGAGAGTATCAATGTGGTACCGGTCAAATACCCTCTAAAGGTTAAGTTAAAGAGATTGTCCAACTCTAGAGTGCCAGAGCTGGGATAAATTATGCATACCTGTTTTCTATAGGTTAAGGCCTTTTTATAGTGACGAGGAACCGACCTTGGTTACTTGGACAGGAGGAATATTTCCTTGCAAAGAAGATCTTCATAAACGCATGGTGATTTAAGGAACCCTTTCCATATAAGGGTTTGGTTAATCATGGAACTCAAGTTGTTGCTATTTGAAATTTCCTTGGAGACCAAGTAAGCCATGTCATTGCCATGTGGCCTATCTCGACACCGTCATCATTAGTGCCCGTCCGGAGCCCTATCCATTTATTGCAGGTCATTCGTCCATTGATGGACGATCCGTCCATCCTAGACCGTCCATTCGTTGAAGGTGATCCGTTCACCTTAGGTCATCCATTCATGCTTAAGAAGCCTCATCGTCTCACGCTCTTGTCTATCATCCTAGTAATTCTTCCTATTGTAGGTCTTGCAAATTTGGACCGTCTACTCTAAATATACCCTTTTCAGCTTATATATGTGGAACATTCTCAATGCCAAGGTGGTTGTCTCTTGAATTTCTCCCTAACATTACCTTAATATGTTCTGTACATTACAAACACGCTACAGGTAGCTTCTTCATTCATTGAAACTGCATAGTTCTTTGGTCTCGTAATGCTAAAACTAACCGCAAAAAGTTTTAGCTTTTAACTGTCATTTTGGTTAAAGGCAAAAAGTTTTTTTTTTTTTTTGGCCTTTATTTTTTTCAAATAATTTAATTTTAAATTTTTTAAAAATAAATTAGTTTTGATTTTTAAGTTGTGTTAACGGCCCCGTCAGGTGCTTGTTAATACCCAACTTTATGTCAGAATTTTTGTCAACTACCCAGTTTTATGTCATTAATTTGTCAACTTTATAGGCTTTAAAGTCAGCTTTATACCATTTCTCCTATTTATTCAATTTTTTTTTATTAAGTGAGATCCACATTATTTTAACCTTAATAAATAAGGCACAATATTTTTTAACATTTACCAACTTATAAATACTATGCACAGGGTCGGTCCTACGCCTAGGCCATTTAGACCATGGCCCAAGGCTCCCTAACATGGAAAGGCCCCTGAATATGAGAGTTGGAATTTTTTTTTTAACTAAAGAAAAATGTGAGTTAGATGTTCATTTTTTTCCCAATGCTTCAAAAATTAGAGTTATGATAGAATATTACAAATTTTATTATATAAGTCCTATAAATTAACATGTCACTAATCACATAAAGTAATTGAATACTAATTTATTCTTTTGTTGAAGTGTCACCTCATTATCACATCAATTTGTAAACTTTTTGTAATAAAATTTAGGTGAAAAACCCATTTTAGTCTCTATATTTTCAGGATATTCTCACTTTAGTCCCTAACTATTTTTTCCACTGATTTTAGTCTCTATCCTAGAAAACGCGTCTCGTTTTTATCTCTAACGTTACATTATAGACGAAAATTGCACAGCTAGCAAACGGAATAAATTAAAAATATTAAAATAATGCCCACAAATGCCACGTCATTTTTTAAAAACAAAAAAGTAATTTTTAAATTTGAACTAAATGAAAAAAAAGGAAAAAACTAAAATAAAAAGAAAAACCCAGAAAAGTAAGAAAACTCAGAACAAGAACAAACCCAAAAAACCCAAAAAAAGAAAAGAAAAAAAATATATATATATATATGTATATATATATATACACACCGGAGATCAAGTAAGTTGTCATGTAGCTACAATCTTATCTCTCTCCCTACTTTTCCTTTAAAAAAATATTTTTCTTCTATTTCTTTCTTCTCTATTCAGTTCGCTTCTCTCTCTCTCTCTCTCTATTCAGCGTTAATCTTTTTTTTTTCTCCTCGTTTCATCGGTTCTCTCCTTCTCACTGATGGATCGTGGTCTTCAAATCTTCGTGGTGATGAATCGTGGACCATTCTCTCTCCTTTTTCTGGGTTTCGGTGGGTCCGGCTGTGGGTGATCGCGGTTCTTGGGTCATGGTGTTTCTGTGTGCCACTTTGATTCTATGGGTAACGGTGTTTTAGAGTAGGTGATGTGGGTTGATTCGGTGGCTGTGGATTGAGGCTGGGTTTTGTGGCTGGGTTTTTGGTGGTGGTCGTTGTTGGTGAGGGTGGTGGTGGTCGTTGTTTTTTGGGTTTGTTCTTGTTTTTCTTCTGGGTTTTGAATTTTCTTACTTTTCTAGGTTTTTATTTTTATTTTATTTTTATTTTTTTTCATTTAGTTAAAATGTATAAATTAATTTTTTATTTTAAAAAAATGACGTGGCATTTGTGGGCATTATTTTAATATTTTTAATTTATTCCGTTTGTCAGCTATGCAATTTCGGTCTCTGATGTAACGTCAGGAACAAAAACGAGACGTGTTTTCCAGGATAAAGACTGAAATCGATGGAAAAAAAAATTAGGGATCAAAGTGGTAATCGCGTGAAAATGTAAGGACTAAAATGAGCTTTTCGCCAAAATTTATAATGAGTTTATCATTTTCTCCCCCAAAAAATAACAATATGAATTAATAGAAATGCGACCTAATCTCCATTAAGTGCATGAAAAATGCTAAAGTTAATAAAAATTTTACGACAAAAAACTTATAAACTGATGCAACAATAATATGATCGGTGTCACTTAAACATTATAATAAATGAACGTTTGAATGACTTTTTTTTTATTTGTAATATACTAGTTTGTAAAACCTATATGATAAGTATTATTAGCTCACCTTAGATAAATTAGTTATATTAATAAGTATAAATTAATAATAGATTTGAAATAAAAAAAATAAATTAAATATTATTTAAGTGATATTTAGAGGTAAAATATCCCTTAAAACTTTTCGCCTTGAACCTCGTGTTATTTAGGCCGGCCCTGACTATGCAAATAAGCAATAGGAAATTTGCAAATTATACAAAGGATCCTTATTCCTTGAACCAATCCAACAATGGAAACTTTCTCCAAAAAAAAAAAAAATCCAACAATGGAAACAATGATAATTGTCCCTCATATGGATGTTTCGTAGGTTTCACTTTCAGAATCCACATCTTTTTCGTGGAAGCGACAAGAGACAGTGGGGAATCAAGTTAAAAGTGTGCTCATATCATACGTCGACACCACTACAACGCAAAGTGGCTCATGAGTCATGATAATACATTTATCATATATGGACCACTTTTAATTTTATCATAAAAAATAAGAATGCGGACCCCTAATGTTGCAGAGAGTAAAGGCTTATTACAGCTGTCATGCTGTTCCACTTCCCATAATCTCTTTTTTTTTTAAGGGTAATCCTAGCATAATTATTCCTACAACTTTTATTACAATATGCACACATGGTAAGTTGTAAGTAGTAATAATGAATTTATAATGTTAGGGACACATAAAAATATACAATTTTGTACCACAACTCACCACATAATAAGTTGTAAATGATGGAAGTGTGTCCTCACATGACCCACCATCACACATCCACCAATTACAACTCATCATGTGGCGAATTATGTCACTAAGTTATGCATTTTTATGTATCTATATCATTACTTCACAACTTATCATATGAGCAAATTGTAATAAAAATTATGTCCTAAGCATTACTCTCTTTTTTTAAAAGGAGAACATTTAAACCTCTTTTTGAGGGTTTATTTCTTTGATAATAGGAAGTTCTGTTCCACACACAAACTAAGATGTTGATAAAATGTTATAAATTTAAAATTTTATGAATCTCATGATACCTTAAGAAACTACTAAGTCAAACCCAATCCCTCCAATAATCTTTTTTTTTTTTAATACAAGATAGAATTTCTACTCTAACATAATCTAAGTATATATGTGTGTGAAGCTCTCTCTTGGAGATTTGAACCCCGACCCTTACCCCTAACACCCCACAAAGATTTTATACTTGTGAAGTGACTACCGCACTAAGGGTGCACGATGGTTCCAATAATCATCTTTAATTACTCAATGAATGTTGGCACTTCCCTCTCGGTCATGACGTGTGAATTTCACAATTGTTTAGATTATTTAGAAACCGTTTGGTATCGTAATTTAAGTAATATTTTTTAATTTTTAAATAATATTACACGTATTTCAATATACTTTTTTACCCATATGTATTTTTAAAAATTACAAATAATGTTACTAGAAAAATAACATTATCAAATGATCCCTAGAGTCAACGTATCCATTCCCCAGGAGAAATTACTTCCATTTGACATGTCATCTATGATCTATGTCACTTAATTACGTGAATAAAAAAAACATGTAACTTAAAATAGTTTCAAAGAGCTGAACAGTTAACACCTTTTGATGAACAGCTAACACTTTTTGGTCTCTCGAACTCATAAAACACCCAACCATATTGGACAAGGCCTTGTTTTTTTTTTGAAAGGGGCACGTCCTTGTTTTTTTTGTTCAAAATGATTGATCAAACGATCTTGCTTATCCTTATTTCCAATACCCTCTTTTATCCTACTTTGTGAAAATAATATTTTCAAGCCGCCTCTAACGAATCAAGATTCACAAGAATTGTCCATCATCATGTAAAAAATAAAAAAATAAAACCCAATAAGCAAAAAAATATATATCATGACAAAAAATTAAACCAAAATAAGAAGTCAATACCTTGATTTACAAATGCCGCGTAGTACTCTTTAAAAATTTATAATAATAATAAATAAAAGCCATCCAAAAAAGAGGATTAAAAATTTAAAATAGTTTTCCAGGTAAATAAAATTAGATAAATTGAACACTAAAATAGAGGATTAAAAGCACTCTCATCAGGTGTTTTAAATGTGTTAAATGCTATAATATAACACATTTGGCACACCAAACACAAAAAACGGAGCTTTATTAGGTGTGTCAAATGTCTCAGAATTTTGAGATATGTTACACTACCGTTCCATCACAGACAAGTGTGTTAAAAAAAAAAAAATTATTCATTTCTCTCTCTTCTTTTATTACTTTTCTTTATTCTCTCTTACTTTTTCCTTCTTTCTTCCTCCGCCTGTTCCTCATGTTTAGCCACTCCCTCATCCCTTTTTCTTCTTCTTTCTTCTCCAGCATCGTCACTAGCTTCAGGTTCTTTTTCTTTTCTTTTTTTTCCGTTCCCTTTCTCAGTGCTTTTTTCTCTATTTTTTTTTCCTATGACGAAGAAGAAGGCGATTCCGATCTGAAGGGACTCGCCAATCTGAAGTGACTCGCCGATCTGAAGCAAAGCTCGCCAATCTGAAACTCAGCTTGTCGATTGAAGCTTGCCAACCCAACCCAGAGCTCGCTGATCGGAAACTCTTGTCATATGTCTCGGTGTATGTCCGATCTTTGCTCGTTGTTAGTAATTTTATAATTGATTTGGTGGATTTGAGAAGTGAGTTTGTTTGATTTGGTGGAAGTGAGTTTGTCCCGGTGGTGGATGTGGGTTTGTGGCTGTGGCAGTTGCTGCGGCATGGTTGTTGGTGGCCGTTGTTGAGGCAATGGTGGTTGTGCCGCCGTTGTTGTTGTTGTTGGTGCTGATGATGATGATTGGAGGAGGTAATATATTATTTTAACGTGTAGTAAATATTATTTTAAGGTATAGAATTGAAGGATAAAATATCTGATAAATGAAATATTGTAAAATGATGTGGTAAAATGATAAAGTAGGTATTTGATGTATCAAAATGAGTTTTTTTTTTGAAACATCTAATGAGAATGCTCTTACATTTACAAATGCCATATAGTACTACTACAGAAGATTGGGCTGCATTGTATTATTATAAATTATATATAACAAATGGAGCGAATTGCTTTACATTACTTTACTGCCTCCAGTGGTTGCCAAATTCTTCCACACGCCATCAATCCCTAGTAAGTAAAGAGTTTTTCTTTTTTGGAAGAGCAAGAAAAAACTAAAAAGTAAAAACCCTTTCTATTTAATTTGTTAGCCCCATATTTAAAAAATTATTGCCATTCCTTTCACACACACACACACACACAAAATCCTATTTATATAAATATATCAAAATTTTAAATATATTTTTTTTGGGAGGGAGGGGAGCCTACGTACTATATATATATTTGAAATTTTTTGGGGATCCTACCCTGGCTACCCAAAAAATGTGACTCCGCCATGTGGCCTATCTCGACACCATCGTCATTAGTGCCCGTCCGGAGCCCTATCCGTTTATTGCAGGTCATTCGTCCATTGATGGATGATCCGTCCATCCTAGACCGTCCATCTGTTGAAGGTGATCCGTTCACTTTAGGTCATCCATTCATGCTTAAGGAGCCTCGTTGTCTCACGCTCTTGTCTATCATCCTAGTAATTCTTCCTATTGTAGGTCTTGCAAATTTGTACCGTCTACTCTAAATATACCCTTTTCAGCTTATATATGTGGAACATTCTCAATGCCAAGGTGGTTGTCTCTTGAATTTCTCCCTAACATTACCTTAATATGTTCTGTACATTACAAACACACTACAGGTTGCTTCTTCATTCATTGAAACTGCATAGTTCTTTGGTCTCGTAATGCTAAAACTAACCGCAAAAAGTTTTAGCTTTAAAGTGTCATTTTGGGTAAAGGGAAATTTTTTTTTTTTTTAGTTTTTTTTTTGTGCCTTTTTGTCTTTATTTTTTTCAAATAATTTAATTTTTAATTTTTTAAAAATAAATTAGTTTTGATTTATAAGTTGTGTTAACGGGCCCCGTGAGGTGCTTGTTAATACCCAACTTTATGTTAGAATTTTTGTCAGCTACCCAGTTTTAAGTCATTATTTTGTCAACTTTATAGGCTTTAAAGTCAGCTTTATACCATTTCTCCTATTTATTCAAAAAAATTTTTATTAAGTGAGATCTATATTATTTTAACCTTAATAGATATGGTACAATAATTTTTAACATTTACCAACTTATAAATACTATGCACAAGGTTGGTCCTATGCCTAGGCCATTTAGACCATGGCCCAAGGCCCCCTAACATGGAAAGGCCCCCTGAATATGGGAGTTGGAATTTTTTTTTTAACTAAAGAAAAATGTGAGTTAGATGTTCATTTTTTTTCCCAATGCTTCAAAAATTAGAGTTATGATAGAATATTACAAGTTTTATTATATAAGTCCTATAAATTGACATGTCACTAATCACATAAAGTAATTAAATACTAATTTATTATTTTGTTGAAGTGTCACCTTATCATCACATCAATTTGTAAACTTTTTGTAATAAAATTTAGGCAAAAAACTCATTTTAGTCCCTACATTTTCAGGAGATTCTCACTTTGGTCCCTAACTTTTTTTTCCACTGATTTTAGTCCCTATCCTGAAAAATGCATCTCGTTTTTGTCTCTAACGTTACATCATAGACAAAAATTGCACAGCTAGCAAACGGAATAAATTAAAAATATTAAAATAATGCCCACAAATGCCACGTCATTTTTTAAAAACAAAAAATGAATTTTAAATTTAACTAAATGAAAAAAGGAAAAAACTAAAATAAAAAGAAAAACCCAGAAAACTTAGAACAAGAACAAACCCAAAAAACCCAAAAAAAAAAAAAAAAAAAAAAAACATTGGAGCTCAAGTAAGTTGTCATGTAGCTACAATCTTATCTCTCTCCCTACTTTTCCTTTAAAAAATATATTTTTCTTCTATTTCTTTCTTCTCTATTCAGTTCGCTTCTCTCTCTCTCTCTCTCTCTCTCTTCTCTGTTCAGCGTTAATCTTTTTTTTTTCTCCTCTTTTCACCGCTTCTCTCCTTCTCACTGATGGATTGTGGTCTTCGAATCTTCGTGGTGATGAATTGTGGACCGTTCTCTCTCCTTTTTCTGGGTTTCGGTGGGTCCGGTTGTGGGTGATCGTGGTTCTTGGGTCATGGTGTTTCTGTGTGCCACTTTAATTCTGTGGGTAACAGTGTTTTAGAGTAGGTGATGTGGGTTGATTCGGTGGCTATGGATTGAGGCTGGGTTTTGTGGCTGGGGTTTTGGTGGTGGTCGTTGTTGGTGAGGGTGGTGGTGGTCGTTGTTTTCTGAGTTTGTTCTTGTTCTTGTTTTGGGTTTTGAATTTTCTTACTTTTTTAGGTTTTTATTTTTATTTATTTTTTCCTTTTTTCATTTAGTTATAATTTATAAATTAATTTTTTATTTTTAAAAAATGACGTGGCATTTGTGGGCATTATTTTAATATTTTTAATTTATTTTTTTTGTCAGCTATGCAATTTCCATCTCTGATGTAACGCCAGGAACAAAAACGAGACGTGTTTTCCATGATAAAGACTGAAATCAGTGGGAAAAAAAAATTAGAGACCAAAGTGGTAATCGCGTGAAAATATAGGAACTAAAATGAGTTTTTCACCAAAATTTATAATAAGTTTAGCATTTTCTCCCAAAAAAAAAATAACAATATGAATTAATAGAAATGCAACCTAATCTCCATTAAGTGAATGAAAAATGCTAAACCTAATACAAATTTTACGACAAAAAACTTACAAACTGATGCGACAGTAATATGATCGGTGTCATTTAAACATTATAATAAATAAATGCTTGAATGATTTTTTTTATTGGTGATATGCTAGTTTGTAAAATATATATGGTAAGTATTATTAGCTCACCTTAGATGAATTAGTTATATTAATAAGTATAAATTAATAATAGATTTGAAATAAAAAATAAACTAAATATTATTTAAGTGATATTTAGAGGTAAAATATCCCTTAAAAAATTTGGCCTTGAACCTCATGTTATCTAGGCCGTCCCTGACTATGCAAATAAGCAATAGGAAATTTGCAAATTATACAAAGGATCCTTATTCCTTGAAGCAATCCAACAATGGAAACTTTCTCCAAAAAAAAAAAAAAAAAAAATCCAATAATGGAAACAATGATAATTGTCCCTCATATGGATGTTTCGTAGGTTTCACTTTCAGAATCCAGATCTATTTCGTGGAAGCGACAAGAGACAGTGGGGAATTAAGTTAAAAGTGTGCTCATATCATACGTCGACACCACTACAACGCAAAGTGGCTCATGAGTCATGATAATACATTTATCATACATGGACCACTTTTAATTTTATCGTAAAAAATAAGAATGTGGACCCCTAATATTTGAGAGAGTAAAGGCTTATTACAGCTGTCATGCTGTTCCACTTCCCATAATCTCTTTTTTTTTAAGGGTAATCCTAACATAATTTTTACAACTTTTATTACAATATGCACCCATGGTAAGTTGTAAGCAGTAATAATGGATTTATAATATTAAGGACACATAAAAATACATAATTTTATACCACAATTCACCATTTAATAAGTTGTAAATGGTGAAAGTGTGTCCTCACATGGCCCACTATCACACATTCACCAATTGTAACTCATGGCGAATTGTGTCACAAAGTAATACATTTTTATGTATCTATATCATTACTTCACAACTTATCATATGAGCAAATTGTAATAAAAATTATGTCCCAAGCATTACTCTTTTTTTCAAAAGGAGAACATTTAAACCTCTTTTTGAGTGTTTATTTCTTTGATAATAGGAAGTCTTGTTCCACATACAAACTAAGATGTTGATAAAATGTTACCTTAAGAAATAGGAATCTCATGATACCTTAAGAAACTACTAAGTCAAGCCCAATCTCTCCAATAATCATTTTTTTTTAATACAAGATAGAATTTCTACTCTAACATAATCTAAGTGTATATGTGTATGAAGCTCTCTTTTGGAGATTTGAACCCCGACCCTTACCCCTAACACCCCATAAACATTTTATACTTGTGTGCACGATGGTTCCAATAATCATCTTTAATTACTCAATGAATGTTGGCACTTCCCTCTCGGTCACGACGTGTGAATTTCACAATTGTTTAGATTATTTAGGGGCCGTTTGGTATCGTAATTTAAGTAATATTTTTTAAATTTTAAATAACATTACATATATTTCAATACACTTTTTTATCCATATGTATTTTTAAAAAATACAAATAATATTACTAAAAAAATAACATTATCAAATGGTCCCTAGAGTCAACGTATCCATTCCCCATAAATTACTTCCATTTGACATGTCATCTATGATCTATGTCACTGAATTACGTGAATAAAAAACATGTAACTTAAAATAGTTTCAAAGAGCTGAACAGTAACACCTTTTGATGAACAGTTAACACTTTTTGGTCTCTCGAACTCATAAAACACCCAACCATATTGGACAAGGCCTTGTTTTTTTTTTTTTTTTTTTTTTTCTGAATGGGGCACGTCCTTGTTTTTTTGTTCAAAATGATTGATCAAACGATCTTGCTTATCCTTATTTCCAATACCCTCTTTTATCCTACTTTGTGAAAATAATATTTTCAAGCCGCCTCTAACGAATCAAGATTCACAAGAATTGTCCATCATCATGTAAAAAAAAAAAAAAAACCCAATAAGCAAAAAAAATATATCATGACAAAAAATTAAACCAAAATAAGAAGTCAATACCTTGATTTACGAATGCCGCGTAGTACTCTTTAAAAATTTATAATAATAATAAATAAAAGCCATCCAGAAAAGAGGATTAAAAATTTAAAATGGTTTTTCAGGTAAATAAAATTAGATAAATTGAACACTAAAATAGAGGATTAAAAGCACTCTCATCAGGTGTTTTAAATGTGTTAAATGCTATAATATAACACATTTGGCACACCAAACACAAAAAACGGAGCTTTATTAGGTGTGTCAAATGTCTCAAAATTTTGAGATATGTTACACTACCATTCCATAACAGACAAGTGTGTTAAAAAAAAAAAAATTATTCATTTCTCTCTCTTCTTTTATTACTTTTCTTTATTCTCTCTTACTTTTTCCTTCTTTCTTCCTCCGCCTGTTCCTCATGTTTAGTCACTCCCTCATCCATTTTTCTTCTTCTTTCTTCTCCAGCATCTTCACTAGCTTCAAGTTTTTTTTTTTTTTTCGTTCCCTTTCTCTGCGCTTTTTCTTTATTTTTTTTTCCTATCACGAAGAAGAAGGCAATTCCGATCTAAAGGGACTCTCCGATCTGAAGTGACTCGCCGATCTGAAGCAGAGCTCGCCGATCTGAAACTCAGCTTGTCGATTGAAGCTTGCCAACCCAACCCAAAGCTCGATGATCAGAAACTCTTGTCATATGTCTCGGTGTATGTCCGATCTTTACTCCTTGTTATTAATTTTATAATTGATTTGGTGGATTTGGGAAGTGACTTTGTTTGATTTGGTGGAAGTGAGTTTGTCCCGGTGGTGGATGTGGGTTTGTGGCTGTGGCAGTTGCTGCGGCATGGTTGTTGGTGGCCGTTGTTGCAACAATGGTGGTTGTGCCGCCGTTGTTGTTGGTGTTGATGATGATGATTGGAGGAGGTAATATATTATTTTAACGTGTAGTAAATATTATTTTAATGTATATAATTGAAGGATAAAATATCTGATAAATGAGATATTGTAAAATGATATGGTAAAATGATAAAGTAGGTATTTGATGTGTCAAAATGAGTTTTTTTTTTAAACATCTAATGAGAATGCTCTTACATTTACAAATGCCATATAGTACTACTACAGAAGATTGGGCTGCATTGTATTATTATAAATTATATATAACAAATGGAGCGAATTGCTTTACATGACTTTACTGCCTCCAGTGGTTGCCAAATTCTTCCACACGCCATCAATCTCTAGTAAGTAAAGAGTTTTTCTTTTTTGGAAGAGCAAGAAAAAACTAAAAAGTAAAAACCCTTTCTATTTAATTTGTTAGCCCCATATTTAAAAAATTATTGCCATTCCTTTCACACACACACACACACAAAATCCTATTTATATAAATATATCAAAATTTTAAATATATTTTTTTTGGGAGGGAGGGGAGCCTACGTACTATATATATATTTGAAATTTTTTGGGGATCCTACCCTGGCTACCCAAAAAATGTGACTCCGCCATTGTTCATATTGCAATATGGTACCTTAGTGATGGTTGAAAAACAATGTCATAGCCGGTTTTGATAAAAAAAATATATAGTAATAATAAGAAAATTGCTATGTTTATAATATTTTAATAACAAATCTTAAATAGTAAATTGTTGCTGATACTGATATGAACATACCACTGAAATTATGTTTTTGTCTGCCAATAATAGCCAGTAATTAGCAAATGTATAATAACATAAGGGGTAAATTTTGTACATCCAACTTAAAAAATCACTCACATCTAGGGCCGGCCCTAGCCTTAGGCCAATAAAACCATTGCCTAGGGCCCCCTTACTAAAGAAGGCCCCAAATTTGGTGACAATTTTTTTATATAAATATTTTTGGGAGATATTAAAACATTTTAGTTTACATTTTTTTACTATTAAGAAAGCTCAACCACAGCTCCCTCTTAGTGCGGTGGTTACTCTACAAGTATAAATACTTGTAGAGTGTGGGGGGCAAGAGTCCGGGTTCAAGTCTCTAGGAGGGAGCTTCACACACATATACACTTAAATTAGATTAGAGTAGAAATTCTATCATGTATAAAAAAAAAGAAAGCTCAAATAATTAAGTAATGTTAGAGATAGAGATAAGACAAATTTGGATAAATAGAGCTTACAAATAGACATGTTATTGATCACAAGTAATTTAAATAGGAAAATGTTAAAAATACTATAGATTTTACTACAGAACTTTTATTCATTTTATTATTTTTATCCAAAATAAAAATTTTACTCTAACCTAATCTAAGTGTATGTATGTGTGAAACTCTCTTTTAGAAACTTAAATCTTGGTCATTGCCCCTTCACTCCACAAGAACTTATACTTGTGGAGTGATCACTGCACCAAGGATGCATGGTGGTCTTCATAACTTTTATAATTTGATGTGACAATGAAAAAAAATCATATTAAAAAGTAAAAAGAATGGATTTTTAAAAAATTATTATTATTAGTTAAATATTATTTAAGTGATAACTTAAAGGCCCCATTTGAAGATGGCCCCATTTGAAGATTTCACCTTAGGCCTTCGAAACACTTGGGCCGGCCCTGCTCACATCAATCCATATAAACTTGTGTAAATTTAGATTGATGTTATAGTAATAATGTAAATATACAAGGATTAATTGCTATAATAACCATGTAAACATACAAGAGTACTAGCTATTCACATGCAAATGTATTTTTTAATACTTATTTACTCATATATACAGAGAAAGAGGAGATGATTTGAGATAATAATAAAAAATTAATAAATAAATAATATTTTCATAATTGTACTATTTGATATGGGTGTTTTTGAAAAGTAATTGTGTAAAATATAAAAAATAGGTTAAAAATTTTGTCCAAGCTGATACAAATCGTGTGCAAATAATTTCTCTAATAATAATAAGCATGATGGGTTTATGTGAATAACTCCAAGGTCCAAGCCGCTATACGCCATAGGTTTTTGGACGGTACTGCAAGACAATAACAGCGATAGAGATCTTGTATATGATCATATGCCTCTTTTTGCATGTAAGCCTTATGACGTTTCTCTAATCATTCCCCCTTCAATGTTCCACTCCATTGTTTTATTGACTTAGCATTTACATGTCGTACTTTTATTAATTTTAATTTTGAAGGAAATAAAATTATTTATTGTTGAATACAAATAAAAAAAATTATATAAGTCATTAAAATCTTTGTTTAGGTGGAGGGTTGAATTAGGGGGAAGATTAAATGGATAAATTCATTTAAAGTTTTGACTATGCAAAATGTGAAAGAGTGACACATGGTAGTAATTAGAAGATGATGAGATGGAAGGCTGAATGACAAAATTCTCTTAGCATGCATCACTCAGCAGCACCTCACACTCTCACACGTGAGATTTATGCTTATATATATATGAAAAAGAGATCCCATTAGAAAACAAGAACAGATTTTATGCTTTCAAATTGATTCATAACCCTATAAGGCTATAACTCTTTACAATTTTGAGTCTTTGACAACAAAAATGACATTCAATAGTTGGAGAAGATACAATAACTTCTCAATAAACATAAAAGTAAATCAAGCAATTTAAACATTCACAAATAATGGCAATGACCAATGAGTGATTCCCTTTGAATTGCATTTCAATTTCAATAAAAGTAGCGACTATTGCATATTAGTATATTCATTCACAAGTGTAAACAATTGAAATCGTGAGTTAAAGATACAATTTGAAATTGTGTCTTCATCTCACAATTTTAATATCGAGCCAAATGTTGGTTTGGATTTGTAGAAATTATTACTTGGCAGCTTCTTCTTTCTTTTTTTTTTTTTTTCTTTTTTTTTTTCTTTTTTGGAATTGGTAAGGAACTTGGCAGCTTTATAAGATATTGAATATACCAGCTGTCATTACGTGAGAGACTTTAGTATTTAAAAATCTTAATTTTCTCTTGGCCTCTATTTATTTATTTATTTATTATTATTATTATTATTATTGATGATTTCTTTATTAATTCAGCTCTGTGTGCTTGTTTTAGCAAGCCCATATATATATAAATTAGTAATATTAAAATGTATTACAAGTAGTTAGTGTTAGAATTAATGCCCTTAAATCCTATTATATGATATTATATATGACGTTATGTTGTAATTAATAAAGTTATTTTATTATTATCTAAAATAATAGTAACATGAATATTTGGATATCATCACATAGTCAATGAGATACATAGTATGTAATTTAGTCACAAAAGATATAAATCACAAGTTCTTTGTAAACTCATAATTTTATTTCGTAGTCGGTGATGAAATTGGGCATTTCATCTGCAAAGACTATAACATATCAACTAAGATGATTTGTCTTGATCATGGAAGTGGAGACTTCTAGTTGATATGCTTTAAGAGTTAAGACATATTGAACTAGACCGCTGTGAGATTTATTATTCTCTTAATAACTGTCAAATGAATAATAAATCTCATGACTTCTATTTACATGAACTCTTAATCCTGAAAGAATAATGGACCTGATCATGAAGTGTAAGTTGCTTTGATATATCGGGAGCGAGGTCTAAAGTCACGATCAAAATCTTAGTATGTTGGGCAGCTACATTTAGTGTTGATGGAACATATATTCCCAAGATGAAATTCAATCTCTTAACGGATATATAAAATATTCCTTTGAGATAAGTTTAATGGGTTTTGTTATTTAGAGTGTTAGGCCTAACCACTTTAGTAAGAAGTTACTAAAGTATATATTTATGAAATTGAATTTCATAAATATATGATGAATAACTTAAAAGATTAAACTGGGTACTTAAAGATTAAAATGTGGTAATCTTCAAAGTGACAGTTTACATTCATGACTTTGTATTACTACGAATATTTTATGAAGGAGTTGCATGTATAACAAATCTTAGGATATAATTTATTAATAAGGCTTAGAGTACAATTATATTTATATAGTGATATTAAATATAATTAATGGTACCATTATATATATATATATATATATATATATTTCATCAAAAAATATATAATTAATGGTAATTTTGGACTTGTCAAGAGTTAACAAAAAAGTCCAAGGCCCATTGGAGTTAAAGTCTTATTTGTTCATTTTTTGTCCTACTTCAAGCCACATACTAAAGCCTAATTGGAATAGCCTAAAAGGCTAGCCCAATTAGACAATTAATTATAAAAAGGGAAACATACAAAATTTTGTAAGAGGGAATGAAATAGTTTGTATGTGAATGTAGGACACTCTCTTATTCTCCCTTGAACACACACATATAGACTGATTAAGAGACCACACTTCTTGGGTACAAGTGAACTTGGAGTAAAGATTAAAAATGTACTCAAGTACTTATAATCTTTAATCTTGAATTTCATCACATCATAATACACTTTTTTATTTTTATATTTTAAAATTTACATAATATATATTATTAATTGCGAATGAAATACATCTATCAATTTTTTATCTGTGTGTAATGCCTACATTGCTTTCAAACAATGATTGTATTTCTATGTATTACCCCAAAAAAAACAATGATTGTGAATGGCACACGGTTCGTACAGGGCTTGTCTTTTAACAATTCGAACCCATACTTCGTCATGTTGGCACGTGATATTGAATTTATTTGCTCTATTTCATTCTTTAAAATAAAAACAAAATTCTTTTAAAACCTTTTTACAAAAAATAAATAATTAAAAAAATTTGCTAGATACAAACAAAATTTCGTTACTTCTTCCAAACTAACGTGGGATTAGATATGATTGGTAGTTGGTACAACGTTGATTTTATATAAGTAACTGAAAAATGCAATCGGACCCCACCACGGATTAACTACCAATTTTAATTTAACCAATTAATCAAAATGTTAACAGTGAGTTCCAGTTAACTAAATTGGTAAAATTTTGATGATTAAATAAGAAATTTAGGGTTTAATCTCTGCCTATACCAAAAATTAATTAGTGTCTTGGTCTTATGATAAAGAGCATCATCAGAAATGGATGTCATAAATTAAACTCTCTTTAAAAAAAAATGTTAACAGGGTAATTAATTATAGGAAGGTTAACAAATACCTTAAGGGTATTTGTTAGTGAACAAGTTTAGAAATTTTTATATAAAAAAAACAAATTAATTTTTAATAGTTTTTTTTTTCATATTTCATAAAAATTGCATCAAGACCCATTAATTATAATTAATTTCAAACACAATATTTAATATAGATAAACAATAAAACAATTAAAATGCTCACTAGATTCTAGCAAGATTACTCGGTTAATATAGTATTAGGATCCCATAAAGTGAAGCAAATTTAGGGTCGTCACATCATTTTAAAAAATTGATGAACGTTAAATGGAACAATCTATTTTACTTGGAAATGGAGAGAATATATAGTATTTATTTGACACTAATCGCTAACCCGTGTGATGCATAGGAAAGTTAGTATATAAAGATGTAAGCTATTCTTTTTCTCTTCCTCTTTGCTTGTACATTAGGATTCCAGCTTTATAGCTTCCTATTCTTGATATAAAATATTAATCTTGATATGAAACATTAATTTACATAATAAATTACAGAAATGAAACATAAGTTTAAAATAAAGTGAAGAATTAAATCTTTAACATCCTCAATTATCCATAAAATGTATGAAACACAAATTTAAAGAACTATTTAATCAATATTTAAAATAAATTGAAAGACAACTTAAAAGTATTTTTTGTATTTTTTTCCTTTGTTGCTTCATAATAGTCACTGAATGTGTCCTTTTGTTCTTCTTGAATTGTCACTTGTGGTTTGAATTGCTTTAGCATTTGTACTATTGGTTGGTTATTTTCCACTAGCCTGTTTGATCAGGTTTACTTTTGGGAAAGAAAGAGAGGTTTTTTTAATTAGTTTATTAATTTTAAAATCAAGTCTCTTGATCAACTTGAAGTTTGATATCTACGGCCCACTATTAGATAATTAATAGTTTATTAACTATTTTTTTATTAAGAAAATATAAATAAAAAATACTAATGACAAAAATTGTGGAGAGAGTAAAGCTTCGGCTTTATTAAGAAAATATAAATAAAAAATATTAATGTGAAAAATTGTAAAGAGAACAAAGCTTTGATTTTATATATATATATATATATATATATATATATATAAATTAGCTTCTAAGTTCAGTTTTTATCCTTATAAAAGCTCAATATACTATTTTAATTAATTAATTAATTTTTTTTTAAAGCACTTTTAAGTAGAAGTATACCCCAAAAAACAGACACAAACTACCAAGCTAGTTGACGCGTTTTTTTGTTCTGAAGCACTGTAACGGCGTAGGATGTACTTTAAACACAAATTCCCAAGCTCCCGCTTCTACTAGCAAATGCAGACTGTGCTTGCATCAAATTCTGCAGATCAAGCATTCTCTTTTCTCTTTTATGGTTTGTGAGAGAGAGAGAGAGAGAGAATTGTTGAACACAACATACCGATACAAAAATGGAGTTGTTACTGAAGGAATTCGAAGTGGAGCACAAGAACTCGTCGGAGGAGGCTTTGCGAAGATGGAGATTCGCCGTCTCCGTCGTTACAAATCCCGGCCTCCGTTTCCGTTTTGTCGCCGATCTCGTCAAACGCTCTGAGGCCGAGAAAAAAAGCCGCAAAGTCCAGGTTCTCATTTTGTTCTTTCTTAGTTTCTTAGCTTTGCTTTGCTTATATTTTAGTTTAGTGCTCTGTTTGTTGTTCATAAAAACACAATGCAAAAAAACAAAGAAAGAAAAAAGTATCGTTAAATTACTTTTCTGTAAGATATGATGAACTGTGCTTGTTCCGTTGTTAGGGGATTCATTTTTTACCCGCAAAAGAAGAGATCATCTTTAGAGTATGTTATACTGCTTATTTGCTGAAAACTGAAAACGCTTAAGCTGTGTAAATAGTATTATGAGACCCAAATTTGTATTTGGATGAGTTTTGTGAATTCTTAAACAGTGCTGTGTGACCTGCATTATTTCAGCAAAACGCACAAATGTTGGTGATAAACGCTATCCAAACTCCCTCTAAAGTTCTGGGGATAAATTTACAAACAAATGTATGAGAATTTATGATAGCTTTGGATGTATGAGGACGATGTGTAGTTATTTGAAATAGTTACGAATTCCGGCCGTTACATTCCAGGCCAGAATTTTGCATTCAAATTAGTTAACTAGTACAAATCACCCTTTTATTCAATTTCGTTCTAAATTCCAGCCCATTTTGCTCCATTTCACTAAAACCTGTCTAGTATGGTGATTTCGGCCGGTATGTAAACGAATCATTATTTTTTTTCCTAAGCCCAATATTTTTTTATTACTTCACTTATATATATGATATTTTATTACTATTTTCCTTTAACAATATGTTTTTCTTGTTTACTTTACTCACATATGACATGGTTTTTTTCTTCATTAATATACTTTGTATTCTTTACTTATATACGATTTTTTATATATTTATAGTATGTAATGATATAGGCCGAAGTAGTTCACTGAAATAGGCTAGTACCAAAATGTTCTATTCCAATGGACAAACCAAAACGGGTCTGAAAGGTATTCAAAAGTTTATAATTTGAACTGCATTACATATCACTATGAAGGTCACTGAAGTCTGATGACATTTGGTTGTGAAGTTTCCTAAGACTAAGTGACTCTTTCTGTCATGACTTTTTAAATTCAATCAACCCCATTTTTTGTTTTCCCCAGGAAACGATACAAGCTGCTCTTTCCTGTCAAAAAGAAGCATTGCAATTCATTGCTGGTATGAAGTTCTAGTTTCTACTTTTGACAAAAGCCTCTTTTTCATTGTTAGAGCTATTTCATTCATGCTTTGATCGATCATTTTATGTTGTTCTGCAGCTGGTGGTCAACCTGATGATACAGAAGCAAGTTTTGACATTCACCCAGATGAACTTGCATCAATTGTTGATGACCAAGATATTGAGAGCTTGAAAATCCATGGTGGAGTTGAGGGGATTGCGAGGAAAATCCGTGTCTCATTGAATGGAGGTGTCAACACTAAGAATTTGCTTACTAGGCAAAAGAATTATGGATTCAACTGTTTTACAGAGAAACCTTCCAAAACATTTTTGATGCTCATGTGGAAATCATTACAGGACTTTCCACTTATCATCCCTGTGCTCAGTGCCATGGTTTCTATAGGTTTAGGAATTCCCACTGAAGGGTGGCCTAAAGGCATATATGATGGTTTGGGTGGCATTGTTGGTATGTTCCTAGTAATCATGGTTACAGCCATCTGTGAGTACAAGCAGTCCTTGCAGTTCATGGATTTAGATAGGGAGAAGAAAAAGATTTTTATCCAGGTAACTAGGGATGGGAAGAGAAAAAATGTTTCTATATATGATTTGGTTGTTGGAGATATTGTTCACTTGTCAATTGGTGATCAAGTTCCAGCAGATGGGATTTATATATCAGGATACAGTTTGTTGATTGATAAATCAAGCTTGTCAGGTGAGAACGAGCCAGCAAATGTAAATGAGGAGAACCCCTTTCTTTTTTCAGGAAGTAAAGTGCAAGATGGTTTAGGAAAGATGTTGGTGACAACAGTTGGTATGAGAACCAAACGGGGAAAATTGATGGAAACTCTAAATGAGGGAGGAGAAGACAAGACCCCACTGCAGGTAAAGCTAAACAGTGTTGCTTCAATTATCGGTAAAATTGGCTGGACTTTTTCTGTGCTGACATTTTTGGTACTTATAGTAAGACATCTGGTTGTAAAAGCTCTTAACTATGAGTTCACAAAGTGGTCGTCAAGTGATGCACTGACAATTGTGATTTACTTTGCTACTGCAGTAAGCATTTTGGACGTTGCAATCCCTGAAGCATTTCCGTTAGCAGTAACTTTGAGCCTTGATTTTGCAATGAGAAAATTAAAGGAAGAAAGGGCACTTGTGAGGCATCTCTCTGCATGTGAGACAATGGGCTCTGCTAGTTGCATATGCACGGATAAGACAGGGACATTGACCACAAACGATATGGAAGTGGACAAAGTATGGATATCTGAAAAATCTATAGATATAAAAGCTAATGCAAGTGATTTGAAATCAGAAATATCTGGAAGAGTTTTAGGCATCCTATTGCAGGCTATATTTCAAAATACTGGGTCTGAAGTGGTTAAGGATGATAGTGGAAAGAATACCATTTTGGGAACGCCAACAGAATCTGCTTTGTTAGAATTTGGCTTGCTTTTGGGTGGTGATTTTGATGCTCAGCGTAGAGAATTCAAGATTCTTAAGGTTGAGCCTTTTAATTCAGTTAGAAGGAAGATGTCTGTGCTTGCAGCTCTTCCTGATGGAAGGGTACGTGCATTTTGCAAAGGTGCATCTGAAATTATATTAAGAATGTGTGACAAAATTGTTGATTGCAATGGAGAGCCTGTTTTTCTTCCTGAAGAACAGGTAAAGAGGATCACCGATGTTATAAAAGGCTTTGCATCTGGAGCTCTGAGAACTCTTTGCTTGGCTTTTAAAGATGTTGCTGACACTTCCATCGAGCACAGTATCCCTGATAGTGGCTATACATTGATAGCAGTTGTTGGAATCAAGGATCCTGTGCGCCCTGGTGTCAAGGATGCAGTTTTAAGGTGTTTAGCTGCTGGAATAACTGTTTGTATGGTCACTGGGGACAATATATATACTGCTGAGGCCATTGCTAGAGAATGTGGTATCCTCACAAAGGATGGAATGGCCATAGAAGGACCAGACTTCCGTAGCATGTCCCCAGAGAAGATGAAGGACATCATCCAAGAATTAAGGTTCTTAAATTTTTGCTTCGGAATGTTTTGACCTTCAACTATCTATGTTGGAAGATGCTGCATTCATTTTGTAATTGTGCATAATGGATTCAGGTAATGGCTTGGTCTTTGCCGTCAGACAAGCATACCTTGGTGACCCATTTGAGGAAGACGTTTGGTGAGGTTGTTGCAGTAGTTACTGGTGATGGGATCAATGATGCTCCTGCTTTTCATGAGTCAGACATTGGACTTGCTATGGACATAGCAGGAACACAGGTTTGTGATTCTGCTTTCAAAGTTTCAATTTTATGCACTTATATTTCTTTTTCCTTCCCTTGTGTGATATTGATGATTTGGGCTGGCTTAGCAAGGTAGGCTTCTTGTCTCAGTTTTTTGTTCCCCTATCACACTTTCTCATATGAAATGAAGCAACATGAAGCATGTGTGTGTCTATTCCACATTGTCATTCATGGATCATTTTCTTCTACCATTTCATAGAAGAAAATATGAACTAGTTTTGTGGTAATCAGTGTTTGATCCTATTTGGAATTTTATGTATAGGTTTCTAAATTTTCTTTTCAACTATGTGGTCTCAAACGTTTATTGCTTACTGTCTTACTTATCTCACTGCAATACACTTTTTAATAAACACCCTTAAAATCATTTCACTAAACAGTCCCTATGAGTGAGAATCTTGATCAGCCAAATTATTAATCAGCATCTAATTTCTGACCGAATATCCAATTCAACAAGAATTATCTGTATGTTGCTCCAGTATGAAACCTCTTCCTTGGGTTAGCTCACCTTTATTATGTTCTGCTTTATGTTTCACATTCACCTTTTAAGTTGCAGCTTTTGAGAAATCAACTTATTATCTATGTTGGACAAATTAGAAATAGATATATAGGCTAATGGTTCTTGGATCAAATGCAATCCACCCACTCCCCCCTCGTTCTAAGTAGCTTCAAAGGTTAAGCCACGGATTCAATCCTGTTGAGATATAGAGTTGTATTTAGGGTTAATTGCCGAAAGCCACCCTAAGGTATTGGGTATTTGCACATTGCATCTCAAATTTTAAAACTTGCAATCAAAACCCCAATTTTAAGACATACACATCCATAGTCCCCTTCCCTACATTCTTTTTTCTATTGGGTTTCACAAGCTTGGTATCATATAGTGTTTTTATTCTCTAATCCTCACTCATGTTAGGACACATGAAGACCAACCCAAATCTGTAAGATGTGAACAACAAAGATAGAAACAGAAGAAGAGTTCAAGGCACGCACTCAAGAATTCCAGATTTATATGGTTCACCAAAAATAAGGTTACATTCACAGGGTTGCTACATTTTTTATATAAGGACTACAAAAGAAGTTACAGTAGTCATAGGTACATATAGCAATATAGCATTGTATTCCACTATAACTAGAGCTACGTACATGTGTGACATTACTATAGTGGCCTATGCTTAAGCAAATACCAGAAATACCTCGAATTCCTGGCATAAGAAACATAGTAGATCTGGCTCTACATAATTGATATCAATAGTCTGTGTCTGTGTTATCTTTTAGATACAAGATAATATCAAATCTCTATTCTGACATAGTAAAGTTCTTATCATCTTGACTTGTTTTTATTTTTCCCCAATACATTACATAATCTTTGTCATTCAGTATCATTTTGATTTTGCATGGGCTTATATACTTTTGGACTTGTATCATTGCTTTTTGTTGTGCCACCTACTTCGGTTTCATTTTTAATTTTTTGGGGTCAATTTATTCTTTAATGATCCCTTTTCATGTATATGTTGTTCAGGTTGCAAAAGACAGTGCTGGTGTCATTATATTGGATGAAAACTTTATGACTATTGTGAATGTGGTCAGATGGGGACGTGCAGTATATATAAACAATCAAAAATTTTTGCAATTCCAGCTAACTGTCATTGTTGTTGCTCTGGTGCTCCATTTTGCTTCTGCGTGCATCTCTGGTATGCTGGATTGTGAAGTCATGGTTTTATATTTTATTTTGGGCAATAACAGAATAATGAGAGTTTTCCACATAACTTTCAGGATCTACCCCCCTAACGGCTGTGCAGTTGCTTTGGGTCAACTTTATGGACGCTGTTGGTGCACTTGCACTGGCTGCAGAACCTCCAAATGATGAGCTTATGAAAAGGCCCCCAGTTCGTAGGGGTGTGAGCTTCATCACGAAGGCCATGTGGAGGAATATTGTTGGTCATAGTGTATATCAACTAGCTGTCCTTGCAATTCTCAATGTTGATGGGAAGCGGCTACTAAACCTTACTGGTTCAGATGCAAGTGATGTTCTCAACACACTGGTATTCAACTCATTTGTATTTTGCCAGGTATGTGGTACCAGTCCAGTTCTTGAAGAATGTTATGATTTCTTACTGTCATTATTGACCTTCTCTATTAATGTTGAGTAAATTCCTTTTTTGGGTTTAATTATCATTTTGCTGTCTAACATTTACTCTACTTTACGTTTCAAATGTGTCATATTAGTCCCTAATGTTATGGTATTGTGTCAATATGGTATAGTCAATATATGGTAGATGAAAAAAACTGACAAGATTAACAGTTATTTGAAGTATTATTTTTATTTCACCTAGGTTTCTACATGGCCTTAATAATTAATATATTTTTTTAAAATAAACTAAAATAACAAACCCAATGCCATTGGGATTGAAATCCCTAAAGTCTATTGGCAGAGCTTTAGTGCAAATCTCATCCATGAGATCCTCTGCATGATACTCAGCATCTTGAATCTCGTTGAGCCACCAAAAAAAAAAAAACCTATTGACATTTCCTATTAGGAGAAAAGAGAAAAGAATAACTCAAATAATAATATATCTGATTAACTATCTTAGTATGCAACTAAGGATCTGGAGCAGAGAAAAAAACAGCAAGTTTTGAGTGAATCAACATATAACAATGGAGGTGCAAGTTCTGAGAATGGATAGACTCAGAGTCAAAGCAAGCTCAATTCTTTTTTCTTTTTGCCTAATACCATGCGTTCCGGGGTGCCTCAAATTCTTTGTTTCCTTGGAAGGGTGTTTGAAAACCAACGATTCCTAAGCGCGTAGCGCTCTTTCTGTGGACTGCTGCTCATGGTCGGATCCTTACTTTGGATAATCTAATGTTAAAGGGCCGCCCTTTGGCTAATAGGTGTTGTATGTGTTGTTGTGATTGGGAGTTGGTTAATCACCTTCTTCTTTATTGTCCTGTTACCCACTCCCTTTGGTCTTCTATGCTTCAGGCCTTTGGTATTCTTTGGGTGATGCCAGATTGGGTGGCGGGTTTGTTATCTTGCTGGCATTAGTGGATTGGGAAACACAAATCGGACATTTGGAACTTGGTTCCGGGGTGCTTAATGTGGATTGTGTGGTTGGAACGAAATCGTCAATCCTTTGAGGACAAAGAGAAGACGTTGGATGAGTTAAACCTTTATGTCATCGTAGTCTTTTTGAGTGGTCTCGGTGTTGGGGTTTCACTGATCTCTCTTCTCTCTCTGAGTTTTTGTTTTTCCTTAGCTTAGTTTCCTGATTTCTCTATGTTTGTTGTGCTGTTTGTTCCTTTTTCTGCCTGTTGTTCATCATCATGAACTTCTTGTATTACTCTTTTTTTCTATCTTTAATAAAAATTTCCTGATTATCTATAAAAAAAAGAAAAGAAATGTAATTAATTTTTATTTCTGGGTGCATGGCTTGACAAGCTTCAAGATGCTGTGTATCAGACACAGGATAAAAAGAACATTTCTATCTCACCATTAGTCACATCAGTTTTTTCTATACTCCTTAATGAAAGAGACTATTTTGACACAATTCCAAAAGTTTAGGGACTAAACTAATGTATTTGAAACATTATGAGCCATTTTGACACATAAGATAAACGTGAGGGACCAAAATGGTAATTAAACTTTTTCTTTTTTTACTGGTTGGGATGTATGTACAAACATACAGATTTCAGTATCTTCTGTTGTATTCCAACTAATTAAAATGATGAATCGAAGATCTTAGGCCTGTATCTTTATAACAAAGTTTGCCTTTTCAAATGTGTCATTGTGTAGTGTGACTGTGATTGTCTCTTCTGTTAGATCTTAGAGCAGTTTGTGAAATTTTCAAACTAGTAATGTGTGGGATAACTATCCATATGCAACCAAACTTGACATGGATTATGGATTGAATCTGACTACAAAGAACCTATAATTAACTCATATTTCAGGTTCAAGTTTAGCTGAACCAATTAATTGGGATTAAGATTTTATCAACTTGAGTTGAAAATATGTGGTTATCAAAACCAAACCAAACTGGAGGTCAAACTAGCTAGTAAAACCATCAATGGAACCTTTCTTGCTAAAGTTCCTATATGTGACTGGACTGATAAGCTAATCGATATTGAACTTACTGGAAGTCATACATCATAACATATGGTATTGGTAAATATACTCGTTGATTTTTATCATCTTGTGAGATGGTATTATTTTCCAAAGCTTCTGATATAATTTTTTTCCTGATTTACTTTTATTATTTATAAAAAGTGACTCTCTTTTTTTTTGTGGACTAATTATTAAAAAAAAATTGAAATAAAATGAAACTCTGATTTCAATATTAGTGAATCTTAGTGCAATATGTTAGTGTAACTCTGATTTCGATATTGTTTGTGCTCCTCAACTGCTTGTAGTGAACTAAAATGCCCAATATGTATTTATCATATAGTACAACTATGGAAAAGTAACCAAAATGCAATTTATTTATCACATATGGGATTTTTTTTCAGGTGTTTAATAATATAAACTGCCGGGAAATAGAGAAGATAAACATATTCCGTGGCATGTTTGATAGCTGGATATTCCTAGGTGTCATGGTTGGCACGGTGGCTTTCCAAGTAATCATGGTCGAGTTTCTGGGCGATTTTGCAAGCACAGTGCCACTGAGCTGGCAATTATGGTCACTCAGCGTGTTACTTGGATCAGTTAGCTTGCTGGTTGCTGTCATCCTAAAATGCATTCCAGTTGAGAGATGCAGCTAAACACCATGATGTTTATGGTGATAACCAGGCTTGAGAGGGGGGAAAGAGAAGGCTTTTAATTTCTTTTTCCCTTTTTCTGTAGGTCATGTATTTTTTGAGTAATTATAGAATACTCTTAAAGTACCATAAATTCATATTCTTTCATCTCGTATAATAGTGGGTCTCACTAATCAAATTCATTGTGAGTCTCACAATTCATGTGGAGAGAGAGGGGAGAGAGTACACATATATGATAATTCCTGATTATTCAATAATTTTTTGTATTTTTTAATTTTGTTATAAAGAAAAGCTCTTACAAAAGATTTCAGATTCGATGTAGTGATTCTCTTTTTAGTAAGAGGAAGGTGTATATAATTTTTTTGATAAACTCTATGAGCAGTTTGCTTTCACTTCTTTCATTTCTTAGACATATGAAGAAATAAAGTATTAATTATTAGTAGCTGCAATACAAAGAGGTGACTATTAACGTTTAGAAAGTAAAAAAGAAGGATTGTAAAGTACCTAACATTATTGTTAGTGGGCACAACACATGTGCTAACCATCATACACATGTGCTAACCATCATTCATATTTCGACAAACGTCTGCGAGATCCTTTGAATCCAAGATATCCGTAGTTTTAAACCAATCCCAAGTGGAAACTTTCCCCCAAATGTTTCTTAGGTTTCATAATTCAGACCTTTTAGTGGAAGAGTCACTAGACAATGGTGTAAGGGCCATTAGGCAAAAGTGTTCTCATATTGCAAAGTGGATCATGATATGTGTATCTGGACCCCTAATAAATGTGGGGTGTTTTCCATCAAATCAACTTTCACTTTTAATCCTCTGGCTCTGTTGCATATTTATCTTGAATGTATGCATTCTGTTTTATAGTTAGTGAATTTTACTGCTGTGTAAGATTAAATACATTGTGAAAGGTGTCCAATTAGTGTAAAAACACAAAATATTTCATAATCTTTTTTCTCATGATAAGTTAGCATGTTAGGCACTAAAATGTGGGGCCCGAACAAATGTGTAGAGTTTTCCATTAAATTAAGCAACTTACACTTTTGAGGTTTTATTATACACCAATAATTATCTTATGCATTGAATGTATGCATTCTCTTTTATAGTGTGTAAACTTTTTTATTATTGTGTAGAATCAATACATTGTAAAAGGAAAAATGCATAAGATACATTTTCATTGTCAAGATGATAGTTTTGTCTAGTAAGTGTAAAAATGCAAAATATTTCCCAATCTTTTTCATATGATAAATTAGCATGTTAAGTGCTAATATGCGGACCCCTAGCAATGCGGAGAGTTTTCCATCAAAGCAACTTACACTTTTGAGACTTTGTCTTACACAATAATTATCTTATTTTTTGAATGTATTCATTCATTTATAGTGTGTGAACTTTAATGTTGTTAGAATCAATATATTGTGATAGGAAAAATGCATTAAATACCTTCTCATCGTCAAGAGGAAAATTTTGTCCAATAAGTCTAAAAACGCTAAATTTCTAATCTTTTTCTTAACCATTATATAAGTTGGCATGCAAAGTGCTAATAAAAGTGATTTCAACGGTAAGAGTGACATTAGTTTGCCATATTAACAATTTTATATATATATATATATATAGTGTCTCTAGCATTAATTAAGTTTGTTTGTTGGGACAAATACCAAACTATTAGAGTAAATGGGAAATGATGTTATAGGATGATGTGACTATTCATATATATATATATATATATATATATATATAGTGTCTCTAGCATTAATTAAGTTTGTTTGTTGGGACAAACACCAAACTATTAGAGTAAATGGGAAATGATGTTATAGGATGATGTGACTATTCTCTGCACTAGGCTCCACAAGGTTGAACTTAATAATGAAAATGCCATCAAGCTTAATTTTTAAAAACTGAAAACACCATTTCATCCATTCTCAATTTTAAGAAACAGGTTTTGGAAACAAAGAATGAAAACAAAGCCAAAACAGTTTTCACTCGGTGGATCTCACAGATTTTGGGTTTTGAGCTATATAACTCAAAACACTTCAACCCAACTGTCTTTATGTCAGTGGCTCAGGTGTTAGGTCTCTAATTCGGTTGCCCATAACAATGCTGCATGGGCTTCATCGTAATTTTGTGGGATCCTTCCTATCTCCAATCTTCTTCTCTCTCTATCCTGTAACAGCGTCTGGCACATTACCCCCTCTTCTTTCCTTTCTTCAATGACATTATCAAATCCAAAAAAAGAAAGGTTCATGAATCATTCATAACATTGGGATGGTTTGGGGAGCGTTTCACGATGCACAATTTAACTTCTTTAATGCAGGACCACAATGTGTTGTCCTGCTTCTTTGAATAGATAAATGCAGAGACATCATGGAACAAGTGTGATATAGGAATAATTACTTATCATGCTTCCTTGAGATTCTTGCAAGTATATAATATTAATAATAATCAGACAAAAATTTTCAGAGAGGCCCATTTAGGTGTTTGTTGAGGTCTTTATTTTTATTTTTTTTAGTCTATAAGATCTCATGGTTTGTTTAGTTGTTTTACCCAAAAAAGTCACCTCGAGTTCATTGTTTATTTACATATATATGTTTGTAGGGGGAAAAAAAATGAAAAAACGAAAACCAAGAACAAAATATATAAATTTAATCGGTATTCACAAATCTAGTTTTTGAGCATGGTCTTATTGATTGCCTTAAATCACGCTTTTAAAGCAAATGATCCAGATTTTCTTCACAGAGTCAGTCAAGGTGGAATTTTTTAAATGAAGCATGTATGCTATTGTTTATACTTTATAGAATGCCATTCATGCTGGGTTTGAATAAGATTTAATTATTGGTAAAGCCGAAAATAATTATTTAATTTATAACAACAAATCGCAATTTCCAAACAATTTGTTATTTCCCAACCTCATTGCGGAGAAAATAACATCTGTTGGAAAAAAATTTATATAACTATAAATAAATTTCAGCAAGCACAACGAAATCTCAACCACACAAGAACACAAAAATTTACATAGAAACCATTTTTTTTTTAAGGAAAAAATTATGGGATAAACTCTGAATAATTTCACTATATTAAATAGAGATTACAACATTTAGAGACATAATTTAAGCAAAGAAAAAACTCTTTTTTTTTTTTTTTCTAAGTGCTCTCTCTTGTAGTGTATTTCTCACTATTTTCTCTTTCTCCCTTTATTTTTCTCTTACTCACGCAGTTCTTTAAAACTGCACTTGGTCCTCACTTTATCTAGGATTTCACTCCTCACCCTTCTCCAAACGGCCGAATGGCTTTACTTTATATTTCTTCATCATTTTCTTCTTTTCTTCCTTCAACGTCTCTCACAAGTTTAACATTACATCTTCACTTTTTGTGGCTTGACTCTTGTACATCCCTTCATAAATGTTACTGAACTTTTGTACATAATTATAAAGAAAAAGATGAACCTAATTCTCTTTCGGTCAAGCTACTTCAGCAAACCCATTACACTTTGCTGACTTTTCACCACTTGTCTAACAAGCTCATTTAATGAGCTAAGCAAAAGAGTGAGCTGGACATGTAGGTGTCGGCACCCAACAACATCTACTGCAACCTTGTATTAGCACTAGCTAGTACTCTCTACATTTCTACATGCCTCAATTGCTCAATTCTCATTGATCAATCAAGAGCTGACATGTACAAAGATTACGACAGTCTTTAGTCTTGCAACTAAATAATTTTATGTTTTTAGGTTGGGGTTGTATCTAGTCTATTAGTAGTACTGGACATGTTAAGATATAAGCACGTTAAGATATGAATATATATTTGTATCTTAATGTGTCCCATGCACTTATACTTAACACAAGTCATATCTCATGTTTTTTCTAGATCAAACATATGGCTAGGATTCAATGTTTTTTTTTTTAAGTAGATTTTTTCTTAAGGTAAACATCAAAACTATTAACAGTGAATACCTAATTTGTAGTCTAGGCTACACATGTAGGTGAGTTTTACCTAATTTATTTATTTATTTTTTTTATAAAAGAGTTTACCTAATTTAGGTTGCTAAGAGCTCCATTGATAGCAATATGGTCATTTTCTTCCTTCCTTAGGACTGTAGGCCATGCTCTCATACCTAGGGAGTTCCCTAGGTATGAATATTGTAGGAGATTTTTATGAATTCCTAAACATGTGAAAAATAAAAAAAAAATAGAGAAAACACATGCCAAAGAAAAATAATCATACGCACAAAATAGTATTTACGTAGTTCGGCAATTTGCCTACATCCACGAAGTTGCAGGGATTTCACTATTATCAAGGAAAAATAGAAAGTGTGGCTGCAATATTTTTCTCTTTCATGCACAACGACAACAATAATCCCTAATCACAAAAACAACGTTTTCTACATCCTACGCACAGGATTCACAATGGGTTACAAAACGGGCAAAAAAAATTTCTCGAGTGCGTTACCCCCGAACTCCCAAAAGGCTTGTCCATGAGTGCTCTAGCTTGGGCCTGTCAACCAAAGCCTCCACTTTATAGACTAAGCCTCAGAAAATCTCCTATTAAAAACCACACACCATTATTCTGGTCGGGTCGAGTCGGGTCGTCAACCGGATTAAACATAACTAAGCTCCACAAAGCCCAAGAAATATGATAGCATGTTAATTGGTATTAACTTTTTTCTTAGATGACATGTTTAATAAAATAAAATTGTTTTGCCACTCAAAATTTCACATAAATTTCGATTTAAGTATATTTTTAAAGAGTGATTATTATGTATTCTTGGATTTTTTTTTTTTTTTTTTTGAGAAAGATTCTTGGAGAAGAATCACATAATACTCCCTAGCAATAAAAGCAAACCATCTCTTACAAAATTTAAACTTTTCATACACTTTTTTAAGCTTATGTTGTATACTTATATTAAGTGTCAGTTTGGGACAAACTGAAAATTTTAGTTTATTTGCAATTTCAGCTTCTTCTTTTTTGTACAATTTATGGGTTTCACTGCACTTTTTTGTACTATTCATGAGTCCTACTATACTATTCAGTTAATTTTTACCTTTATTTACAATACTTTCAGCAGAAAAGTTTTCAGTTTCAGCTAAATAAGTTATTTCCAAATGGACAATAAATTATTTAATTTTATTAGTGCATAATGCCACATTATACTTATTTTATGAATATCTAATAATTTTTCATTTTATGATTTTATGCTCCTAAATGATCCTTTAAAAAATGTTTTATTATTTGTGGTCTGTTTTTATGAATGTGCCTTTACCACCGCGCACTCTTGGTGCGGTGATCATTCCACAAGTATAAGTGCTTGTGGGGTGTGGGGGCCAAGAGCCGGGGTTTCACACACACATACACTTAGATTAGGCTAGAGTAGGAATTCTATCTTGTATAAAAAAAAAATGAATGTGTCTTTTTGTTTATATAATTACAATAAAGATTAATGATTTTCTTGTGAGCAAGTTAAGAAACATAAATATTTTCAGACTCATTGGGATCGTAACCAAACATAGTGAAAAAAGTTATAATTTCCGAATAATATTTTTACATCTAAACAAATGGGATGTAAGGTTTACATGTGAAATCTTTAAAAGTATATATTATTTAAAAATGAATGAAAGAAATTTTTTACAAATGAAACCCATTTTTCTCCATGTCTATTCTCTCACCTTTTCTTTTCATTTGGATAAAGAAGACAAAACTTTTGTGCGTTTAAACTTTAAAGGCTAAGTCAAAAAGACTAAGAGCTTCCAAACCAAGTGGGACCCATAAATCAGCATTTGTTTGGATGAGTTTTGAGGGATTGTTTTCATGACTCAATGATCCAAAAAAATGGATGAGAGTAACCAAAAGTGAAAATAAGTTTTAACCGTTTTCAAAACTCAAAAACTGAAACCCAGTGGCATGTTCGTAAATAAGATGGAATTAAGGGCCCTAAAAGCCAGTGCATTGTCACTTCCCACCAGTCACTCTCTCTTTTCATTTTTTTTTTTCTTTCCTCTCCACTTTTTTTTTTTCTTTCTCTCTTCTTCTTTATCTCTTCTTCTTTTTGTTCTTCTTCAGAGCAAAAAGCTCATACTCACTGACCACTCACAAGCACAGCGTTCTTTTTGTTTTCTTCCGATTCAGTGTTCTTTTTGTTCTTCTCCCACCGATCACTCACACACCGACCCAAGTCGAGATATCATCGGCGTCAATCTTTGATCACACGCCGAAAAGCTCCTCCACGCGCTCATTTTCCTCATCGCTGCTATCGTACTTGTTCTTCGATTTGGCCGGAGCATCGAAATCGGCATCCACAGCAACGGCAGATCTCCATTGGCAACAATTCGATCTAGAAGCTCATTATTCGATCTAGAAGCTCTGTTGTCGGCGCTGGGAATAGCTCCATTGGAAGCTCATTTTTGATCTGGAAGCTTTTATTTTTTTTAATAATTTCGTGGTGTATCATAAATAAGTATGAATGGAGTTTTGAATTTGGGGTGATTAACTGCTTTAGGTGGTGTTAAATTGTTGAGAGTTTTTGTTGTTTGTACTTCTTTGGTTAAACTGTGAATGAAGTTTTTATATTAAATTGTGACTGTGGTGGTGGCAAAATGAAATGTGTAGTGAAGAAAATGGTGGTAGATGATGATGAGGGTGAGGTGGGTAGGCTAACAGCAATCTCTGACCATTGCTCAGGTATGAGTCCCACAAAAAGTTAAAAAAAAAAAAATTGAGTGATGAAAAGTTGAAAATATGTGCCAAACGGGTTGGATTAGGAAATTGGGATATTTTAAGTGATGAGTGATGAGTGACGAAAATTGAGTGAGGGGTGATGAGTGATGAAAAAAAAAAAAACCAAACAACACCTAAGGTTCTGTTTGTTTTGCGCGTCCACGTCCCATGTTTTTGGGCTTTTATTTTATTTATTTTTTAAGTGCAGCACCTTTTGCACTATTCATGAGACATAATCAATGCAAACAGGCATAGGAACAGTGATTTCATTAATGAACAGTAACCGAAATATATATATATATATATATATATATTTTTTTTTTTTCTTTTTCAGTTTTCAATTTTTAGCAAAATAAGCGGTATCCAAACGCACACTAAAAGATAAAAAGAAAAAATTGAAAAGAAATTAGTGAAATTGAAATATGTCGAAAACATGTAATGACTTATGAGAATTCATAACCAGAAGAAAATTGAATTTTGTATGTTTTACAGGGAAAAAATAAATAATAAAATTGCGTGAACGTAAGTGTTTTTAATTGCGTGAAAGAAAGTGTTTTTACCCTTTATTTTCTTGAGCTCATGAGCTCATACCTTTTTTTTTTTATTTTCTTGCATAAATTGTTTAACACTTTAACTTTTATAACAGGAAATATCAATGAGATTTGATGGAGACATGATAGGTAGAAGATGACTAAGTTGATAATCTCCAACAATTTTTTAATCAATTGTGTCAACCATAACAAATTATAAGTATTGTATTTACATAAATACATGAACTCAATTTTTATTTATTTTTTTCATTTGTGGTTTAAAGAAAATTATCAAAATTTATTAGAATAAAAACCTTAGCATATGCATTTATAAGTGAGGTTTTTAATTTTTTGTAAAAAATGTGAGAATAAACCAAACAAGGCGTTTGACAATCCAAAAAATAAGATAAATGGTATAATAAGTTGTAAATTTGTTTAATACTAAGCTTGTTTTTAAAAGCTATTTTCTCACAATGTGGAAATGATATGCATGTTTTCATAAAAAGCTAAAGCATAGTTATGTTGTATTTTTTTTTTTTTTGGTAACTAAAAAAGGAAAGTCATATGTGTGATTATTGCCTTTGCCCATTCAAACCTTGTCTTGCATGACATGGAATCGTCTGAGCAATAATAGAGCTTGTCATTACTCAAATTCACAACTAACATTTCATGGGATCACTGTCTGGGCAATAGTGGGATTTGCCACAACTCAAATCTATAACTCCTGGACTTGCAAGTATAATGAGCCATAAGGACTTTTTACTATTAAGTCACACCATTGGGTGATAGTTATGTTGTTTAGATTTTAGACAAGTTACAAATAAATTAAAACTTATTCAAAAATCAATTGATATTTATTTTAATTGAAATTGAGAATAAAGTTTAGCAAATTTTATAATTTGTAGTGAGATGTATTTTCAATAAATATAATAACATAAAAGTTTCCGTAATTGCTTTTTTTTTTCTCTTAACTTATTGACATTTTTTTATTATAATTGATACATAATAAAAGTGATATCATCAAATACTATACTATATAATAAAAATTGTGCTTATAAGTTGTAGTTGCGCCAAATAGTTGTACCAAATTGCAGTGACCAAAATGATGACTTAATTATTCTTATCAATAATTTTAATGAGAACTTATTTGTTCTTATCTATCAACTTTTTAATTCTTATCAACTTCTTTTTTTCTTTTTCTTTTTAAATTTTTTTATCAACTTTAAAAAAAAAATGTTAAATGTTCTCCAAACAACGTTCAACTTTTTTATATTATTTGCATTTGTACAAAATTATGTGTGTGACAATAAATAAGAAAAAAAGAGTCCATATTTATCTACAATATAACAATCAGTTTAGATTAGATAAGAATTAAGAAGATATAACTTTACATTAGATAAGAAGAGATACAGTTTCATGGGATTTTATAATGAGTGCAACTTTGGTAAGAATAGGGTGTAAACTCTATGTTTTATACCATCTAATAAGTTATCTCACCTAATATAATATTAAGTATTATCATCTTAATAGGCTTCTAGCTGAGTTGAATTTTCTGATGGGTGTTAGAATTAATTGGGTGTGATTATGTCTTTTTTTTTAATGTGTGATATAATAATATGACATGTTGGGATTGAAGGGTATAAAATTTAAGTTTTACACTGCATTTTTATAAAATTTAATTCTCTTTTATAATAGAGTTTTAACTTGAAACTCTATTTCTCCAGTAAAAAAAAAAACTCCTGAAAATAACGACGTGAGAGGAAGGAGCTCTAGCAGTGGGGTGAAATGATTTTCGCTAACAGCAGTTAGGTGATTTTTCCTCCAATAATTTATTAAATCCCATAGAGTTTAACATTCATTCAGTTGCATATGATTATGAATAGTTAGCCTATGATTGTGAATAGTTATCATATGATTTGGTAGTGGTTGTGCGTCACCGATTCGTTGGTGGTTGGGCGATTTTATGGAGGGTTTCTGTCATTGGGTTGATAAGTATTTGAGTTGTGATCTGGTTGGGATGCATGTGGGTCTGAGTGGTTTTTTTTTTTTTTGAATTGGGTCTATTTTTTATTTGTAGTGAGGTGCTTTGTGTTTTATGTGTTTGGTTTGGTTAATGATGTTGTGATCTTCAAATAATTTGTATGAGGTATTGTATGGGTTGGATTGTTGGTGTTGTGAACTTGTAATTTGGGTTTGATTATTGTGTTGTGATCTGAGAAAATGTTGACAGAAGAGATGGGTTTAAGTTTTTTTTTTTTTGAGAATCTGGTTTAAGTTAGTGTAATTTTTACAAAGTTCTACATTTTTTAAACAATAGGTTTCATAAAAATCCAATAATTAAAAAAATATCATTAAATGTTGCTATTACTTTCCATTTTTTTCCTAATTAATATTAACATTTTTTCTCTATTTCCTTATTTAATTGGTTTCCACTTTTTTAAGAAACACACACACACACATATATAAGGGAAGAAGGATGAGATACGGGAATATACTCATACGTTAACACCAAAACTACATGCGGCAGATAGTATCGCAGAGTAAGTGATAAACTCATTCTCAATTATCATACCTAACTGATGTGAGACAACTCAACAACACTGAGTATCTTTAAAAAAAAAAAAAAAACATACACAGATACACACACACACGTATATATAGTGGAAGGAGGATGGGATAAATGAATACGCTTTCCATTTTATTAGAAGATACACAACCATTTTCAATACCTTGCAAATCATATTTATCTCTACTACCCCATCATAACCAAACCTCCTGTTTCGGCAAAAATGTATGCCAAATTTTTTTAATTTCATGCAGATGGGTAGATTTGGATAGATTTTCATTTAAATGACTTAATCTTACTTCAAAAAAGAGAAAAGGGAGAAGCAAATCAAGTAACTCAAACTTACTTTCTTTTTATGCAGATAAATTTTCATTTTATGTTTTGAATTTTAGTGTTTATTGAAATAAATAAAATCATAGTAGGGATTCTAGTGATTTGGTGAAGGTGGAACTGAGGATTATTTTTCTAGTTGATTGGCGTTGAGCATCTTTGATGTTGATCATACCCAAAGGTCCCAAATTTGGCCACCAATCACTATTATGATTTTATTGGATAATATCTTTGATAGTTGATAGTATTGGGTCATAATATATCAAGGTCACAAACTGTTGAAAAAATATTTCCACAGAGTTGCTTGATTTTTTTTTTTCCGATAATCTCCACAGAGTTGCTTGATAGTATTGGATAATGTCCTGCAAGTGTTTGCCAACGTCCTTAGTTTTTTACAAATTTATACTCTACATGGGAGATACAAACCTAGGAGAGGAGAGAGAATATGAGCACATTTTTGGAGTAGAGACAATTATGGAAATTCATAAATAAGGAATAATAAATGGGACGGTAATCAATATGTGGGGTCTTGGGCTTCGGCCGAGAGCATGGGGCTTCGGCCGAGAGCATGAGTAGTCCGAGTCCGAGTCCGAGTCCGAGGAGGAATATCTCCTCAGATAAGCTAAACACAGATTAGATATAGATCCTAATGATCAAAGTGACCTTCCAAGAAATTCTAATGATAGGGACGAGCATCATGAACATACAAGAGGGATAAGGACTCAAAATATCTAAGGGAAAGCTACTACACCGCATTGAATGCCCTGCAGCTAACTTTCTGACCGCATTTATGTGGAAAAGACACCTGAAGAATGCTACCTCGGCAACCACAACTCACAGAATGCCAGAAAGGGTGTCTGATAGGATAAGCACTCAAGTGGTGGCTCAAAGGATCAACAAGTGTAGGATTAAGATTATCCAAAAGGAAATATATAATGGAAGAGGCCATTCATGAAAAGGGGATGAAAAAAGGAGAAGAGAAAGCATTGTAGCAATCTCAACAACTCCTGTAACCATTGTCATCCAATATATATTAGAATAGAGCTCTTCAGACTGTGCCAAGGATAAACTTTCTTGTCCAAATCGGGTTTAATTCTTGTTGGCTCATCAAACAAAGTTGTGGAAAAGAAAGTTGTAGTCATAAAGGATCAAGATCCCATTGGCATTGGGTGCAATTAACCTCTTCCCCTCTCACAATTTTTTTTACCACTTCACTTTTTAACTTTTTTTTTTCTTTTTTTAATTTAATGATTGAGAGGAAAAGTTTATTTTTTTTTTAACTTTCAATCTCAATTATTGACAATAATTAAAGGGTAAGTATTTGCTGTAAACTTATTGACAATAATTAAAAGGTAAGTATTCGCTATAAACTAAGTTTGCAACAAATCATGCAAAATGTCATGTGTTAGTTTAAGATATTGACACCTGTCTAGACATATTTTAAATGAAATTTTCGTTAACTCACTTAACACTAATGTCTCTCTTTTCAAGCTCTCTCTCTCTCTCTCTCTCTCTCTCTATCACATGCGGTAAACCAAATAATTAATAAATCCATAGCAAAATCCCTCTCTCCCTCTCATGGTATTTCAATTTTCAAAACAAAAATCAATCTCTCTCTCTCTCAGATTACCCAACACCACATGCTCTACCACCACATGTTTCAGCTACCGCATATTTTTTTTTTCTTTCTTTTCTAAAGATATATTTTTTTCAATGGTTGGAATTATATTTTATAAAAAATTCTTATTCTTAAAGCAATTGCACATGGTGTAATGGGCTAGATATTGCAGTACAATGCACTTGATCTCAATCTCTCTGTTCTCTCTTTTAATTTTTTATTCTTCTTCAAACATGTATTTTCCCCTCAAAAAATAGAGAATCTTTTAAAGATAAACTCAATCTGCAACTTTAAGTGTCTTTTCAATTGATTAGACCTTACTCGAACCACTATAATTATTTAATGATCAACAACTATCTCCTGAACGTGTAACACACCAATTGGTAACTAGAACACTAAACTTTTCACGTTGCACATGCACCAAAATGGCACCGTTGTACGGTTTGTACATTCTATACGGTCTCAGTCAACCGCTCGTCCAGGTGAACATTAAATCTAATCTAATTATCGCTTAATTAATATTAATTAATGGATTACATTAGTGGATATCTTGACATGACAGTTTTTAATAAATTATAATTAAAAAATTTTAGAACTACTTTTATAAAAAATATAAAAAGTTATTAATAACATTTATTATTGTCATTCTTTCAATAAAATATTTTTAAAAATGGCTCTTAAACCAATACTCAAAGAGCATCGGTTAATATTTCTCTTAATTAATTTTAATTTTTAAAGAAATAAGGATTGCATACTTCTTTTTTATACTTTTTTTTAATACACGGTAAAAATTCTATTATAACTTAATCTAAGTGTATATGTGTGTGAAACTCCTTCTTGGAGATTTGAATCTCAACTCTTCCCCCCCCCCCACACACATAAGCTTTTATATTTGTGGAGTGACCATCGCATTAAAACTAAAAAAAAATTTGTTTAAGAAATATTTATGAACAAACTCATAAATATGAGACTAGATTTAACTGTATATAACATATAATTTTATAATTTTATTGTATTTATGTCTAAAAATATATTTACATAAACTTCAAATTGGATTATATAAGTTTGTAAATAAATTTATATGATATCAAATTACTATTTGTAGCTTAATGATAATATAATCAATCTATTTGTAGTAAAAATTTATAAATTTGTGAATGGATAAAATAAATAAATTTGAGTTTTTAATAATCTTCTAAACTCAACTCGTTTATGACCTTATGCATACAAATTTTAGGTATAATTTTATGGGTCATGCTAACGAATACCCTTAAGACATTGGTTAACAATCCAATTTAAGAAAGTTTTGAGTCTTTTGACACAATTTTTATGAGAAATGAAAAAAATTGTCAAAACATTAATTGTTTTATTTCTTTTTCCTATAAAAACTTTCTTTAAATGGATTATTAACCAATACCCTAAGGATATTTATTAGCATTTCCTTAGTTTTATTATAGAATGCCTTAAGGACACAAATTAAACTACATATTTATCTTTATAAAAATTAATTAATTAATTAAATTGGGCAAACATCTAAAAACATATATAATCACAATTAGTTTATGCTTGAAAACCACAAAATAATGAATTATTAATAAGTGCATTTTTTTGTAAGTATACACTGGATCTCATAATTGGATATTTGTTATTTCTTAACAAATACACATCCTTTGCTACGCATAGTTGAATATCATAGTTTGATATTTAATAGGAATCAACCCAAAATGCTACTTTTTCTAAGTATAGTTTTTTTTTTCCCATATAATTAATTTTCAGTAAGTAGGAAAAAAAAGTGTAACAAATACTATAATTTTTTTTTGAGAAAAACTATAAATTTATTTGGTGTAAAAACCATGAAATTTTGTTTGGAATCATATATATATATATATATATATACACAAAAAAAAATTCAAAAGTTTAAGCAAAAAAAACATGGTTTTTAAGAAATTATTTCCACAAGAATTCTTGATTAATTTTTTTTTATAAAAATTTAGCTGGCACCATAAATTATTGCATTACCACTACAATATTATGTGAAGCCATATATATATATATATATGGAAATAATATTATTTCAATATGGAGAGATCAAGAATTGACCCCAAAAAAAAAAATTTAAGAGTATTAAGAATTCGCTTATTTTGTTAAAATTAAAAAAAATTTGCTGAAAAAATTGTATATAAAGATAAACGTTGGCTAAAATAATACAGTTAAACTCATGAATAATATTAAAAATAATAATAAAATTAATAAATAATGGTAAAAAAACTAAATAGTAAAATAAATAAATATTTTAATTTAGAGCCATTTATCACGGCGGTTCCTGTGGCTTCGGGGTGTGGAACTCAAAAACGTCTAATTGACTAGACAAATCATCATTGCTCTCGATCCCATGGTAGTCGATTCTATCCGGTCATGGACCTCATGGTAGCTTTGCTCACAAACTAGAGAGAGCAAGTGTGTGTTTGTGTAAAGCTGTAAGCAATTGCTCACAGTTACAAATAACAGTTTTCTTGATTTAAATCCAGAAAAATGATGGACCCTACCTTTTTGTTACAATTGCTCGCAAAGGAGTAACAGTTTCTCTTGATTTAAATCCAGAAAAATGATGGGCTCCACATTTTTGTTTTCTTGTCTGGCGGTTTGTCCTGAGTATGAATTTCACATTTATTATTTTTGTCAGTGGTTTTGAGTTGTTTGAATACCACTTATTTTATTAAAAATTAAAAATATTGTATTAAAATAATTTTTAAATGTGTGAATAGTATGGTAGGACCCAGTTTTAAACATTTTTTTTCTAAATAAAGTACTTACGATTCTGTGATCAGTGCACAAAACTCACTGAGAAAGCATAATCCTACATGAAAACGTGAAAAACTCTTCTCAAAAAAGAAAAAAGAAAAAAAAAGAAGACAACGTGAAACTCAACACTATCCAAATAGATACTCATTTTACTATTCAGCTTGTTTTCGCTATTATTTATCAGTCTCATTGTACTTTTTGATATTATTTATGAGTTTTATTGTATTATTTTAACTAATTTTTACTTTATTTACAATACTTTCAGTAAAAAAATTTTAATTTTAAATAAATAAATTGTTCATAAATGAACGCTTAATATACTAATGATACTAACATAACAAATTTTACGCTTCTCAAAAAAAAAAAACATAACAAATTTTACAATTTTTTTTAACTCGAGAATATCATTATTATTTTGGACCACTGTTACATCACTTTATAGTAAACTAATTAAAAATTACCTCATTAGATGTTATTATTGGTGCGGTAAAAATTTAAATAAGTCCAAATTAGAATCAATAATAACTAATCACTTATGATTTATGGTGAAAATGTTATAAAAATATTATGGACATAATCTTTTTCCAAAAAAAAAAAAAAAAGTAAAAATACATAAAAACTTGTTTTCAAAAACACTATAAACACAACATCGAAAAACCCCATTCTCTCTCTCTCTCTAAATTACTATGTATATGTATTTGTAAGATGTGTTTAAATACCGCTTATTTACTAAAAATTAAAAATTTATTACTAAAAATATTATAATAAAATAATTTTTTACGTAAATAATATTATAAGACTTAAATTTATATTGAAATATGTGTTTAGATAAATTTTGTGGCTATATAAACATGAGACCCCCAAAAACGCAAAACGCAGTACTGAATTAATTTTATAAAAAATATAAAAAGTTAATAATAACATTTATTATTTTGTCATTCTTTCAATAAAATATTTTTAAAAATGGCTCTTAAACCAATACTCAAAGAGCATTGGTTAATATTTCCCTTAATTAATTTTAATTTTTAAAGAAATTAGGATTGCACACTCCTTCTTTATAGTTTTTTTTTAATACAATGTAAAAATTCTACTATAACTTAATCTAAGTGTATATGTGTGTGAAACTCCTTCTTGAAGATTTGAATCTCAACTCTTCCCCCCCCCCTCACATCCATAAGCTCTTATATTTGTGGAGTGACCATCACACTAAAACTAAAAAAACATTTTGTTTAAGAAATATTTATGAACAAGCTCATAAATATGAGACTAGATTTAACTATATATAACATATAATTTTATTGTATATATGTCTAAAAATATATTTACATAGACTTCAAATTGGATTATATAAGTTTGTAAATAAATTTATATGATATCAAATTACTATTTGTAACTTAATGATAATATAATCAATCTATTTGTAGTAAAAATTTATAAATTTGTGAATGGATAAAATAAATAAATTTGAGTTTTTAATAATCTTCTAAACTCAACTCGTTTATGACCTTATGCATACAAATTTTAGGTATAGTTTTATGGGTCATGCTAACGAATGCCTTTAGGACATTGGTTAATAATCCAATTTAGAAAAGTTTTGAGTCTTTTGTCACAATTTTTATGAGAAATGAAAAAAACTGGCAAAATATTAATTGTTTTTTTTTCCCATAAAAACTTTCTTTAAATGGATTATTAACCAATGTCCTAAGAGCATTCATTAGCATTTCCTTAGTTTGATTATAGAATGCCTCAAGGACACAAATTAAACTACATATATATCTTTATAAAAATTAATTAAATTGGTCAAACATCTAAAAACATATATAATCACAATTAATTTATGCTTGAAAACCACAAAATAATGAATTATTAATAAGTGCATTTTTTTATAAGTATACACTGGATCTCATAATTGGATATTTGTTATTTCTTAACAAATATATATCCTTTGCTACGCATAGTTGAATATCATAATTTGATATTTAATAGGAATCAACCCAAAATGCTACTTATTTTAAGTATAGTTTTTTTTTTTTTTTTTTTTTTCCATATAGTTAATTTTCAGTAAGTAGGAAAAAAAAGTGTGACAAATACTATAATTTTTTTTTTTTGTTGAGAAAAACTATAAATTTATATGGTGTGAAAACCATGAAATTTTGTTTGGGATCATATATATATATATATATATATATATATATATATATATATGTATGTATGTATGTATGTATATGGAAACATAATCGAAACCTATATTTTTATATTCACACACAGACAAGGTTCAAAAGTTTTCTTCTCAAATAAAAAAAAATTCAAAAGTTTTTTAAAAAAACATGGTTTTTAAGAAATTATTTCCACAAAAATTCTTGATTAATTTTTTTTTTAATAAAAATTTAGCTTGGCACCATAAATCATTGCATTACCACTACAATATTATGTGAAGCCATATATATATATATATATATATATGGAAATAATATTATTTCAATATAGAGAGATCAAGAATTGACCAAAAAAAATAAAAATTTAAGAGTCTGTTTAAAATTCGCTTATTTTGCTGAAATTAAAAACTTTTTACTGAAAGAATTGTATATAAAGATAAAAATTAGTTAAAATAGTACAGTTAAATCTATGAATAATATTAAAAAATACAATAGAGTTAATAAATAATAGTAAAAATAAACTAAATAATAAAATAAATTAATTTTTTAATGTAGAGCCATTTGTCGCGGTGTTTCCTGTGGCTTCGTCTAATTGACTAGACAAATTCCTGTGGCTTCGGGGTGTGGAATTCCGGCGGCGTGTGGAATTCCTGTGGCTTCGGGGTGTGGAACTCAAAAACGTCCTAATTGACTAGACAAATCATCGTTGCTCTCGATCCCATGGTAGTCAATTCTATCCGGTCATGGTAGCTTTGCTCACAAACTAGAGAGAGCAAGTGTGTGATTGTGTTCACCGTGTAAAGCTGTGAACAATTGCTCACAGTTACAAATAACAGTTTTCTTGATTTAAATCCAAAAAAATGATAGACCCCACCTTTTTGTTACAATTGCTCGCAAAGGAGTAACATTTTCTCTTGATTTAAATCCAGAAAAATGATGGGCTCCACATTTTTGTTTTCTTGTCTGGCCTTTTGTCCTGAGTATGAATTTCACATTTATTATTTTTGTCAGTAGTTTCGCGTTTAAATATCACTTATTTTGTTAAAAATTAAAAATTAAAAATTAAAAATATAGTATTAAAATAATTTTTAATTATCTGAATAATACTATGAGACTCAGTTTTAAACTTTTTTTTTCTTAAATAAAGTACTTACGAGTCCTGTAAATAGTGTACAAAACTCACTGAGAAAGCATAATCCTACATGAAAACGTGAAACACTCTTCTCAAAAAAAAAAAAAAAAAAGACAACGTGAAACTCAGCACTATCCAAATAGATACTCATTTTACTATTTAGCTTGTTTTTGCTATTATTTATCAGTCTTATTGTATTTTTTAATATTATTTATGAGTCCTATTGTATTATTTTAACTAACTTTTACTTTATTAACAATACTTTCAGTAAAAAAATTTCAATTTTAAATAAATAAATTGTTCATAAATGAACACTTAATATACTAATGATACTAACATAACAAATTTTACAATTTTTTTTAACCCGTGAATATCATTATTATTTTGGACCACTGTTACACTTATGATTTATGGTGAAAATGTTCTAAAAAAAAAAAAAAAAGTAAAAATACATAAAAACTTGTTTTCAAAAACACTATAAACACAACATGGAAAAACCCCATTCTCTCTCTCTCTTTAAATTATTATATATATGTATTTATAAGATATATTTAAATACTACTTATTTACTAAAAATTAAAATTTTATTATTAAAAATATTATGATAAAATAATTTTTAATGTAAATAATTTAAAACGAACTAAATTTATATTAGAATATGTGTTTAGATAACTTTTCTGGTTATATAAACAAGAGACGCCCAAAAACGCAAAACGCAGTACTGAAATAATTTCAGCTTTTTTTTTTTTTTCGTACATTTTCTACTTCTCTCATCTCTCTCTCTCTCTCTCTCTGTTTCCACAACACTCTGCTACTGCAGAATGCTCTGTATTTCAGGTAAATCTCCCGAATAGCCCAAATACCATCAACTCTCTCTCGGTCTCCCACCCCACTCAACCCGCTTCTCGCCACTATCTTCAGTCCTTTTCACTGTGTGTCAAAATTCACTAGAATCTTCCTTCTTTCTCTAGAGAAAAGAAAGTCGGCGAATACTCGTCTCCACAAAAATGGAGCGAAAACTACTCAAGGACTTCGAACTCGACCCCAAGAACACCACGGATGAGGCTTTGCAACGGTGGAGATCCGCCGTGTCCATCGTCAAAAACCCCCGCCGCCGGTTCCGCCACGTCGTCGATTTAGCCAAACGCTCTGCGGCCGAGAAAAAACGTCGCAAATTCCAGGTCCTTCTTTCTATTCTTCTTCTTCTTCTTCTTCTTCTTCTTCTCCATCATCGCTTAAATGCAAAAGAGGAAAAAAAAAAAAAACTGTTTTCTATGTCTCAAACCAGCTCTAACTAACTCTAAATCACACTTAAATTGCACTGAGAATCGGTTTTTTTTTTTTTTTTTTTTATTTGCTGAAAGATAACAAGATTTGATTTACTGTGCTTGTTCTGTTAGATTTTAATTTGTTAATGCGAGGCTAGGGATTTCATTTTTGGTTTTTGTCAGTGACTTGTTTGGCCGCTCAGAAAAAGTTTGGGAAATGGACGTTACGGTTACGGGTGGTAAAATGAATGAATGTGACCTGACATATACGCTTTTGTACTCTTAACGCTACCGTGTTTGTCTGTTCTAGAATTTATTTGCCTCGATTTTCTCGTGAGGCAAACAGACTTGCTATAAAGCGCTTAGGCTCTGTGAGAGGCTAGAGCTAGGGATTTCATTTAATGACTTGTTTGACCGCTCAGAAAAGATGAGGAGATGACGTTACGGAAGGTAGAAAATGAATGTTGATTGTTGTAGAGTACTCTACTCTAACGCTACTGCTGTGTGGCCTAGAATTTGACGTCCTTTATTTTCCTCTATTTTCTAGGTAAACAAACAGATTTGCTACGAAAATTTAAATAAGATGAAAAAGAAAAAAGAAAAAAGAATCAAAATTTGGAATACCGGTAAATATCTAATTTTGTCGCTTAAGAAAGTGAAAACGCTAGCGCTTTTGTTACTGATTTACAAATTGACTATTTCAGTATCAACAATATGCTAAATGATTTTTCTGTTTTGAATTTGAAATAGAAGAAGACACCAATTTTTTTAAAGCTATATATATATAAAAAAAAATTGTAACAGAATAAATTTATTTATTTTCTTTTTCTAATTGGTTTGTGAGAATTCATTTTTATTGATTTATTCAACTTGAAAAATTAAATTAAACAAAAATAAAAAATATATATTGTATCATATTATGAACTGAAAAGGATGGGAAAGAAGGCATAGGCAAATGGACAAATGCAAAAACTCCTTCCATCCTACTTAGTTTGTCCCGTTAGAAAAGTCAAATTTTTAAAAAAACATCATTTATTGTCTTGTTTAACTTTTAAAAATGTATTAGTTTTTAAAACTATCCATAAATAAATTTATCAAAAAATTGAATTTCTTTTTAGATGGAGTAGTTTTAAAAATTACATAGATAATAGGAACATTAATAAATTAATACTTTTATTATTAGGAATATGATAATATTTTGAAACATTTTAAAATAAAATAGAAGAAAAATTAAATGGGATAAAAGAGTAATAATTTGGTCACAAATTTCTATAAATATAAATGGTCGTATTTGCAGATGAGATTACGCTTTCCTATATCTTAACGTATTCCACATGGGATGGGAACAGTTTTAACATTATTTTGGGTAAGGGGTTTTTTTTTTTTTTTTTTTTGGGAATCTTGGGTGAGGGGTTTGAACTTGGAACCAGTTCTTTCTAAAATTGTGATTATGTGTAGCTATATAAAACTACTACCAGCCCACTTATTATTATGGTTTTAAAAATTGGACTAGTCTATGAATTGAAAAATGGTCTGACTTTCGATTTTGTCGGACTTGATTAAGGTCTAACTCTAATACGGTTTTCTAGACTATGCATGTTACTCTTGTTTTTAAAATTGTAATTTGGGGTTTGAATTACCAAAAACCCTACGTGTTAGTTTGAAATTTTGTGTCAATGGTTCTATAAATGAGAATTTATTCACTCTTTCCACCTCTTTCAAGGAGGAAATATACCTGTACTCCTTCTTACAACCTGGTGAGACCCACAACTGGTGAGTCTTACTAGCCGTGAGAGGACGGAAACATACGGGTGGGGACCCGTTTGAAATCCATGATAGGGCACACCCTTTGTGGGATGAGAATAATACTTTCTCTTTGATGATGTGTTTTTACATTTGAAAAAAGGGCCATTTTGATGGGCCCAGCCGCCCAAATGCCCAATGATGGCGTGGCAAGACCCGTTGTTGATAAAGTGATAATGAGATAAACCAGTGATCCAAATGTGCAAAACAAAATGTGCCTCACACTCCAATCCAAAACCCAAACCCCAAAACAGTTATTGAAATGAGTAATGTTAGTTGTACCAAAATTTTCACGACTTATAGGTGAGCAATTGTAGCAGTGGAGTTGAATAGCCTATTTTAGCTTCATTCAAATATAAAAAATTCTTATAAAACAAAAAAATTTAACAATACATGAGCACTGCAGTTGAGAGCTATAAAAAAAAAAAATTATCCACCTTTTTAATTAAATTGTGGTTGAATATTTTTTGGGTAGTGTGATATATTATTTTATTGTAGTAGATATATTATTTTATTGTGATATTTATATTATTTTATTGTGTTAAAAGCTAAAATAGATTCACTGCTGTCGCATATTTTGTAAAATAAGTAGATAAAATAGATAAAGTAACTTTTCATGGAACAAAAGATGCTTTAAAAAGGTGAAATAATGATCTTACCATATGGAATCCCAGCCAAAAGAGAGAGAGAGATGTGTGAAAATTAGTGTGTACTCGTTGAGCAGTGTTAGTAGGGTTTCTGCGGTGCATATAACTCCAAGCCACTCTTGGCCGTTGGCTCTGGAATGTACGTCGGGACAAATAAAACGACTTTTTGACCACATCTTTCATTGATAGCAAAAGAGGAAACTTCCTTGAAGTTTCGTTTTAATAATTATAATTGTCAATGTGGACATTGTGGTTTGTGGTGCAGAGAATAATGCTAGAATGGGACTATAGTTTACATTAAAAAAGAAAAAAAAAAGAAGCCATAGCCCATAGAGTGCGTCTTTTTATATATTTCCCAAACCCATTTGCTCTTTGAAAGCATCGCAGGCTCTTATCCTCACGAAGTGTTTGCTACACTCACACTTTTTTATTCACAGTATGTGTCACTTTGGCAAGTTGGCACACCATATCCGATGCTTGGTTCTTTGTTTGTTTGTTTTTTTAATTTTAATTTTGCTCTTTGTCGCTTGTTATGGCAACTCACTCTGTAATTTAAAATTAGTATTGAGAAGTGCTGTAGTAGTTGTCGTTTTCTGAAGTTACCCTATCGAGTGGTAACCCACCAACCAGTAACCACTAATTATTCTTATGAATAGTGGTGATAATACGATATTGACTTGAACGCGGTTCGTACACGGCATGTCCTTAATCATACTTCGTCATGTCAACACATCATATTGAATTTTGTTACCCTGTCCCTGTTTGCTTTCTTTTATAAGATAAAAAAATTGCTATGTTTTCAAAATAGAATAAAAAATAAAAATATAATTCTATATATCTTTATTTTAAACTAACATGTTAAGGGAATTAATTGTCACCGTCACATCACTTTCATAAAGGTTATCGTTTATCATAAACCAACTATAACATATAATCTTATTAATTGTGAAAAATATTATAAATTTTTTATTAAATTGCAAATTATACTTAAAAATTGAAGATAATTTTGATTTTATCTTCTAAAAGTTTCAAAAGTTGGCACCTGAATGTTGGTTTGTTTCACTCTTTTTTTTCCATATTAGTTATTATTTTTCTAAAAGGTAAAAGAATAATATTTTTTTATAATATTAAATTCAGTTTAACTTGCTTCTTGAAGTAATATACCAAAAAAAAAAAAAAAAAAAATTCAGCTTAAGGTTTCTTTTCACATAATACAGCTTAACTTTATTATTCCAATACTACTGTTAATCACATCCATGATGAAATGACAGGTTTTTAATTTTATATATATATATATGCCGCTAATTATGGAAGACTTTTCAAATTTTTTAAACGGGGTTGCTACTCATCGATTGAATTGTGGCTTCAGGCCAGCTGACACCGAACTCAGGGACATGTAGGACCCCACGTAGGAAATCAAGTTCTATGACTTCTCTTTAAGATTTGAATATGATATTATTAATAGGAAGTGGAAAAGAAATCAAAGTAAAAGCCATTGGTGCTATTTTTTGAAGTATTCAGATGAATACTATGCAACTTAATAGAAACTCATTCATGTTCTTAACTGCATCAGTTTTGCCTTTCTGTCTAGTAAACAAGTATCATTGGACCTAATGTTTTGAACAAATTTTATTGTATATATAAGTATAAAGAGGTGTAGTTTTACAAAAAAAAAAGAAGAAGAAGAAGAAGAAGTTTAGATTGTAATATATATGAGTGATCTTACTTTGAAAGTAAAAGAATGACAAGGAAAACAAAATTGAAAAACAAGATTTTGGTGGATCGCTCGAGCAAGCCTACAGTGCAACCTGAATGTGATCAGGAAATCAAATGGACGAATTGAAAAATAAATTGTGTATTGGCAATTTGGCACTTCAATGCGCACCAGATGGATCAAATTGATAGATACATTGTATTGGCATTTCAATGAGCCCACTTTAGCAAGAATAGGTGGGAATGTGTGGGTAGCGAGCTTAGGTGAGTCCTCACTCGAGCAAGGTCAGTCTTGCTCCAGCAAGATAGTTACAGAATGTGTTGTTTCTTCAGAAAAACAAGGGAAATGAGAGTTTTTCAGTCTCCACTGGCTAATTACAGGCTTACAGCCAAGACATGTTTTTAAGGGCTTGTATCAACCAAAGAGATTATTCATTGATAAGGCTTTCATATTCAGTTATTTTAATTTATTTTTTTTTTTTAATTTTTTTAAAATACAGATTTTACATCATTAGAGAGAAATTCACAGAATTCTTTAAGTTGAAGAATTTTGGCTTGATTGTATCTTGGAGACAGATTTACTTGCAACCCATTAGCAAACTCTTTGAGTCAATTCAATCCTCTAAGCCTTTCAATTTTTAATTCCATTGTTTTACCCCCACCATCTGCAACAAATAGAAGCACCAGAGAATTGAGAAAATTATTGTTTTCCCCCAATTTTTTTTATCTGAATTAGCAATCCTGTCAGTGTTTACTCCAATTCCTTTTATTGACAAACTATAAACAAATAAAAGTGAAAAAAATACCTTCTAGTTAATATTAATGCAGTTTAGGTATTCTGCATGGTCCAATGCTGAAGCATTTCTCAGAATTCATGTGGATCATCTCATGTGTTATTCTGCTAGTGAGGTTATGGAGAATTAATTCAAGTCTCCTAGACCATTTGGATTATATAATATGGTCTTGAGCTAATTTTTTACTAGATGGAAATTTGGGGAAAACAATAGAGAATTCCTACTCGACAAGAATTGACAAATGCTTTCTTGCTGGTTGATTTTAATTGGCAAAGAGATGCACTTTCCCCACAAAAGAGCTCATCTTAATGTTTTGAAGATTAATTCGCGGCCTTTGATCTCTTCTCAAAATATGACAAGCATACAAATGTACAAGGATTTAAGATACCTTGGATGTATAATGACGATGTAACTTGAATTGCATGAAATATCACTATGAATGGTGACCTCCCACCCCTTTCTTTTACCTATATAAAAAAAATCACATTGAACGTCACTGATGACATTTGGTTGTGAAGTTCCCTAAGAGGCTAAGACTGGGTGATTCTTTCTGTCATGACTTATTTGACTCTGTTATCCCCATTTTTTGTTTTCCCCAGGAAAAGATACGAGTTGCTCTTTATGTTCAAAAAGCAGCATTGCAGTTCATTGAGGGTATGAAATTCTAGTGTCTACTTTAACAAAAGCCTTTTTTTTTCAATGTTAGATTTCTTTCATTCACACTTTTTAATATCATTTTATGTTCTGCAGCTGGTGGTCCACCTGAATACAAGTTACCAGATGAGGATAGAGAAGCAGGTTTTAGTATTCATCCAGATGAACTTGCATCAATTGTTCGTGGCCATGATATTAAGGGCTTGAAAATCCATAGAGGAGTTGAGGGGATTGCAAGGAAAATCTGTGTCTCACTGAATGAAGGTGTCATCACAAAGGACTTGCCTATTAGGCAAAAGATTTATGGATTCAACAGTTTTACAGAGAAACCTTCCAGAACTTTTTGATGTTTGTATGGGAATCATTACATGACTTAACACTAATCATCCTTATGGTCTGTGCCGTGGTTTCTATAGGTGTAGGAATTCCCACCGAAGGGTGGCCTAAAGGCTTATATGATGGTTTGGGTATCATTCTTAGTATAGTCCTTGTGGTCATGGTTACAGCTATCAGTGACTACAAGCAGTCCTTAGAGTTCAAGGATTTAGATAGCGAGAAGAAAAAGATTTTTATTCAGGTAACTAGAGATGGGAAGAGACAAAAAGTTTCTATATATGATTTGGTTGTTGGAGATATTGTCCACTTGTCAATTGGTGATCAAGTTCCAGCAGATGGGATTTATATATCAGGATACAGTTTGTTGATTGATGAATCGAGCTTGTCAGGTGAGAGCGAGCCAGTGAATGTATATGAGGAGAAACCTTTCTTCTTTCAGGAACTAAAGTGCAAGATGGTTCAGGAAAGATGTTGGTGACAACAGTTGGTATGAGAACTGAATGGGGAAAGTTGATGGAAACTCTGAATGAGGGAGGAGAAGACGAGACCCCACTGCAGGTAAAGCTAAATGGTGTGGCTACAATCATTGGTAAAATTGGCTTGACTTTTGCTGTGCTGACATTTTTGATATTGCTAGGGAGATATCTGGTGGAAAAAGCTCTTAACAATGAGTTCACAGATTGGTCGTCAAGTGATGCACTGACAATTCTGAACTACTTTGCTACTGCAGTAACCATTATTGTCGTTGCTGTCCCGGAAGGATTACCATTAGCAGTGACTTTGAGCCTTGCTTTTGCTATGAAGAAATTAATGGAAGAAAGGGCACTTGTGAGGCATCTCTCTGCATGTGAGACAATGGGTTCTGCTGGTTGCATATGCACAGATAAGACAGGGACATTGACCACAAACCATATGGCAGTGGTCAAAGTATGGATATCTGAAAAATCTATAGATATAAAAGGTAATGCAAGTGATTTGTTGAAATCAGAAATATCTGAAACAGTTTTAGGCATCCTATTGCAGGCTATATTTCAAAATACTGGGTCTGAAGTGGTTAAGGATGATAGTGGAAAGAATATCATTTTGGGAACGCCAACAGAATCTGCATTGTTAGAATTTGGCTTGCTTTTGGGTGGTGATTTTGATGCTCAGCGTAGAGAATTCAAGATTCTTAAGGTTGAGCCTTTTAATTCAGTTAGGAAGAAGATGTCTGTGCTTGTAGCTCTTCCCAAAGGAGGGGTACGTGCGATTTGCAAAGGTGCATCTGAAATTATATTAAGAATGTGCAACAAAATTGTTGATTGCAATGGAGAGTCTGTTAATCTTTCTGAAGAACAGGAAAAGGACATCACAGATGTTATAAATGGCTTTGCATCTGGAGCTCTGAGAACTCTTTGCTTGGCTTTTAAAGATGTTGATGACACTTCCATTGAGAACAGCATCCCTGATAGTGGCTATACATTGATAGCAGTTGTTGGAATCAAGGATCCTGTGCGCCCTGGGGTCAAGGATGCAGTTTTAACTTGTTTAGCTGCTGGAATTACTGTTCGTATGGTCACTGGTGACAATATATATACTGCTAAGGCCATTGCTGGCGAATGTGGTATCCTCACGCCGAATGGAATGGCCATAGAAGGATCAGAATTTCGGAGTATGTCCCCAGAGCAGATGAGGGACATTATACCAAATATTCAGGTTCTTAAATTTTTGCTTTGGAAAGTTTTGAACTTCAACTATCTGTGTTGGAAGATGCTTGCATATTTTAATTGCTTATAATGGATACAGGTAATGGCTCGGTCTTCACCGTCGGACAAGCATACCTTGGTGAGCCATTTGAGGAAGATGTTTAGTGAGGTTGTTGCAGTTACTGGCGATGGGACCAATGATGCTCCTGCTTTGCATGAAGCAGACATTGGACTTGCTATGGGCATAGCAGGAACAGAGGTTTGTGACTCTTCTTTCTTCTCCTCTTCCTTTTTTTTTTTTTTTTCCTAAGTTTCTTTTTCCTTCCCATGTGTGATATTGATGATTTGGACTGGCTTAGCCAGGTAGGCTTCTTGTCTCAGTTTTGATTTCCCCTATCATGATTTCACATATGAAACAAAGAAACATAAAGTATGTGTGTGTGTGTTCCACGTTGTCATTCGTGGATTATTTTCTTCACCAGTTGATAGAAGAAAATATGAACTAGTTTTGTAGTAAGCAGGGTTTGATCCTATTTGGATTTTCATCTATGAGTTTCAAAATTTTATTTTCAATTTTTTACTGCTTTTGGTCTTACTAATCATACTGCAAACCACATTTTTAATAACTATGCTTTAAAATCATTTTTCTCAACAGTCTCTATGAGTGAGAATCTTGATCAGCCATCTTATTAACCAGCATCACATTTCTGACCAAGTATCCTATTCTAAAAAATTTACCTATATGAAACCTCTTTGCGATCGAAAAATCTCTAACTTCTTCTTTGGAATAGCTTGCACCTTTATAATGTTCTGCTTTATTTTTCACATTCGCCTTTTATGTTGCAGCTTTTAAGAAACCAACCAGTATCTATTTTGTAGAAAAATAGAAACGGATATACAGTCCTTGTTCTTGGATTAAATACAATCCCCCCCCCCCCCTCCTCCTGCGGCTCTCTTTCTCTCTTACTACAGGTCAAAGGTTAAGTAATGGGTTCAATCTTGTTGGGGTATGGAGTTGTATTTAGGGTTAATTGCTGAAAAGCACCCTCAATTATGTAGGTATCTACGCATTGCACCCGAAACTTTGAAAACTTGCAATCAATACCTTAATTATAACAAATTTGACAATATGCACCCTACCATCCAAATAAAGGTTAAAGTTAATGGTCATGTGACTTGCATGTTACCCTCAGAAGGCAAAAAGACAGATTTCCCCTGTAGTTACTAAATAACTAAAATAACCTTACTGCTTTCACACTTTGACTAAGATAGCCCTGCCCTTGTCTTCCCATACCCAAACTGAGACAGCTCACCTGAAAATCCGTAAAAAAATAGCTCTCCTTCATCTCAAATATTATTGTCTTGACTTTTCTTTTTTCTCAATACATCACATAATCTGTCATTCGGTATCAATTTGATCTTGCATGGGCTTATATACTTCTGGACTTGTATCAGCAGTGCCATTTGTTGTGCTACTTCATACTGTAGTTTGATTTTTTTTTTTTTTTTTTTATAAATAAAACTTAATTTTCCTTTTCATGGATATTTTCTTCAGGTTGCAAAAGAAAATGCTGATGTCATTATATTGGATGACAACTTTACGACTATTGTAAACGTGGCCAAATGGGGACGTGCAGTATATATAAACATTCAAAAATTTGTGCAATTCCAGCTAACTGTCAATGTTGTTGCTCTGGTGCTCAATTTTGCTACTGCATGCATCTCTGGTATACTGAATTATGAAGTTGGTGTTTTATTTTATTTTATTTTTTTTCTCTCTTTTCCCCCCTAGGAGATACTGTTATATTTTATTTTGGGCAGCAACAGAATAATGAGAGTTTTCCACATCACTTTCAGGGTCTGCTCCCTTAACGGCCGTGCAGTTGCTTTGGGTCAACATGATTATGGACACTCTTGGTGCATTGGCACTGGCTACAGAACCTCCAAATGATGGGCTAATGAAAAGGCCCCCAGTTGGTAGGGGTGTGAGCTTCATCACTAAGGCTATGTGGAGGAATATTATTGGTCATAGTATATATCAACTAGCTGTCCTTGCTGTTCTCTATTTTGATGGAAAGCGGCTACTAAACCTTAGTGGCTCAAATGCAACTGATGTTCTCAACACTTTAATATTCAACTCGTTTGTATTTTGTCAGGTATGTGGTACCAGTCAGGGCCTACTGTTCTTGAATAATTTTCTGATTTCATCATGTCATTATTAACTATCTCTATTAATTTTGAGTTAATTCTTTTTTACTGGTTGGGATGTATGTAAGAATGCACAGATTTCTGTGTCTTCTATTGTATTCCAACTATTTAAAATGATGAACTGATGATCTTAGACCTACACCTTTATAACACAGTTGGCCTTTTCAAATGTGCCTAACATTGTTTATAAATATTGTGATAGATATGGATACTCGTTCTCTAGTCATTGACTTATATACCATTGCTGTCATCTTGTGAAATGGAATTACCCAAAGGCAAAGCTTCTAGTAGAATTTTTCCTGATGTCCTATTTATTATATAAAAAGTTAATCTTAAACATGTTAGTGTATTTCGGATTTGGATATTGTCTCTGCTCCTCAACTGCTTGTAGCGATTCTGCTAAGCAAAAAGTTTCAAAAGTTTCTAGTGAAATAAAGTGTCCAATTTATTTATCCTTGGTACTATGGAAAAGTAACCAAACATACGATTGTTGTGTTAATGAGCATTGTTTCTCCTTTGGGTTTGCCTTTCTTCAGGTGTTTAATGAGATAAACAGCCGGGACATAGAGAAAATAAATGTATTCCGTGGCATGCTTAACAGCAGGATATTCCTAGGAGTCATGGTTGGCACAGTGGTTTTCCAAGTAATCATAGTGGAGTTTCTGGGTGATTTTGCAAGCACTGTACCACTGAGCTGGCAACTATGGTTACTCAGCATATTACTTGGATCAGTTAGCTTGCTGGTTGCTGTTATCCTAAAATGCATCCCAGTTGAGAGAACCACAAGTACAACTAATCACCATGATGGTTATGATGCGCTCCCCTCTGGTGACAACCTGGCTTGAGAAGGGGAAGGAGGCATTTATTTTTTTCCTTTTTCTGATGCTACTCCAGAGGTAGACTCGCTTGGTGTAGTGCTAACTTGTAGAATGACTTTGAATAGGTCATGAACTTTGCTTTTGTAGTGGCTGCACTGACTTGACCCCCTTCCCCCAGCAAAAAAAAGAAAAAGAAAGGAGTATAAAGATGTTTGGTGGCCTCTTTTTAAGTAGGTCATGAATTTTTTTTTTATTATAGATATGATGGTATTTCACATTTATAGTGTCCACTTCATAATGATTGTTTTTTATCATTAAGCTAAAACACCAATTGATTTGTAATATAGACAGAGATTGATAACCAGATCTCTTGTTTGATGATAACAGATTTTACCAGTTGAGTTAACTGGAACTCTCAATCATAGATTTTTTCTTCCGTTGCAGAGAAAAGTTGTTAAAAAAGATTAGTGGGGTGAAACTATACTTTAGGTTACCACCAAGTACCTTTTAGCCTCTATATTGAATTGACCCTCTTTTCACTAAGAGGAAGGTCTGATTTTTGATATGATAAATTCTATGAGAATATGGATTCGAATCCTAGATATATGAGGTGACATTGCATGTTATTTTTGGGAGATACTTAGCTTCTATAAATTTTATTATATAGCTATTACAAATAGCTTTGTTAACTTTTAAAATACAAAACAAAAAAAGCAACTGTAATTTTTTTTTTTTTTTGAGAAGAAGCAACTATAATTCTATTTATTATGTTTTGTTGGACACTAATCATATTTATTGTCATGTTAATTTGTAAAACTTGTTGTAAACTTGTAGTTTTGACAATTTCTCATTCTAAAATTCTTTACGATGTCTACATCATAAACTTTATAGTAAAAGTTTGTAACCATTACCAATGGACTTGAGGTCAAATGGTGCTTCCCCCTTTCATTGATATGGGGTGGCGGGTGAGGATATGGATTCGAATCCACTTGAGTGCGCGAGCATTTATTCAGAGAAAAAATTGTATTAAATCATTAGTTGAATGAATCTCTTAGGATTAGTTATACTCTCAAAGCTTCATCAATCACCTCTTCTTCTTACATAACCTTTACCTTAATCCCTTCTGAATCCTGATGTTGGGGAATGAGCATTATTGGTTTGGTATTTTGCAATCCATTTTATTTGACTCTCAATATGATATTGCTTATTTCTCACATATTCAATTGGATTGTTTGTCCATTTTCTAATAGAAGCATATGAATATTTTGCAGCTAAGCTTTTCTATTTCATTTGACCAGCAGAGCTTAATGCTATTGCTTTTCATTACCCGGAAAGCCAAGGGGTGCTGTGATGCCCGCACCCAGAGACTGGCAGCTTACAATCCATTTTGTGTAGATTTAAGTAGAAAACATTCACTCGACCACTTGTCAAAAAAGAAAACTATGTAAAAATTAAACAGGTAAAAGGCCTTATTAATCTAACTGAAATTGAAAAATCATAAATTTTTGGACTTGATAAAATTCTCAAAGTAGAGGCAGTTGAGTATATTGCTGTAAACTTTAATTGTGTCCCAGAATTTTTGTACTTTTTTTATTTGTTGAATGTACTCTTTATTTATCCCCCCAAAAAAATAAAAAATAAAACCCCTCAAATGGCCCAAATGGCAGACAGGCCTTGGTGATAACTTAAGGCAGTAAAAAGTTAACTAGAAATAACATTAAAGGAATCGAAGTTAGTTCATCTGGACGTTGATATCATTTTGTTCAATATTTCTTTCAGGTTAGAGGAACCTACCACTACAGCCACCTGCAAGAATTCATCAGAATTTGGAGAGGAGATAAAAATGGCAAAGGCAACAATGATTTGTCATTTCCAAATAAATCAAATTAAAACAATACCTAAATATAATACCAAAGAATGTATGTTTGTGTACATAAAAATGGATTAATACTGCTTCAAAAAATAATAGATTAATACTACAACACACAAAATCACTCTCTTTCTCTATCTACGCCCACATGATTTCACTAGACTCTTCAAAGAACAGGTCATAGAAAGGGAAAATTACTAAATGTAGAGGATCATTCATTTAAACCTCCTCTTGGCTTCTCCATAAGCGATCACCCCACAAACGGTTATTGAGTAACCACCAATGCCCATAACTGTAACAGGATTTCTGAACAAGAGTATTGAGATTACAACAGCAACAGCGCCTTTTGCATTTCCTAATACCTGCAGAACATAACCAAGGGAGGAGCAGAGAAAAGGTTGAGAATTCAAGAGCAGTGGAAAACACCAACGCATGTTAGCATGATTAGATTTTATTTGATAAAAAGGTGTTCGGATTTAAATATTAGGGTTGAATTGCTTCTCCGACATCTGGTTTTCTTTGAAATCCTCAATCAAATACAGGGTTTTGCAGATGCTCAAGGTTGAAAGCCTCTTATCAAACAAGTGAAGAACAAGCTGATGAAAGTATGCTTTAACTTTTAAGAGCAGTAATAGACTACCATCAGGCTATTGTAGCCACAACTTCGAGTGGAACCAAAAAAAGAAAAACACGTTTTAGGAGCACTTTACATTACTAACATGGTTTATTATAATATACTGGTTGGTATACCATATATATATATATATATATATATGTATGTATGTATGTATATATATACTTCTACTCCACATGGTTGACAGAAACTAGACGGTAGTGTACTGCCAGTAAATTGAAGTAAATCTCATGTATGAATTTAATTAGATTTATGATAAGAAGCCCAAAGATGAATTATAATATTGATTTGCTGCAAACAAAGAAATCTGGCGGGTATCTTTCAAAAGAACTACGAAGAAAAGAAAAGGAAAACGTAAGATATAGTAAGTCAAACCTGAAGTGTTAATGCACTTGTATGTTTTGTCACCAAGAAGTTTGACAAGTTAGCTGCATAGGCCATTGTTGAATTAAGAGCAAGCAGCAGCCACATGTATTTATGTTCTTTTCCAAGTGATACGGTAACTTCTACGACATTAGGCTCCATTACAAGCGTTGCAGGCAACAAAACCAGAACTGCAATTGGTGACATGTATAGTAGCAAATTCATTGAGTTCAACTTTTCCCTGTAAGATCAAAACATACCAAGGATTTAGTGGACATTAAACAAGTATAAAAGCTCTTTTGGGGTTGAGAAAAAGATTGGAAAAACCGTTATAACCTTAAGTGATTTAAAGATTTCACTATTCTGGGGATAAGATCACCTCCCATTTAAATCCTCCAATTCCCTCCAATCTTTGGCTAGATGTGAGACGCGTGACATTTATTTGTTTTTGTGTGGTTTATGTGGATTTTTAAAGAACACTGGATTTTAAATGCTACATGTTGAACATCTGGATTAAAGTAGGAGGAAATTAGAGGAAGGAATAGGAGGGGATTCTTTCCCACTATTCTGAGCAGTAAGTCTTTTTGTCAATCAAATTAGGCAGTGGATAAATGAAAGGACAAACACCTTGGTCTTAAAGAGAATAAATGTATCTTGCAGAGGAAAGAAACTAGTATCTTGCAGAGGAAAGAAACTATTTTTCATAGCCTAAAGAAGTGAAAACCTCCATGGATTTGGCATTCTTCTTCCTTATTTCCAATGAATAGCATATATTGTAAATTGTGAATAGGAATGGACCAGGGAGAGTAAGGATTTGTAAAACCAGAACTATCCCAAATTCGCAATGGGCTTAGAGTTTAGAGACACCATTCAAGTTATACAAGAGCATTGAAACCCATCCAGCCCTGCTCTGATAAGAGGAAATAAGTATATTCTAACAAAAGAGCAGAAGAAGAATAAAGAAATATAATATTAAATGTATTTTGCAACACACCGAGCAGATTACTTAGTTATTGTAGGAAGAGCTTCTATAAAATTCCAAAACTTAAACCACAAGCCTTCATAACCTCAAACCAGCCCACGTCAACCTTGATTAACTTATTCCAAACTGCCTCAATATGAGTGAAGGAATCTATTCAATTAACTAAATTTCATTGCATCCTCATGGCAGATATGCATACAGGACCTTTTAAAGTATCAAAGAAGTATCATTTACATCCAGAATGAAAATTTTAGGCTAATGTATTGTTTGTTCCACGAAAACTTATGCAGTTTGGTTACTCAAAAATGTTTTTTGTCAATTTATTCATCTTATTTTGTGATAAAAAAGGCTTTAGCTTCTCCCCTAAGTTTCCCTCCCATTTTGTCCGTGCACCTCACAGATAACATTAATTCCCTCATATTTTCAAGAAAGGGTGACTGTATGTATTCTGGACATGTTAAATCTTTTCATCACATAATGCAATGCCATAGTCCCATTAGACTAAATTAACTCATTTGAAAAACATATGATCTGACTTGACATGAAATAGGTTTTAAAGACAAACTGAAATTTGGGTAATTTTTAAGGGACCAAACTTGTATGTTAGCCAAAATTTTATATTCAATTTTGGACACAATTGAGTTCATAGAGAAGTACATGGTATTACTCTCAAATATGGTAATAAATATGGGTCTTTCAAAGAATATTAGTTATACTTGAATACCAGGAGATTGGCAATTTGTAAAGACTAGCAGAAAGAAAATATGAAAACGTATCACTTAAACGCCAAGGAAATGTCATACTGAGGGAGTTGTGGTCCGGAGCTATCATTACTTGTGGTGCATTGCATGATGCCTTGGATGGTGATGGAGATTCTAATTAGCTAGAAAGGGAAATTAAAACTCATAGAAGTAATTAGATATGAAGGAAAAACTGCTTTGTCTTATGTGGATTTCTCTAATCCTTCCATTTAAAACAACTACAAATGTGTGCTCTTCCATAGTAGTGCATGATATCCATAGAGAGAAATCACATGGCATGCATTAAAATCTTAATATTACGTAAAGAATGAATAAGAAAGGGACAACAGAGGGAATCAATGATTCTAATTCAACTGAGTTGAATAAAGATAAGAGAGGGGAAAAAAATTCTATCCTCAGTGATCTGAAATGGTAGATAACAGTAACCAAATAAATTTTAGATATGACTCTAAACTAAAAGATGAAAAAGAAATAAATGATAAGATGATATGAAGCATTTACCCATCAGATGAAAGTAGGATACCCTGAAGAACAGACTTAAAGGCCCTTGCAGCTGTTGCACTTATGCACACAATGAATCCAAACAAGTGGAAACCTGGCTCCCCCTGCCACAAACCAAGAATGTTATAACTTCACTAAACAATATTAAAGTATATAAGAAGAAAGAAAAAGGAAATGGTTGGAAAAGGTGAAAGATATAATAAACATTCCAGCAGACACAGAGAAGAAGACGTGTCCATTCTTGAATTTTGATCAAGTAACATTTTTCATATGATTGCTAAAAGTTACGTAAAATGATCCAGCAACTACTTATACACTAACTATGACATTAAAAGATCTTTCTACTTTAACTTTTAAATATATAATGTAGTAAAATTTTATTATAATAAATGATAAATCTCATGTAAAGGAATGTTATTTCAACTTTAACACTAAATAACTTAACATTACCCTGATAAATGTTGTGATATTTTACTGAAACCTAACACTTTTTTGGTTATCTCAGGCGTGGCGTGCCAGCCAATACATTCATCAAACACTATCTTTGGCACCAACACATTACCACGAGTTTTTTTTTTTTTTTGAGCTAGATATATTACATTATTACTCACCTCATACCATGCAACCCATGACAATGTTCTTGCACACAATCCAAAATCAGTTATTCTACTCCGTTATCCATTTTCAGCTTTTGATCCAGAATTTTAAATATTTACTTATCCCTTAAAACTTGTGAGATCTTCACCCATTGCATTAAAAAAAAAAAAAACTGCTTATAATTTGAACTAATTATAGATCATGGAAAGTGCATAACAATCAATAACTAATACATGTAACAGAATTACCAGATCTGGATTCACATTTAAGGCAAAAACAAAACCTTAACAGTCAAATTAAATTAACAAAAAAACCCAAATGGGTATGTAATGTCTTACCTCCAACAACAATAAAATAATAAATTAGCAACATTTAAACATAGAACCAATGAAAAACATGCAAATTAAATCAATGTCGTACATTGTGATTAATTTTTTTTTTTTTTTGTTCCAATTAACCAAGAAAAGAAACATACCCCACTGGCAATCACAACACCTGTAACAACAGGCACAAGAGCAGCATAGGTAACCCAAGATTCTCTCTTAAGGGTCATAATGTAGGCAAAAACCGCTGTGAAAAATGGCGTGGTTGCACCGACAGCCTGGTTAAACGACACTGCAAGGTACCTTAGAGAGATATTGCCACCAACAACCGACCCACAAAAGACAGGCTTAAAGTTGCAATCTTAGGAACTGGTTACGAGATTTGAGGGTCTGGAGTGGGACAAACTTTAAGAACACAATGGAGATGTAGCTGAGGATAGCACAGGCTGACATGTGACACATTGTGAGGAAGATTGGGAACCTGAAGCCATAGGTGGAGAGCAAGAACTTGTTGAGGAGAAGGACACCAATGTTAGATGAGTACCATAGGAGGATGAGGGAACATACGAGAATAACTTGCTTTTTGGAAGACATTTTACGAGGTTTTGGCTCAATGGGTGTCTGGATTTGATAAGAAGCTTTGCATTTGAGCTACAATGGAAAATGGGTATTTTTTGTTTTTAAATGTTTTTTCGAATGTGATCGATTTTGATGGGGGGTGTTTTTGGGTGTGAGAGTGTGTAGGTAAATGTCAAAGAATTATTGTTGGGAGGTGAGTAGGTTGAGGAAACAGTGGAAATGTCTCCGATTTTCCGCAGGTAGTTCCATTTAGAACCGTGCTTTTCTCCTAGTACCCAGTAAAGATAAATTAAAAAAATAAGATCCAGTGGTGAAATTCTCAAATTAGTCACAAAGACAAAGTACAGAACTCCAGGTACGATGCCCTTCAACATAATACACGTAAATTTCGCATGTGAAGTGGTTGGCACAAATGGGATCTTGTGGTATCATAAATGGGATCTATTCTTACTTGAGATGAACTGATGAACCATAATATGCTAGATGTATAGAAATCTTTTTTTTTTTATATATGTTTATATATTTATAGTGGTTTCAGTTCACTCAATTATTAAAGTCTATTATCATTAAATAAAATATTTGAGATTCAATTCTCGCTTATATCAAAAATCAATTTGCGTCTTACTCTGATAATAAAAAACTATTATTAAAAATAGACACCATAAATTAAAACTCTAAAATAAAAAAAAATCTATCTTTACTTGTATATATCTTCCATGTCCATGTCCATATTCATATCTTATATCTATAATAACTATTTAAAGAACTTTTTCTATACTGATTTATATGTTTAATAAGGTTAGATATGTAAAATTATTAATTTTTTTACTGAAAAATTATTAATTTTAAAATACCTTAATTTTAGATAAATTTGAAAAACACTACATTTTTTAAATTAAAATTAAAAAATAAATTTTTTTTTTTAAGAATATACAACAATTATTTTAGATAGTTTCAAATAGTTTTTTTCTAGTATCTTTTTCTCAGGTTATTACCAACTCATTTTCAAAATCCTAAATTTTAGCCTCTTTTATCTCTTCCCATTTTTAGGAGAAAATATTAGGTTCACCAGCCAGATGCGCTGAAATGGTCCTTCTAATTAATGAAACGATGCCATTCATGCAAATTTGTGAGTTAACTTCCTAATTAGCTCAAGAATGAAAAAAATACTAGGTGAAGTCACATTATATAAGTAACAACATTTTATTAGTTGGAGGACCAAAGAGGACCAATTCTGTAATTCTTCCCTACGGTGGACCTAATGATTTTTCATTTTTTTAGAGGAGTTTCTCCCTTTTTAATATTGAAATTTATGGGGTTTTTTTTTCCCTCTAGCTGAAAGTTTTAGCTCCAATAGTTTTGGTTAACTACTTTAAAAGTTTTTTTATTTTTTCTAATTTTATAAACAGTTAGAAAATTTTGTAAACTACTAATAACTACGTTTAACATGTCTTTTTCCTAAAAATTAGCACACAATATTTCTATTTAAATATAGAGAAAGAGAGATAGAAGTGTCACATTCACAACATTTTCACACGCAAGTTCTCACACATATATCTTTTTTTCCTAAAAATTAGTACACACCATCTCTATATAGATATATCTCACACGTCTCCTTTTCAATTTCTTTGCACCGGCTTTTGGATTGCCTCAACTTTTCATTTATTTTATCACCATCACTAATTTTAGAAAGGTTTGTTTCTTTTGACATTGTTTAAATTATTATTTTGTTAGTTTGTGTATTTTTGTTTCCATAATTTTATACTAATCTCATGTCTTTTTTTTTTTTTTTTTTAATTTTATAATCTCTCTCAAGTCACTTTAGGCTAGTAACTTTTATGGTGGTTAACATTTGACATCATCTTCAATGTTGTCTTTTTATTATTATTTTTGTGACTGGTATGGTAAAATGACAAGAAAGCTCAAAACCGGGTATACAAATATATATTAGAAAATTCCTGTTGCGCGTGTGGTACACACAATGGGTAAAATCACTTAAAAAAAAAAAAAATCATCCTTCTTCCTTCTCTTTTCTTTCACTATATTTTTGGAAAGGAAAACTATAATTCAAATCCTCCATGTCTCATTTTTTTAAGAGAAATGTTAAGATAATAAATGTTGTTGACAAATTTTTATATTCCTCATAAAAATGGTGTCAAAATTTTCCTATTATAATTTATTAATAATTACTTAAAAACATCTGTTAACATTACAATTTTTTTTAAAATTGTAATTTTTGAATTATTTAAAAAAAAAAAAAAAAAAAAACGGTGATTGGGGACTTTCAACTTGCAACAAGCCGTTAACTCTCTGAATTTGTGGGGTTTGAGGAGACATCATGATTGCTTGCTGTGATAGTTAAACAACGACAAGCATGGGCATGGGCTTTGGTCGGTGCTGGTGCTTAAGTTTACTTGCATATGGGCAATTTTGAGTGTAGCACTTGGTCCATTTAATTCAAGGCAACTCTTTGAAAAGCCCACTTTGATTTGCCAGACATCTAGGAATAGGAATAGGAATAGGAATAACTTGTTTTAAGTTGGTTCCTTCAACTATGAGGTCCTACAATCATTGGTAATAGTTAAGGTTAGATGGGGGCAATATCAACATCTGCAAACATCAGTACATAGATGATAGATCCTATCACTCCTTTTGGTACTCCAATTGCCATTTTATGAACATTGATGATAGGGATTTGCATGATTTTGGTAGTTGGGGATTGAGTTTAAGGGTAAGGCTTGTGTCCAGTGGAAGTTTCCACTGGACACAAGCCACACCCTGAGTTTAATAGCATCGGTTAGGAGCTGTGGACGTGTGAGGTTTTCGAAGGTGGAGTTGTTGATATACCTTTGGCCGTTTGGCGTTTTGATAGTTGGTGATATTAGTCTGGTATATGACTTTATGTTTGGTTCATATGGTGTTATTGGTGTGGTTTTTTTTTGGAAGGAGTATTGAATATTTTTGGAGTGTTATGAGAAGAATTGAGATTAAAAATCATAATTTTGTTTTAGGTTGATGTACTTTTTATAGAGTTCTTTTGAAAGATGGGGAGTGAAGTAGATAGTGAATGAGAATCTTCTTTTTATTTTTATTTTTTTGATAATCAATGAGAATCACTTGTAGATAAGGGGTTTTGACTACTTTATTAGTTCTTTACTAAGAATAGTAAGATGGTCTTACTTAAGCCTTTTGTCTCATTTCCTAAATGGGGCAAGTCATCTAGATAGCTAGAGCATGAATGCAAAGATCAAAAGGAGTCTTGACATCTTAAGTCCAATCAAGTATTAGGATGCTGACCAAATGTAACTTGTTATACATTAGTTTGTCAAAGGTCCATAAGGTTTGAAAAGATGTGTCTAAGTTCATGTACTCAATTAATTTTGACTATTAGAACTCTATTGAACATACTTTTTGGCCATCCAAACCATAAATTCTCATATTTCCCATTTTTAAGATTCACACAACTATTATGAATCTTTGATTTTGTAGTAAAGTCTTATTCAAATGAGAAGAAATGTGAATTTTTAGATTTTCCCTAGAGTTTAGGCAATGACTTCTCATTATTTTTAAACTTTGGCTAAAATTAGTAAGGAGAGCTCTTTTTACTCTCCCAATGTGCTAAAAGTAAGATAGGGATTGTCATATTTTACCATGAGCTGGTAGCAAGATTTTTAGTTGGAAAAGTGAAATTTTGAATCTGTTAGAGCATTTATACGTTGGCGTTTCTAAAATTTCTTCTTATTTTAGTATAAGAATTGACTTTTTCTATTTTATTTAATTATTTTTTAAAACACCCACATCTCCTTTTTCTATAAAAATATTAGATTTTTTAAAATTACTTTTTGTTATTTCTCCTACTTTTTAAAACACAAAAAAGGAATAAAATAAATGTTTGGGAAATGAATCGTACTTCCTTCAATATATAAAAATGCTGTAACAAATTGTTATTTTAGGGATGTGTAAATTATATTAGAAAATGAGTAAGGAAGTCAACATGAAGGTTTGTTACTTTTTTTGGAGTTCATTTCCTAAATTCTATCTCTTAACCCTTTTTAGGGATGCTCTTCTAAATGCTCTAACAAATTGCTATTCTTTGTCGGTATGGTTTATTACTCTATCTCATTAGCTTCTCGCTGGCTCTACCCTTTCTACTTTATCTTTTCTCCAGTATTTATTCAACGGACTTGGGTCTCTTTGGGCCTCTTCTTAAATCAGTGAAGGGCTTTTCAACCCTAAAGGCCTAAATGGCCCATTTGATTTTCTTTTACTAAGATTTTTGCCTACCAAGGTCTGCTTGGTGTAGATTAGGGCCTTGGGTTTTAAGGAAGAGCATCATGGACTTTAAGCCCGACCCATGAGATGAATGAATGTTGGCTCTTGGGCTCAGCACGTGAAGCAGTAGACTTTTAGCTGCTAAGTCCATTCTGTGTGGTAAGGAAATTTGGGCTCTCATGCCTACCTTGTGCTGTAATGGATTTTGGGTTTCGAGCCCGTTTTGTACTGCAGTGAGCTTCAGGCCCAATCCTTTAGAGATTTGGAGATTGGGCAAAAGGCCAACTCATGTAGGCCTAAAAACACAGAATTGCCCAATGAGACTGTTGTGTAGCACATGAAAAACACACAATCTTTTACCCATGAATCTCCTTTAGGATTAAGAATATAAATATACAATACCAAATAAATATCAACAGAAAAGCACCAGGGCTCTTGGCATTATTGAAGAATGAAGAGTAAGGTAACAAGTACCAACACTATTTTTATGCATAAAGAAGTTCATTAGAAAAGTAATTTATTTATTTTTGGATACAACTATACAAGTAAAGCACAAATACAAAGTCTGAGAACATAAACATCACCAGTAAACTATGCCCCTCCCAGGTTATATTAATATAATCTAAAACAGCATTAAGCTAATTTAATAACCCATTCCAATATTCTCTATCTCCATAATTAAGTACATTACCAAACTCACTCCTTAATACCCTTATAACTTAGAAAACATGTCCCAATCTCAAGTTTATGCAATCATCTTCAAGGAGCTTTTGCAAGAAGTTTTTATTCTGCATCAGCACAATGACACTATGAAGTCCCTTTCTCTAGATTGTCATCATCGGGTCTCTAAGTGAAATGAAAGTTGCTTCTCTTTTAGATGACACAGTTCTGCTGTAGAAATCCATAATCCGCTTATTTCCTGATTTGTCCCTGCACTCAAAAGCACACCAAACTTTTTCCTATTAGAATAGAAACCTGCAAGAAAACAAAACTACTTGCCATCCTACACAGTGACCAAAATTGTAAAAATCTCTTTCACTAATCACTGCTTTTTATTGAACTCTGCAATTCATCATCAAAATTCTAGTACTTCCATGCAGTTAAGCATTCACTTTCAGCTAAACTTTACCATGACTTTAGGTTGAACTTAAACCTTCCAGAATTAAAAAAAAAAAAAAAAAAAAAAAAAAAAAAAAAAAACCTTAGCCCCTAAAAACTGTATATAAACCATAAAACACCCACTATCACAGCCACAATAGTTGCATTATAAAATTTATTTTCAGAAAGAACATACAACCATCATACTAATCACAACCTTTCTGATTGGGTTTGCTAAGAATCCATTCTAATACCACACACTGAAGCAAAACAAATTTGGACAAGAAAAAAAAAAAAAGGTTCCACAGTTTCCTCATATTTACCACACATCACATGTGAATCAGAAAATACAACTTTTCTTCTACTTTTTTTTTTGATAAGTAACTTTTCTTCTACTTAGTTCAGACTTAACAGGAAAAGATTATTAATTATTTTCCACAGAAAAATGTGGCAATTAAAAGTTTCCTAATGAGAGGATACTTAAGACAAAATCTGTCACGATCAATCAGTTTGCACAGAAACACTCATCTCCCAATCTACCTTGTCCTCCATCATAAAGCATGGATGATTCAGTCAAAATGAAGTACCATCCCCAATACACCATTTATTTATTTATTTTATTGGTTAATTACACAGGTACCCGATGAGTCTTACCTATAAACTTGCCCTCCAATCCATCTAACAGTTTTAAGGGGAGGAAGAGTCAGTTGAGCAAGAGATCATTGGCAACGCACAATCTCGCCGTTAGGTTCAGTCAACAAGAAAGTATACCTTTCCAACCCTAAGAGCTAGAAGGCTTAACCTTGACAACACCTTAGACAACAGACAATTCAAAATAGAAATAACTCCCCAGAATTGCTTTGCTACCAAAGCCTTATTCAGAGGATCCATTTCTCTACATTCTAACACCCTCTCCCCCTACACCCCCCCCCCCCCCCCCAAAAAAACCCCCCACAATCTTTCTTTGATGAAAAGCTATAATTCCAGTTTAATAAATAATTTTCCTGATCCCTTCATAATGACTTCAGGAAAAAAAAAATCCAAATCCTTCTATCAATATCTTTACAAATTGCACGATGCACTTTAAAGTTTGAAAAAGGGTAAACAGGCAATGGGCTCAAAACAGTTTTGATTAAAATTAATCTACCTACCTGAGACCACAAATTTTCCTTCCATCACTGTGGTTTTTGAGATATCTTTTCAACAACAGTTCTAAAAAGCTGTCTTTTTCTGATCCATATCTAAGTTAGACCCAAATACTTACTAGGTCCATCATCTTTTTTTACCTTAAGAAGAGCTAACGGGGTTTATACCCTATTCAGGAGTGTTAGGACTGAAAAACAACTCAGATTTGTCAAAATTACAATTTCACCAGAAAGGTCAGAATAACACTTCAAAATTTTCAAAACACTTTCTTGCATATCATTAGTACCTTGAACAAAAATAATGCTATCATTTGCAAACATGAGATGAGAACTAGAGTTGCAATCCTTACTCCTTTAATAATACCCTGAAACAGTACCTCCATTAAGGCCAGAGGCAAGGGATTAAGGTGAAAGTGGATACCTTATGCCACATTGAGGGAAAAGAATTTTACCTGGGTAACCATTCATTAGAATCCGATAAGAAACCGAACAGATGCACTGCTAAATCAAATTGATCTAATGACGACTAAAATTAAAATTTTCCAGCACAACCAAAATGAGGTCCCAGCTAAGTCAATTATTGAAAGAATATGTGTGAATAACAACAATGACATAGTGAACAGAAAGTCTTACTCCTCACTGCAAAGTTTGGCCTCCACAGAGAGAGTGATTTTTAAAATAAAAATATATATAATTTTAAAAAAAAAATCAAGCAGTTTATTTAATAAAAAGCTGTAAGATGAAGATTGGAAGTGCAGGGGAGACTATTAATCATCTACTCTTGCATTGCCCGATAGCCAGAGTGTTGGGGAGTATGGTGTTCATACTCTTTGGGGCATCTTGGGTTATGCCCAAGGATGTTGTGGAGCTTACTGCTAGTTGGCCAGGGAAATTCAGAAAACATAGAAATGGGGTTATTTGGAACTTGGCTCCTCATTGTTTGATGTGGGGCTTTGGAGGGAGAGCAATGCCCAGATTTTTGAAGGCACCGAAAGAGCAATTCATGAGCTGAAAATGACCTTCTTACAGACTTTTCTTGGGTGGACAAATGCATCCAGCGTTTCCTTTTTTACTTCCTTGACTGATTTGCTTGATAGTTGTAGCTTTTGTACTTTTTAGTTTCTATTTGTTCTCTCATTTTCCTCAATACACGTCCTATGTGCTTTGGTTTTTGTTTTGTACTGTCCTCTTTTTCTATCAATGAAGCTTATTTACTTATTAAAAAAAAGATTGGAAGTGATAGCACAAACAAATGTGCACAAAGAGTCACACTTGGAATTGACTTCAGTTGTACTTTACAACCAAAACAAAACATTTGAAAGTGTAGCCAAAGACAATGACAAAAAACTATTATGAGTTAAGGCTTGTATCATCCATCAACATGCTCACAGTAATACAACCCTAGATGTTAGTTAATGGTATTTGAGAAAAAGAATATATATCCTTGAGCATTCAATGTTACTTATTTGTAGGGTACTATCCCTTCCTCAACAATAATTGATCACTCATGTACTGTTTTTATTCATAACACCAATATCTTCTTTCTTAAATTGCTTAAGGCAAATCTTTAACCATTCTCAAAAAGATACTCTTTAACCATCCTTATATCTTTAACTCCAATATCTTCTTTCTTAAATTTCTTTAACCTAAAGAATAAAGTAAAAACATTAGCACCATAAAAGATGAAATAGGTTTCAGCATTATAAATAATGAAAGAGTTGTTAGCTTAGTTTCTTGGTCGTTATTTTTTGGGACTAGTTTTAGGATTTCGGGTTGAGTTCCATCTGTAACTTGCATGTCTAATGTCTATAAGGAAATGCTTCCCATTCCTACAGCCTATTGCTGCCCGCAAGTATAGTAGTTATAAGTAGCTGTCTTCTATTTGCCTAGTTTTCCTCTATTTTTTCCACCAATGTTGGTATTTTGCTTCTACTTCATACAATTGCATAATAGAAAATACTAACTCATTCAAACTCACAAGAGATTAAGAGAGGGAAAAGAAATGAAATGGAGTCAACAAAAAAATACATCTAAGCATAAATACTTTATTGGGAAAATTAATGCAAATCATGCTCAGGAAGGAAAGAAAGAAAGAAAGAAAGAAAAAAAGAAGAAAAAAGAAGAAGAAGATTCCAGAACAGGAGTATAACCAGGTCATTTCGATTCTTAATCACCAAAAGCAGGCAGTGCTTGCTGGTGAACTGCTTTCACAATTAACGTTACTCTATAAATGCAGAATAAAATTTTAGCATAAACGGATCAAACTTGACCGAATAAGAAACTTATTAGATGAATAATAAACAAGAACATTTAGTATGAATTTGAAAACAAGAAGTTAAAAGGGATCCCCTGTCACAATAAAATTGCCAGCAAAAAAAATTTGAGCACTTCTATGTATATATTGCAAATCAAAAGTGGCAGGAAACATGAAATTCTCTTGATAAACAAGCTTGCTCAAAGTTGATAACCAACACTAACCACTTTTTTTATTTTTTATTTATATAAGTAATAAGTGATTAATTTAAAAAAAAAAAGAAAAAAGTGGACAACGAATTTAAGTATAAATGCTATGTACTCAATTATCCTTTATAAGCTATTTATCCTAAAGATAAAGCCACTTAATTAAGGAAATCAATCATCAATAAGAAGAATTAATAGAAGTGTCATATCGAAAAGGAGTCAAAATCTTCTGTTTCACTTTTCTTGCTCCACTTTATACTCTACCAATAAAAACTTGTCACGTATTCATCTAATTAATTAAATACTATCATTATTCACTTATTAATGCTACCGTTATTAATTGATAGTAGTATTTAATTAATTAGGTGAACACGTGGCAAGTTTTTATTAGTAGGTATAGAGTCGAGCAAGAAAAGTGGGACAGAAAATTTGTAGTCATCGTAAAGTATATATTCTTATCTAATGTATGATACGATCAATGCCAAGTATATATAAATAACAAAAGTATAAACCAGGTAAAAAGAAGAAGCACGAAGTGCATTTTACCTATTTCCTCAGTATGTATCTGCACTGTTGGCGGCTTTGTCGAGCAAAACTAGACTCTCCACATAATAATCAACAATAGTTTTCTTATATCCAATAATCCTAAGATCCTTAGTCTCTTGAGTCTTAAGATCCAGCGAAATGAGGCGTCCTCTATCCAATTTTAATATAACCTCACCACTCCTTAGAAAACCTAGTGCCAGTATGCTATCACGTGCATCAAAGAAATCTAGATAAAATAGAGATAAACTTAAAACTTTAGTCCACGAGGACACAACACCATACTCTTTCATCACCCAGATATGGAGAAAGCCATTATCCTTTAGAAACAAGGCAATGGAATTCCTATATACAGAAATAGAACCGAGCATCAGACCCGTATGACCTGGAAATTCTGGCAGGAGTATCTCATGGAAAACCTCGTCACCCAAATCGAAAACCAGAACAAAATTATGAAACTTATTATCACTAACTCTAGATGCAACCCAATGCAGAGCCCCGTTGATAAATGTCTGTGGGTCGCGCCGAAAGAAGGCTATGGGAGCCAAACCAGTCCTAAGGATTCTCCATTGGCCAGTGGAGAGTGTGTAAATCTCAGGGACAGTACTTTCCCGCAAAGTCACAACCCTGACTACTTTATAATCTTTAGTTTTGGGATCAAATCCAAACCCAATAGCAGCGTCGAACGGACCATGCGTAGCGTAGGTGATATTGGGTGAAGGAAGCTTCAGTAACTTTCCAACACACGGGTTCCAAAGACAGAAGCTATAATCACCGCGGAAAAAGTTGGAAAGGAAGAGAAGGCCGTTACAAGTACCCACCACTCTGTATTTTCCGTTATGGGGATCAAGGTGGTCAGGAGCATGGAAAGGGTAATCAAACCTGGCGTGCTGGGTGAAATCAGCATCATCTTCGTTATACAATGCGTAAAACTGTTTCCAATTCTCTGAGCGGAGGCTGAAGAAGAGGAGGTTTTGGTTTTTGTTGAGGGAGTGGTGGAGATGGGTGGAAATGAAAGTTGGGTTTTTGATTAGTGATTTCCATGCTTTTGAAACTGAGGTACAGATGATTATGGATTTGATGGGTAGGAAAACCAAAATATTGGTAAGAATCTCATCGGGTAAGGATCCCCATGGAATTATTAAGTTGGTGGTTGTGTTGTCTGACATTGCCGCTTCCCCAAAGAGAGAGACAAGGGTTTAAAGAGCTGTAGCAAGGAGTGGCGAAGCCGTTTTAGGGAAGAACAGTCATGGAAGCAGAACGGGGTGTCAAGGGTGAGAGAGTAAAGAGGAAGTGTTTTTGTTAGAGCATCCTAAATTTTTTTGGGACCCGCTCTCCTCCGGTTAAAAGGCCTCTCATTATCTCCTGAGGGACACGTGGCTAATAAAATATCCTAAGGCCCAAATCTAGCCGACTCAAAATATAATTTCTCTCTCTTTACCAAAACCCAAACCCTTCAGCAGCCTCCCACCAAACCCACCACACATACACCACCAGCCTTGGCCATGAATGGCAAGGAGCCATAAGAAAGGTGCCCGAGACACCACGAAAGTATGAGAAGTGCTGATGGCGCTGTCAGTCACCCATACACCAACGTTTATTCTGTATCAAATTGCTGAATCACAATACTAGATCTTCTGCTATAACATTTGAAACTTTGATTTAGGACGATGTTATACGAAAATCTAAATCTAGAATTGAGGGATTTTCTCATCATTATCTATCGAAGTCGCTAGGATTTTCTCACTTGGAAAAATTGCTTTAAGTACGAAGCTCATGAATTAAAACTACACAAGTTTCGGCTAAAAGTTCTAATTCTAACATCAAAGTTTTTTTTTTTTTTTTAAAAAAAAAAACCCTCTTTTACCTCACAAATCTTCATCTCATTAGAAAGTTCACTTGGTAATTTTAATTCTTTGTTTCTATTCCAAATTCCACACTTTGCACTGTCTGGTCTTTTGAGAAAGTGTAAGAAAAGATTGAAAAATTGAAATCTTGAAGTTTTTATCCTAAAATGGAAGTTAATTTTTATCTGGGTAGTTTTTTTTTTTTTTCTTCATATGTTTACTTAAAACCCAGTGTGAGAGACCTCACCTGAGTGGTGCCCCTAAAAAAAAAAAAAAGGCGTGATTTTTGTAGTGTGCTTTTTAGGGCACCTCTCTTTTTGGGTAAGTATAGTGTGGAGTTGCTACTTATTTTTTATGTACAAAAAATAAGAAAAACTAAATACAAAATACATGACTAAATTGTTTTATTTCATTGATTGAATAATAAAATACAAATTTGAAAATTTGAACTTTATATGTCTTTGGGTCCTAGTTACAATCTAACAAATATACATGTCTTTTTGTCCTAATTACAATCTACCCAAAATAAAAAGTAAAGATAAGACTATATCTACTTAACCAAAGACCTTAATTCGGAGGCTAGGTTACAAAATGGGAAGGTGTTAAGCTTCCATTTTGCCCAGACAGAATTTGGTCTTCTAGACTCTTATAACCAATATACTATTTTATGCATGTCATGAATGATATATTGAACATGTGAAATAAACTAAACCATACAAAACCATTTATGAACGTATCCTCTATTTGTTTTTAAAAATTTCAAATTTGTTTTAATGATTAGAAAAAATTGATTTTGAAAAATCTGATCTGTATTTTGTATGAGTAAAAAGAAAGGTTTTTTAAAGAGAAAATTCAAAAATGTTTTTATTTAATAAAACAAAGTTTTTTTTTTTTGTAATTTTAAAAAATTCAAATCTGTTTTTCAATAGATAAAAGAAAATGGTTTTGAGTTTTATAAAAGATCAGATTTGTTTTGGTGATGACAAAAAAAATGGTTTTATATAACAGAAAAATCATATTTGTTTTCTATACTTGAAAAAGATATGTTTTTCTATGGAGAGGATCTCATTCATAAAATGATTTCATGCTACATGACTCAAACAAAACAACAATTCACAATCTCTTTCTTAATTTAAAAAATTTGCATGCATTAAAAAAATCAGATTTGTATCTAAAAAAGATACAAAATCTGTTTTTATTTTAAGAAAAATTCAAATCTACATCTAAGGTAGATGTAGATCCGTTTTATTTTGAAGAAAAATTCAGATCTACATCTAAGAAGATGTAGATCCAGTTTATTTTAAAGAAAAAGAGTTAAGTACATGCAAATCTTTAAAACTAAGAAATAGATTATAGTGACAATAAAATAATTAAGAACATATTTGATAATCTAAATTAATATATCAGAATATGAATATTCAAAACTAGAAAGCATTCATCATCATGATAAGAGAAGCATAAGAAGAAGGGTTAGAAAGCAACCTCTTGCATGAGCACCCTTTTTACTTGAGAGGGTCTTTTAGGGTTCAAATAAACTTATTTAGTTCTCTTTGAAACCTAAAAACCCTAATTCTTGTAGCAAATCTTAGAGAGGATCAAAGAATATCAACAACTTGTAAGTCTTAAAACGTATGGCTCTCAGAGTGTAAAAAAAAATGCTGAATTATGAGACCCAGCCTCTATTTATAAAGGCCATAAATCTTTAAAAAATAGGCACGAACGATTAGGATGTGAATCCAAACTCATCCTTTTGCGAAAATGTCGAAAAATGTGTGTCTTATCGTCACCTGAAGACCGTTGAGCCAAAGCCTAAAGAAGGGCAATTCGGCACTCCAAAAGTGCCGAATTGGCTCTTGAATGCTAAATGTACTTCCGTGTTTGGGTGCCATTTAGACTCTCATTCTAGGGTTTTTTGACCGGTCCTTGTATCTAGATGTGTTTTCATCCTCCGTCCATGATTTTTTTAATCTCTTTTCTAGATAATTTGGGCTTTTTAAAAATAATTATTTTGTGGATAAATCCCTTAAAATAAATCTTGATAAAGTTCAGATTATTCACAATTTTATTGTTATCCAATCATCCATTTTATTCCTATGCATGCATCCCTATCTTAAACACTAATTATCAACCAATCACACAATTATTTAATTAATTTTAATTGTTCAATCAATCAGAATTAATTTAAATTAATCGTGTGTGGTCGACTCTACCTAAACACAATGCATATGGATCATGCAAACGTGATCATGCGATGTCTTTCGATTCGATGGTTTGATTTAGAAATTGGACCAACCGTTGTGAACGTTAGAATCTCAAGATCATTGTATGATATGCAATGAATGAATTGATGCATGCAATGAAAGAGCAAATTGATGCATGTGATGCAAAATACAAATGATGCATGTAATGCAAGAATGATTTTTGGTACATAGATGGTCAGTCTAGTCATCTTCCTTGATTAAATTATGGGTGCAAAATCGAGTGTCTACACCCAGATGGAGCATCGAATAGGAATAGCCATGTTTTGTGAAATTCATCTACCTAATTTTTTTCTTTTAAATCTCAAAATTTAAAAACTAAGCCAAGGAAAATGCTAGAATTGGATTACATTTTCCTCAGTTTCTCGATATCAATCGGTGGCCAATTTTACAGCTTCGACACCATTCTGATGGATTCTTGCCGTCTATTGCCAAGGGTGTTGTTGAATGGGCGGTGATTTCCAAGTTTAGCAAGGATCGTGAAGAAGGATTTGGGTTTGAGAAGAAGAGAGAAAAATTATGTTTTGATGTGGCTTCCTTTTGACCCTTAGATTTTTTATTAGCCACGTGTTTCTCATCAGTGTAAAAACGGGAGGGGAGCCAGTCCCAATTTTTTTAGCTATTTAGCCCAACAAAAAGCTACTTTATCTACTCATTTTACAAAACATCCCGCAGTAGTGGATTTATTTTAGCTTTCAACATAATAAAATAATATAAACATCACAATAAAATAATATATCTACTAAAATAAAATAATGCATCTAACCCCCGCCACCACCACTTCATACAGCCCACCACCACCACCACCCTGCCCACAGTCTACTCCTACTGCCACCATAACCACCAAAATCAGGCCATAGCTACCTAAGAAAATCAACCCAGAACCATAAAAATAAAACCCATAGAGCTATGATCACAGACCTAACAATCCAAAACCAGAAAAATTCCATGAACCTAGAAAAATTCCTGCAAAAAGGAGTGAACAGAGAGTGGAAGGCTTCAGCAAAGAGTGGATCGGCCGGTGAGGAGTGAATGGAGTTAGGTCAGCGAGTGGTTGGCCAGTGAGAGTTTTTGCTTTGTGGAGATGGGTCAGTGGCAGAGCTTTGAAAATGGTGAGCTTTGGAGAAATGGCAAAAACGAAAAAAGGCAAAAAAATAAGGGAAAGGCCGGCGAGAGTATAAGCTTGAGAGTTGATTTGAGGAGAGAGAGAGAGAATGAGAGCGATGGGCAGAAAGAGAAAAGAAATAAAGAATTAAAAAAATAAGTAAAGAAGTATTATTTTAATATGTGTAGGAATTAAAAAAATATTTTAAAGTTTTAGCTTTACCTTCTGTATGACGCCAAAAGTAGCTTCGTGCAGAGGCCTAAGCTAAATTTTTTTAGCTTTACATACATTGATGCAGAGCATTTTTTTTTTGTTTTGGTGAAGCTAAAATAGCTATATAGCTATTTATCTTCATTGTTATGAATGCTCTTACACAGTACTCGACTGATTTAACTGAGCTTGTTATGGTACCCAACAAGTGTTTATGTCTGGTTCGTGGGATTTTTTTTTGGGCAGAATAACATCCATTTTCAAACAATTTTGTTAGTTAATAACGTTCCTAAATTATTTAGCATACCAACATCTTGAGTTTCTTAGACTCGAGTTCACTGTATCAAATCGAGCATAAAAGAACTTGAGTTCTACGAGGAAAAGTGGAATTTTGAATCCGTTAAAGCATTTATATGTTGGCGTTTCTAAAATTTCTTCTTATTTTAGGTTAAGAATTGACTTTTATTATTTTAGCTAACTCCTTTTTAAAACACTCACATTTCTTTTTTCTATTAAAATATTAGATTTTTTAAATTACATTATGTTATTTCTCCCCTTTTTAAAACACAAAAAGGAATAAAATGAATGTTTCGGAAATGTTCAATACTTCCTTTAATATGTAAAAAATGCTGTAACAATTTGTTATTTTGGGGATGTGTAAATTATTTTAGGAAATAAGTAAGGAGGCCAATATGAAGGTTCGTTACTTCTTTTGGAATTCATTTCCAAAATTCTATCTCTTAACCATTTTTAGGGAGGCTAATGTGAATGGTCTTATAAATGTTCTTACAAATTGTTATTCTTTCTCGGAATGGTTTATCACTTTTAACTCATTAGCTTCTAGCTGGCCCTGCCCTCTCTACTTTATCTTTTTCCTTTTTCTATTCAACGGATTTTGGGCCTCTTCTTAAATCAGTGAAGGGCTTTCCAACCCTAAAGGCCTGAATTGCCCATTTGATTTTTTTTAGTAAGATTTTTGCCTACCAGGGTTTGCTTGGTGTAGATTAGAGCCTTGGGTTTTGAGGAAGAGCATCATGGGCTTCAAGCCCGACCCATGAGATGAAAGAATGTGGGCTCTTGGGCTCAAAACGTGAAGTAATAAATTTTTGGGCTGTTAAGTCCGTTCTGTGTGGTAAGGAAATTTGGACTCTCATGCCTACCTTGTGTTGTAATGGATTTTGGGTTTCGAGCCCGTTTTGAATTGCAGTGAGCTTCAGGCCCAGTCCTTTAGAGATTTGGAGATTGGGCAAAAGGCCTACTCAAGTAGGCCTAAAAACACCCAATGAGACTGTTGTGTGGCACATGAAAAACACACTATCTTTTACCCTTGAATCTCCTTTTAAGATGAAGAATATAATACAAAAATAAATATCAACAGAAAAGCACCTGGGCTCTTGGCATTATTGAAGAATGAACAGTTAGGTAACAACACTATTTTTATGCATAAAGAAGTTCATTAGAAATTATTTTTGGATACAAGTAAAGCACAAATACAAAGTCCGAGAACAACATAAACATCACCAGCAAAGTATGCCCTCCCAGGTTATATTAATATAATCTGAAACAGCATTAAACTAATTCAACAACCCATTCCAATATTCTCTATCTACATACTTAAGTACATTACCAAACTCACTCCTTAATACCCTTATGACTTTGAAAACAGGTTCCAATCTCCAGTTTATGCAATCATCTTCAAGGAGCTTTTGCAAGAAGTTTTTATTCTGCATCACCACAATGGCACTATGAAGTCCCTTTCTCTATTTGCCATCATCGGTTCTCCAAGTGAAATGAAAGTTGCTTCACTTTTACATGACACAGTTAGCAATCCATAATCCGCTTATTCCCTGATCTGTCCCTGCACTTAAAAGCACATTCACCAAACTTTCTCCTATTAGAATAGACACCTGCCAGAAAACAAAACTACTTGCCATCCTACACAGTGACCAAAATTGTAAAAATCTCTTTCACTAATCACTGCTTTTTATTGAACTCTGCAATTCATCATCAAAATTCTAGTACTTCCATGCAGTTAACCATTCACTTTCAGCTAAACTCTACCACAACTTTAGGTTGAGCTTAAACCATCTAGAATTCAAAAAAAAAAAACCTTTGCCCCTAAAAACCATATATAAACCATAAAACACCCACTATCACAGCCACAATAGCTGCATTATAAAATTTATTTTCAGAGAGAACATACAACCATCATACTAATCACAACCTTTCTGATTGGGTTTGCTAAGAATCCATTCTAATACCACACACTGAAGCAAACCAAATTTGGACAAGAGAAAAACAAAGGTTCCACAGTTTCCTCATACTTACCACACATCACATGTGAATCAGAAAATACAACTTTTCTTCTACTTAGTTCAGACTTCACAGGAAAAGATTATTAATTATCTTCCACAGAAAAATGTGGCAATTAAAAGTTTCCTAACGAGAGGATACTTAAGACAAAATCTGTCACGATCAATTAGACCTGCAACAGTTTGCACAGAAACTCTCATCTCCCAATCTACCTTGTCCTTCATCATAAACCAAGGATGATTCAGTCAAAATGAATTACCATCCCCAATACACCATTTATTTATTTATTTTATTGGTTAATTACACAGGTACCCGATGAGTCTTACCTATAAACTTGCCCTCCAATCCATCTAACAGTTTTAAGGGGAGGAAGTGTCAGTTGAGCAAGAGATCATTGGCAACCCACGATCTCGCCATTAGGTTCAGTCAACAAGAAAGTATACCTTTCCAACCCTAAGAGTTAGAAGGCTTAACCTTGACAACACCTTAGACAACAGACAATTTAAAATATAAATAACTCCCCAGTTTTGCTTTGCTATCAAAGCCTTATTCAGAGGATCCATTTCTCTACATTCTAACAATCGTTCTTAGATGAAAAGCTAACATACCAGTTTAATAAATAATTTTCCTGATCCCTTCATTATGACCTCAGAAAAAAAAATCCAAATCCTTCTATCAATATCTTTACAAATTGCATGATGCACTTTAAAGTTTGAAAAAGGGTAAACAGGCAATGAACTCAAAACAGTTTTGATTAAAGTTAATCTACCTACCTGAGACCACAAATTTTCCTTCCATCACTGTGGTTTTTGAGATATCTTTTCAACAACAGTTCTACAAAGCTCTGTTTTTTTCTGATCCATATCTAAGTTAGACCCAAATACTTACTAGGTCCATCATCTTTTCTTACCTTAAGAAGAGCCAACGGGGTTTATATCCTGTTCAGGAGTGTTAGGACTGAAAAACACCTCAGATTTTTCAAAATTACAATTTGTCCAGAAAGGTCACAAAAACACTTCAAAATTTCAGAACACTTTCTTGCATATCATTAGTACCTTGAACAAAAATAATGCTATCATCTGCAAACATGAGATGAGAACTAGAGTTGCAATCCTTACTCCTTTAATAACACCCTGAAACAGTCCCTCCATTAAGGCCAGAGACAAGGGATTAAGGTGAAAGTGGATACCTTATGCCACATTGAGGGAAAAAATTTTACCGGGGTAACCATTCATTAGAATCCGATAAGAAACTGAGCAGATGCATTGCTAAATCAAATTGATCTAATGAGGACTAAAATTAAAATTTTCCAGCACAACCAAAATGAGGTCCCAGCTAAGTCTATCATTGAAAAAATATTTGTGAATAAGAACAATGACATAGTGAGCAGAAAGTCTTACTCCTCACTGCAAAGTTTGGCCTCCACAGAGAGAGTGATTTTTAAAATTTAAAAATATAATTAAAAAAAAAAATCAAGCAGTCTATTTGATAAAAAGCTGTAAGATGAAGGTTGGAAGTGCAGGGGAGACTATTAATCATCTACTCTTGCATTGCCCGATAGCCAGAGTGTTGGGGAGTATGGTGTTCGTACTCTTTTGGGTATCTTGGGTTATGCCCAAGGAAGTTGTGGAGCTTACTGCTAGCTGGCCAGGAAAATTCAGAAAACGTAGAAATGGGGTTATTTGGAACTTGGTTCCTCACTGTTTGATGTGGGGCATTTGGAGGGAGAGCAATGCCCAGATTTTTGAAGGCACCGAAAGAGCAATTCATGAGCTGAAAATGACCTTCTTACAGACTTTTCTTGGGTGGACAAATGCATCCAGCGTTTCCTTTTTTACTTCCTTGACTGATTTGCTTGATAGTTGTAGCTTTTGTACTTTTTAGTTTCTATTTGTTCTCTCATTTTCCTCAATACACGTCCTATGTGCTTTGGTTTTTGTTTTGTACTGTCCTCTTTTTCTATCAATGAAGCTTATTTACTTATCAAAAAAAAGAAGAAGATTGGAAGTGATAGCACAAACAAATGTGCACAAAGAGTCACACTTGAAATTGAATTCAGTTGTACTTCACAACCAAAACAAAACATTTGAAAGTGTAGCCAAAGACAACGACAAAAAACTATTACGAGTTAAGGCTTGTATCATCCATCAACATGCTCACAGTAATACAACCCTAGCAGTTAGTAAACGGAATTTGAGAAAAAGTATATATCCTTGAGCGTTCAATGTTACTTATTTGTAGGGTACTAGCCCTTCCTCAACAATAATTGATCACTCATGTACTGTTTTTATTCATAACACCAATATCTTCATTCTTAAATTGCTTAAGGTAAATCTTTAACCATTCTCAAAAAGATACTCTTTAACCATCCTTAAATCTTTAACACCAATATCTTTCTTAAATTTCTTTATCCTAAAGAATAAAGTAAAAACATAAGCACCTTAAAAGATGAAATTGTTTTTAGCATTATAAATCAATGAAAGAGTTGTTAGCTTAGTTTCTTGGTCGTTATTTTTTGGGACTAGTTTTAGGATTTCAGGTTGAGTTCCACCTTTAACTTGCATGTCTAATGTCTATAAGGAAATGCTTCCCATTCCTACAGCCTATTGCTGCCCACAAGTATAGTAGTTATAAGTTGCTGTCTTCTATTTGCCTAGTTTTCCTCTTTATTTTTTCCACCGATGTTGGTATTTTGCTTCTACTTAATACAATTGTGTAATAGAAAATACTAACTCATTCACAACTCACAAGAGATTAAGAGAGGGAAAAGAAATATAATGGAGTAAACAAAAAAATACATCCAAGCATAAGTACTTTATTGGAACTAAAAAAAATTAATGCAAATCATGCTAAGGAAGGAAAGATTAAAAAATAAAAAAGATTCCAGAAGAGGAGTATAAACAGGTCATTTCAATTCTTAATCACCAAAAGCAAGCAATGCTTGCTGGTGAACTGCTTTCTCAATTAATGTTGCTCTGTAAATGCAGAAGAAAATTTTTAGCATAAACAGATCAAACTTGACCAAATAAGAAACTTATTAGATGAATAATTAACAAGAACAAGAACATTTAGTATAAGTTTGAAAACATGAAGTTAAAAGGGATCACCTGTCACAATAAAATTGCCAGCAAAGAAAATTTGAGCACTTCTATGCATACATTGTAAATCAAAAGTGGCAGGAAACATGAAATTCTCTTTGATAAACAAGCTTGCTCAAATTTGATAACCAACATTAACCAATTTTATTTTTAATTTTTTATTATTTTATATATGAGAAATAAATATTTAATTTTAATAGAAAATTTGAAATGTGGATAATGAATGTATACATGCTATGTACTCAATTATCCTTTATAAGCTATTTATCCTAAAAATAAAGCCACTTAATTAAGGTAATCAATCATCAATAAGAAGAATTAATAGAGGTGTCATATTGAAAAGTATATATTCTTATCTAATGTATGATATGATCAATGCCAAGTATATATAAAGAACAAAAGTAAAAACCAGGGAAATAGAAGAAGCATGAAATGCATTTTACCTATTTCCTCAGTATGTATCTGCACTGTTGGCAGCTTTGTCAAGCAAAACTAGACTCTCCACATAATAATCAACAATAGTTTTCTCAAATCCAATAATCCTAAGATCCTTCATCTCTTGAGTCTCAAGATCCTGCGAAATGAGATGTCCTCCATCCAATTTTAATATAACCTCACCATTCCTTCGAAAACCTAGTGCCCTCCGTATGCTATCACCTACACCTAAGAAACCTTGACTAGAAAAAGGTAGACTTAAAACTTTAGTCCACGAGGACACAACACCATTCTCTTTCATCATCCAGATATGGAGAAAGCCATTATCCTTTTGAAACAAGGCAATGGATTCCTATATACAGAAATAGAACCGGACATCAGACCAGTATGACCTGGAAATTCTGGCAGGGGTATCTCATAGAAAACCTCCTCACCCAAATCGAAAACCAGAACAAAATTATGAAACTTTTTATCACTAACTCTAAATGCAACCCAATGCAGAGCCCCGTTGATAAATGTCTGTGGGTCACGCCGAAATAAAGTGCATATGGGAGCCAAACCAGTCCTAAGTATTCTCCATTGACCAGTGAAGAGTGTGTAAACCTCAACCTGGGGTCGAGCCTTTTCAAGGTCAATACTTTCCAGCAAAGTCACAACCCTGACCACTTTATAATCTTTAGTTTTGGGATCAAATCCAAACCCAATAGAGGCGTCGAACCCACCATGCGTAGCGTAGGTCACATTGGGTGAAGGAAGTTTCAGTAACTTTCCAACACATGGGTTCCAAAGACATAAGCTATTGTTATGGGGATCAAGGTGGAAAACACTGGAAAGGAAGAGCAGGCCGTTATAAGTACCCACCACTCTGCATTTTCTGTTATGGGGATCAAGGTCAGGAGCATGGAAAGGGTAATCAAACCTGGCGTGTTGAGTGAAATCAGCATCATCTTCGTTATGCAATGCGCAAAATTCTTTCCGATTCTCTGAGCGGAGGCTGAAGAAGAGGAGGTTTTGGTTTTTGTTGAGCGAGTGGTGGAGATGGGTGGAAATGAAAGTTGGGTTTTTGATTAGTGATTTCCATGCTTTTGAAACTGAGATACAGATGATTATGGATTTGATGGGTAGGAAAACGAAAATATTGGTAAGAATCTCATTAGGTAAGGATTCCCATGGAATTATTAAGTTGGTGGTTGTGTTGTCTGACATTGCCGCTTCCCCAAAGAGAGAGACAAGGGTTTGAAGAGCTGTAGGAAGGAGTGGCGAAGCCGTTTTAGGGAAGAACAACCATGATCGCAGAGAGAGGGGGCGTTCAAGGTTGAGAGAGCAAAGAGGAAGTGTTTTTGTTACACGGTACTAGACTGATTTAACTGAGCTATTTATGGTACCCAACCAGTGTTTATGTCTGGTTTGTGGGATTTATTTATTTTAAATAACCCTCCATTTTCAAAGAACCTTTTTTTAGTTAACAACGTTTCTAAACTATTTAATAAACTAACTCCTCGAGTTTCTTAGACTTGAGTTTACTATAACAAATTGAGCACAAAAGATCTCAAGTTCTACGAGGAACTCGAGCTTATGAGACTTGAGTTTCTTACAACCCAGTTCCTTCTTCAACCTTCAGTTCCTACATTACCAATTCCATCAAAACCTTCCTCAGATGTTTGATCTTCCTCACAGATCCAGTGGCAGCTCCAGGTATTTTGTCCAAGGTATTCCTCAAGAAGCATAAATTACATAATCATATTTCTTTTTAACCTTTAGGTTTGATTCAATGTGATTAATTTCGTTCCGTTTCGGCCGAAAAATATTGTGTTGGTAAACAAGTTGGAACAGTAACCCATCCTATTTCACTTTGAAAAAATTTCGGGTAATTCTAGTTTGTTTTGGGACGTTTTGGTAAATACCGGCTGAAATCCAAGATTTGGCTGGCATGAAGTTTGTACTTAAAAAAAAATGTTCTTAAAACCAAAACAAATTTGCATTTTGTACATCGAAAAACTTCAAAAGGAAAAAAAAAATGAACAAAGGTACTTGTACAGCTAAAAAAAATCGTATTGAGAAATTTGAAACTCAAAACTTGAGAAGAGACACTGCCGCATTGGTATTGGTAGACGACATAGAAATTACGAGCAAGGAGGAAGATAAAATGTAAATGTAAAAGTGTAGACGAAGATGTAATAAAATTTAAAATGTAGATGTAAAAGTATTTGGGAATTGCTTATTTTGCTTAAACTGAGTTTTTTTTTATTGAAAATATTGTAGATAAAAGTAAAAATCAGCTGAAATAGTACAGTGAGGTTCATGAATAGTACTAAAAAGAGCAGTAGGGTACATGAATAGTAACAAAAATAAATTGAATAGTAAAATAAGCTGGTTAAAAATAATTTATCCAAACACACACGAGAAGTGTAGAAATCGAGGAGATAGAAGACATGTGTGGTTAAGAATAAACAAGAGAAAAAGTTAAAAATGAGAAGTAATAGATGTCTAGTGATAATAAAAGATTGAAAATTGTGTTGTATTGGGTAGTGTGTTTAGTCAAAGAATCAAGCCACTTCCCAGTGATAATCTTCCTCACAAATCAGATCCAAGCAAAATCTCCACCACCTCATACCGGTTCGATCAAAACCTTTCTCATAGGTCCTTATAAATATCTCACTAGCAAAACCAAACCAAAAAAATACACAAAACCAATCGCGCCACCACCTCATCTCGATCGAAGCCTACAAACCCAAACCCAAACCCAACAATCGCGCCACTACCTCATCCTGATTAGAACCTACAAATCCATACCCAACAATTGCACCACCACCTCATTCTGATTGGAACTTGCAAACCTAAATGCAACAAATGCTATTCATTTAAATTGGAGGTGAGCTCTGGTGGGGAATAAGAGATATGAACAAGACAGAAACCTTGGTGATGGGCTTCGGCCTTGGAGGCCTAATTTCGGCTTTGATGTAGAGAAAAAACCAAAGAGAAGAAGGTTCAGAGAGAGAAGAAGAAATCAGAAAGAAGAAAGAAATAGGTTCGAGTTTTTATTTTTTATTTTTTGGGTTTCTTTTAAGGAACTCGAGTCTATGAGACTCAATTTCCATTGCTAGAACGTGAAACTTGAGTTTGTTAGGCTTGAGTTGCTATAGTGAACTTGAGTCTAAAAGACTTGAGATATTAGTTTGCTAAATAATTTGGAAACATTGTTAACTAATGAAATTATTTAAAAATTGGTGTTATTTTGCAAAGAAATCCCTACTTTGTGGTAACACTGACAAAACAAAAAGGATAGAATTAGATATGGGTTGGTGCTAAACATGCCTCTTTTTTTTTTGGCTACTGTGAGAGACAGATAATGGTGAAAGAGAGTAAGAGTCTAAGAGAGACCTTTTATTTATTTACAATGGATTACAATCCATCTTTAAAAAATGCAAAATATAATAAAAACATTAGTTATTTTTACTTGTCTAATTCTAGCTATGGAAAAAAAAAATGAATGAAGAGGATTTAAACTCATGGTTAATAGATAATTTTGGCAAAAATATTCTTTTCGGTTTTGAAATATTATCTATATTCTATTTTTGTACTTAAAGTTTAAAAGGTTCTATTTTTGTTCTTGTGACAGATCTTAAACAATTTGTTAAGGATTTATAATTGACTGAAAAAAATTTGGGGGACAAAGGCTTGGATGTATTTCCATTCTTGAAAATTTTATTGTCCCTCATCTATCTATTTTTTTTTAGATTTTTTGTCAGTGTGTGTAACATCATATCATATTATATATTATATATATAATAAAAGTTGGGCTTAGACGCTGTGGTTGCGCCATGTGGCTTCACCAAATTGCAGAAATTTTATTAAATTTTTAGATTTTTAAAGAACTAAAAAGGTATCGTATAGACTTTAATTCGTTCTTATCATTAAATAAAATTTGATTAACATTATTTTTTTATTTGTTAGGATATATTTCTTAAATTAACAGATAATATTTAACATACAAAAATTTAATTTAGATAATATTTATCATCTAAATTTTCAAAATTTTAATATTATTAAATTAATATTATTTTATTAGAATATCAAGCTACAAAACTTGATTATTAAGGGATAAGCACAATTTAAATTTTTCAAGAGGTGATTAATATAAATCTTTCCAATATATATATATCTCCAATAATTTGATAATCTCCATCTATTCCAGAAAATAGTATATATCTCCATTAATTTGATAATTTCTATGTTGATGACATTTAACACACACACATACATACATATATATATATATATATATATATATATATATATATATATATATCATATCATATCATATATAATAAAAGTTGGGCTTAGATGTCGTAGTTGCGCCATGTGACTTCACCAAATTGCAGAAATTTTATTAAATTTTTAGATTTTTAAAGAACTAAAAAGGAATAGTATAGACTCTAATTCATTCTTATCATTAAATAAAATTTGATTAACATTATTTTTTTTATTTGTTAGGATATATTTCTTAAATTAAGGGATAATATTTAACATACAAAAATTTAATTTAGATAATATTTATCATCTAATTAACATTGTTTTTTTTATTTGTTAGGATATATTTATTAAATTAGGGGATAATATTCAACATACAAAATTTAATTTAGATAATATTTATCATCTAAATTTTCAAAATTTTAATATTATTAAATTAATATTATTTTATCAGAACATCAAGCTACAAAACTTGATTATTAAGGGATAAACACAATCCAAATTCTTCAAGAGGTGATTAATATAAATCTATCTCAAGAAACAGTATATATCTTCAATAATTTGATAATCTCCATCTATTCATATGACCTTTTTTTAATTCCAATTTTTATGGGATAAAAACAAACACCTTGATTGGATATCTTTAATTTCAATAAGATTAAATGAATTATATTTCAAATGGAACTCTAACAATATATATAACCCCATATAACCTTTTTGGAGTGAAGCATATTTCAATATGTGAATGCCTAAACCCCATGACAATTCATGTATGCATTCTTTCATCTTTTATTATTATTATTATTATTTTCATTATTTTTATTTTCTTTAGTGTTATTATTGGCTTTTTGTCTTCATGTGATTTTAATTAATGAATTCAAAACATTCAAAGACATTGTCAAGTTTCTAAAGGCTCCTTCTTTGTTTTTGTATTTTGTTTTTATTAAATTGATTAGGTTTTGTATATTGGTTGCCTTTTGTTTAAACTAATTTTCTTAGCTTTGATCTAATTTATATGCTTAGGGTTAGGGTCTTAGAATTAATGATTAAATATGGTTAGAGTTAATAGATTAATTTTAACAATTTTCTTATTTAATTTTTATGTCACATCAAATTATCAAGATGTTGTACATGTGTATTCTTGAATTATCAAGATTATATTAATTTTAGATTTATCAATTGTTTAGTACATTTTTAAAAATAATTATCAATAAAAAATTCAACTTGGAATTATCAATTTAATTTAGTTTTAGGAAGAAATCTTACCCCTTATTTTAGTGAGATAATTATTTACACTTGATAATTTTTTCTATTATCTTTATTGAATATATTAAAATATATAATTATTTATACATTTATGTTATAAGCTTTTTCATAAAACCGTGCAATGCATGAGCCTATAACTAGTAAAGTATATTTTAGGAATAAAAATATAATCAAGACCTTATACGATTTAAATTTTGTTCAAATCTATCAACATCTTTACCAACTCTTTGAATTGAGAGCAACTAAGATGAACTAGAAAGATAGGCCATTATCTTATTATTGTAAAATCACTCTTTTTTTGGGGGTATTTCGATGCACCTTATCACAAACTAATTAGCATGGTATTGTCTAATTTGTGCCAAATAACCTATGCTTGTAACTCATATATATCTATATATATTTAAAAGCTAAAGTGTAACATTTATTGTTACTACGCTCCTATTGAGCCACATTAGCGGCCAGATCATCTACATATTTCTCATTCTCTTCATTACTTCCAACCTTAACATCTATTTTACCTTTTCATCTCTCCACTACACTCAACCTCAATTTAACTCTTCATCCATCGAGTGTCATTCTTGGAGATGTTAAACATATTAGATTGTCATTCAAACACTTTAGCAAACTTCTCGGGCAGGGCCAAAGGCTCATGGAGGTTGCTTGCATTCATACACTCATTTTTCAATTGTACGGTAATGTGAAGAAGCTCGTGAAATATGTTAAAATATATTATTAGCAACGCAATGTGTTATATTATGTTGTATATATGGATGCGGAAAGAGAAATATAGAATAGGAACACTGAGAACACGAGGGTTACATGGTTCAGCCTTGTCGGCCTACATCCACGGAGGAATCTCTTAAGGGCTACATCTTTATTGTATAAAAGTGTAGTACAATAACCTATGTTACAATGAACCCTAACATGAATATATATAGACAACTAAACCCTAGACTACTAGTACAAGCAGGACTGGGTTTGGACCTATTATATTGGGCTAATATGTGTAATATATCTCTAATACCCTCCCTCAAACTCAAGGTGAAAGCTCGATGAAGGCTTGAGGTTGGATAAGCATAAGAAGATCCTTGGAGATGCCTTGACGAATGTTTTTGAAGAAACCACAATGAATAATATGCCAATTGACCAATTTTGGAGTTTCAAATAAAGAAATAGAGTCCAAAATTGGAATCTACGCGAAATACTGAGCAAGATAAACCATTTCAAAAATTTTGACTTTTGGTCAATGGTCAACGCAAAAGTCAAACCCAAAAAGTCAAAGTCAACGGTTAGCGAAAGTCAACGACACATGGTCCAGGTAGGTTCCGGGTTTTTGGGTTGGGTCATGTATTAGACAGCAGAGATGCTGACGTGGACGTGCTTGCGTGGTTGCTAATGTGGTGTGATGACATCATCAGGTGACGTCAGATGACATTAGCGGCAGTTTTCGGTGCGTGGCAAGAGCGTGCGATGTTCACCGGCATGTGGAGGAGGAGCCAGAAGCTAGGGAGGCGCGTGGAAGCACGTGTAATATCCGATGACCTCCAGATTTCACAGGTTTATAGATCGGCGGGCAACAAGGCCATCAGTGCGGCGCGTGTAACCATAGAAGGATCTGAACCTGAGAAATCTACAGCGGCGCGTGAAGAAGTTGGTCAAAACGACGTAAGAACGTGGAGGCGCGTGCAGCCTTCAGTGGAGACTGGACTTCTAGGTTTTTTCTCATGGGAGGCCGTGGAGTACGTCAGTGTGATTGGTTTTGCTCGGGATCGAAAGATCTGTCAATCTATGCCTTGAATTTGGTAGTTTGATCAGCAAAACCGACGAAATCCGAGTGTTTTAGGGGCTGTGGGCGTGACATCGGTGACTGCTTCTGATAGTGACCACTGGGTGAAGGCAAGGGCATTGGAAGAACGCCAGAGATGTCCACAGGAACCAGAAAGTCAGAGGAATGGCTCTGATACCATGTTAATAATATAAAGTGAGAGAAAAAGACTGAATAGTCTGTATATTGATGTGTATATAACAATGTACAATAAAGAGCCTTATATAGGCTAGGTATGTGTGCAGTACAAGTAATATGAGTAAACTACAAATACAGTATACTAAGCTAAACCCAATGGGCTAAACTAGTCTAAGCTATACACTAACATCCCCCTTAAACTCGAGGTATCATACGTCTTATCACCATTATGTTGGATGGTCCCACTAGCTATCATGCATGGTCTCAGAATATGACTGTCTTCCTTAAGGGTCGTAAATTGTGGAGATATGTGACTGGTTCAATTCCTAAGCTAGTACCAAACCCTAAGTCCAAAGCCACAGCTGCTAAAGATGCCTCCAAGACTGTTATTGCAACGGATGATTATAAAGAACGCTTAGAGAAATGGGAGAGTATTCAGAGTAAGATCTTGTCTTGGTTTATCAATACCTCTATTCCTTCCATTCAGAATCTTCTTCCTCGTCTTGAGACTGCTGAGGCTGCTTGGAAATTTCTAGCCGATCGTTATAATTGTACTAATGATTCAAGCTTGGAGTTCCATATTGAATCAAAGCTTTATCAAATGGATGTGAAGAATGCTTTCCTCAATGGAGACCTCCAAGAAGAAATGTACATGCAACCACCCCCTGACTATCCACACTCAGGCAATCAAGTTTGTCGCCTTCCCCGTGCTCTTTATGGCCTCAAGCAGGCTCCTCGAGCTTGGTTTGAAAAGTTTAGCTCAGTTGTTGCTCAACAGGGTTTTACTTTGAGTCCTCATGACACTGCTCTCTTTGTCTGAAGATCCTCTGTTGGTATCACTCTTATTCTTCTTTATGTTGATCATATGATTATTACTAGAGACGATTCTGCATGTATCTACTCTCTTAAGCACTTAGTCAGCATTTTGAGATGAAAGACCTAGGTACTCTCAGCTTTTTTCTTGGGCTTAAGGTTACCTCATTCTCTAATGGATACTATCTTTCCCAAGCTAAATATGCTTCTAATCTGCTCTCCAAAGCCGGTATCACTGACAACAAGACTGTTTCCATTCCCTTGGAATACAATGCAAAACTCACACCCTTGGATGGTGAACTTATATCTGATGCTACTCACTATTGTCAGTTGGTTGGTAGTCTGATCTATCTCACTGTTACTCGTTCGGATATCTCACATGCCGTGGGTATGGTTAGTAAGTTCATGGATGCCCCTCGTTCTGTCCATTATGTTGCAACTCTTTAGATTCTTCAATATGTCAAGGGCACACTTTATCATGGTCTCCACTATTCCTCTCGGTCTTTTCTCGAGCTTCATGCGTATTCAGATGCAGACTGGGTAGGTGATCCGACTGATCGATGCTCTATCACAGGTTTCTATTTCTTGTTGGGTACTTCTCTTGTCTTGTGGCGTAGCAAGAAGCAGGATGTGGTTTCCTATTCCAGTACTGAGGTTGAGTACCGTGCCCTTACTGACACCACCTGTGAGCTTGTCTGGTTTCGCTGGCTCTTGGCTGACATGGATGCTCCACAGCCCACTGCCACTCCTCTTTATTGTAATAATCGTAGTGCTATCTACATTGCTCATAATCATGTCTTCCATGAACGCACCAAGTACATTGAGATCGACTGCCACATCACTCGCTAGCATCTTAAGAAAGGAAATCTCAAGTTGTTCTCCATCTCCTCTGCTGACCAGCTTGCTGATATCTTTACCAAGACTCACCCGTCGGGTCGTCTTCGAGATCTTATATCCAAATTCCAAACTCCAGTTGGCTTCCTCTTTGCCACCTCGAGTTTGAGGGGGGATGTTAGTGTATAGCTTAGACTAGTTTAGCCCATTGGGTTTAGCCCAGTATACAATACTTGTAGTTCACTCATATTACTTGTACTGCACACATACCTAGCCTATATAAGGCTCTCTATTGTACATTGTTATATACACATCAATTTACAGACTAATCAATCTCTTTCTCTCACTTTATATTATTAACAAAACACTCCAATCCTCTTCTCGTGTACATCTGTGTCAAGATCCAAATAGGAGACATAAAAATCCAGAGAAGTATTAGGGAGCCTTTGCCACTCTTTCAACCTCCATGCATTTTCTTTTTCAACCCAAAACCTCTCGTGAATCCAATCAGAAAGGCTAAGCAACCATATTTCATGTCTTCTTCCTTCTGTTGTAAAGCTGCATTCTTTAACAATTCGGAGACAACAAGGCCATCATCCTAGGATAAGAGATTCAACCCAACACAATTGTTGAGGAGGTGGGTTAAAGCGAATAACGCAATTGACACGATCCATCCAAATTTGCTTAACGATAATGAGCTCTTCTTGGTGGAGTTCCAGTACTTCAGGAGTTAAGTTAAACAAGGGACATGAGTGCCCCCATTGTCAAAAACATGGGACTCATGATAAAAAAAGGGCATCTCCTAAGAAAGGTGACGAGCTAAAGACCATGTGGAAGAAAAAGTTGTCCTTGATGGCATGCAAGGTGGTATAAAGGAACACAACACTAAGGAGTACAAGAGATCATGGAAAAAAGAAAGCAAGTCACTCTTAAGATCTATCTCACCGGCCACAACAGCATCTAGTGCCCTATCTTTCACCCATCTCAACTTTACATAAACAAGACCACACTTATGCTCGTAATTAAATTCTTTCTTTCATCCCTTGACTAAACCAAACCATCCAGCCATACCAAAAAACACGCATTTCACCATTTTCTTCTAGCTCATTACAATGAGTGTTTTTGAAGCATAAATTCAAACATCTTGTGGGCATAAAATAATAATTGGCAAAAGCAAAGTTGACATTGGCATGATTAATGAGAGCATTTAACCACAAAAGAAATAGTGTTGTTGTCCTATAAGAAGCCATTAGTAGCAGGCACTTAAATTTTCAAATAATGCTGTCTCATGAAGAGTGAATTTTTTTGTTCTAATTTTTGAAAGCATAATGAGCAAATTTTTTTTTTGGGATAGAGTTTCAAACTATAACGTTTGCTTTTGTTGATTGTGCTTATTATTATTAAACTAAAATACCAATCGATTTTTGGTGTAAACAGAGATTAAACTCAGATCTATTATTCAACCATAAGAACTTTATTGGTTGAGCTAACCGAAAAATTGGCAAACTTTTTATTTTATGCATAATGAGCAAACTTGATCCACGTAAAAAGATTAAAAACAGGTGACTAAGCTGAAGCGTAAAGACGATAACGAAGTACGCCAAAATGAATATGAGTTTCGTATACTTGCTTTTGTGGTAGCTTATTTGCTAAGCAAAACGAAAATTCAAAGAAGGAAAAGTTAACTAATTTCTTTATTTAATAAAAGGGGTGACAAAAAGTGAACTGTACAATGGGAAGCAAAGGCACATGTGATTAAGGCATAATACAACTAATAAACACAATGGTGTGACGGCTTTTGGTGTTCGTACAGTTGGAAAAAAGAAAAGAAGAAAGAAGAAGAAGCAAAACCTTTAACTAAAGGACTATCTAAAAAATAAGTCCATGATACATTGCGGGGGATGAGATTGAAGCCAAGTATGTGAATCATCCACGATGATAACCCAACCTATGTCATCAGAGATCCATGAATTAGGTTCGATGGGTACAAACAAGTCATGAATCAATAATGAATTATCTCAAAGTCCCTCCCTACGTGTAGATAATGCAAATTGTCATAGTGAGAAGGATGAGTAATCTTATAATGAACTCATAGCTTACAAAGGTGGTGTACTGGTGTGTGATGGTACACTCTTGATGAACTCACCTATATAGGTGTGGAAGTTTGTAGCCACAAAAGGAGTTTAACAAAATTAACTAACACCGAGCAAAGAAAGATTCAAAAGAACATGGGAGCAAATCATTATATTGTTTCTCCTGTTTGTCTTTTTTTTTTTCCCCTCTTGTAGGTTGCTTTCTTAGGTAGTTTGGTGTATTTTATTGTTGTTCTACTGTTTCTTTGTGTGTTTTCCATTAAAGGCTTTCATTTTATTATTAAAAAAAAAAAAAACTTGGGCAGCATATCCTTGTCCCCAAAATATTACTGAACATTTTCATTACAATGCAATGCAAGCATGGCAAATAAAATTAAGTCTGCAAACACAGTAAGAGTTAAAAAAAAAAAAACTTTTAATCTCATCTTTGATTTAAAAAATTGAAAAATGTAAATTAGTGAACAGTGTGAGAGTTGGATCCTTATCAAGCCTTTGCCCAACATGGCTAATCTAATTGTAAATCCGTAGTCTTGTGTTCAACTCCTAGCTAAGGGTTGGATTGAGGGGGGAGCAGGGGCGGAACCAGAGGAGGGCAAGGGGGGGGGGCACTTGACCCCTTAACCCCACCGCAAAAAATCTTTTATATACTTTTTTTTTTGAGAAAAAGGTAAAGGAACTTTATTACGGAAAATCAAACTGAAAAACCTCATCCAACTCCGGTGGGAGTTCTTCTAACCACACATTAATATCTGTAGATGAAACTGCTCTACGAGCGAGGGCATGAGCTAATCTATTGCCCTTACGCTTAACATGTAAATAACTACAAGAAACAGAAGAGGAAAAAATCTAATGTCATCTATAACATGACCATACATGGTACGAACTGGTTTATAGTCCCATTTATTGTCTGAATAACTCGCAAAGAATCACCTTCAATCACCATCTGTTGAATGCTGGTTTTGTTGGCAAAAGTAATTGCTCTTTGTACAGCTAAGGCCTCCACCAAATCTACAGCACCCGGATACCTCACTTTCTGACTCAAGGCAGCGATGATCTGTCCTTCCCAATCTCTAATGACCACTCCAATTCTTGCACTAACCTGATCAACAAACATAGCACCATCGAAATTAATTTGGTAAAGAGTAGGATCAGGCGGCTTCCACTGCAAATCCTCACTTCGAACAGCTACCTGATGAACCTGCGACTACACATCCTAAAATTCATGAAGGAGCTCTGAAGCTCGCTGAACAACTTCATCAGCTTTCCATGTAGTTTGCCCCTCTGACACTAAAATAGTAAAACAAAAAAATATTTTCCCTGTACACAGACTATACCATAACATGAAAAAATAAATAAGTAAACACATTTTTCATCTAAGTAAGACTAGAAACACAACAAAATTTCACAATATTTTTACAATACTCGTGTTTTTAGTTGGAATGGATCTTAGAATAATTTATGATATTTTATTTTGACCTACAATATACTAACACCTTAATTTATTGTAAAAATTTTGTGGTATTATTGAAAGAACTACTCCCACTTTTATCAATTAGCCTGATACTGAAATAAATGGCCACCAACTATCACCTTTATTTTTAAGTTACAGGTTGTGTGCACTTTGACCAATATTCAAGTTTTTTTTATTATTATTATTATTTTTTTCACTTATCCAAATTCCTTTCTTTCACCTCAGGTACAACCCAAGAATTCAAATTTTACACAAAAAAAGAAAAGAAATATAATGTCTTGTATGGTACTAAAGCAGTGAAGCATCCATTATTTTTTTCACCTCTATTGCTTATTTTTTCATAGTCTCAAAATTTGAGTTTTCACCATAAATCTAAAATTTAAATAATTGGAAAAACAGAGAATGTAAGATGGAAATTTATTTTCCCAAATTATTACATAAAATCAAATTGGATGTTTGAAATTCGTGTATATAGATTAATCTCTTATTTTAATTGTTAGTAACTATGAATTAGTTGTTTTACAATTGTTTATTTATTTTACAGTTGTTTAAATTTTAATATATTCTTTATAACAATTACCATTATTTATAATTTTATTAGTAATATTGATTAATATTTTTAGTTATTATTATTATTATTATTATTATTGTCTTTTGATCTTGCCCCCCTAAATTAAAGTCTTGGCTCCACCACTGGAAGAGGGAGGAGAAGTAGAGTAGAGTAGATTAAAAATAGATTAATTTTAAACCAATTCTACTTTACTTTTCCTCAATTCAAATAGAATAGGTATTTCATGATACCTAAGCTTGCTTAGTGAAGTTATGTAGGTATTTGTTGTTTACCCCGTAGGGATGGTAATACTCACTGGATTCTAATCTGATTATCCACGTAACTATATCTTTGCTTAAAGTAAAAGCAACGTACTAGACTAGTAGTGGCAAAGATCTACCAATAGAGACCAGCCAAAGTGCATCCAGGTAATTGGAAATTAAAGCAACCAAAAGATAAATTCATGCTCGATATAGCTTTTGTCTTTGTTTATTTCTTGTCATAATCACTTATTATTCTCTGAACTCTAGTCTCTCAGTCTCAGCGGCAATGTCTGACAACAACGAGTTAATTCAATGGGAATTGTTACCTTCAGAGATTATTACCAATATTTTGGTTCGCTTACCTATCAAATCCATAATTATCTGTACCTCTGTCTCAAAAGCCTGGAAGTCTCTAATTCAAAACCCCATTTTCATTTCCACCCATCTCCACCATTCCCACAACAAAAACCTGCTCTTCTTCAACCTCTGCTTAGAGAATCAGGAAGAATTCTACGCATTGCATAACGAAGATGATGAAACTGATTTCACTCAACACACCAGCTTTGATTACCCTTCCCATGTTCCAGACGCTGATGCAAAATTCCGTGTGCTGGGTACTTGTAATGGCCTGCTCCTCAGCCTCTCCAAAAATTTAACCATGGATACTAGCAGATTATGCCTATGGAACCCTTCTATTAGAAAGTTAGTTAATCTTCCTCCAACCCATTTTAGTTCTGATGAGTGTATTGGGTTTGGATTTGATCCAAAAACTAATGATTATAAAGTGGTGAGAGTAATCAAGTTAATGGAAAGACTTGATTTTCAGATTTACTCACTCTCCATTGGTGATCAATGGAGAATGCTTTGGGTTGATTTGGCTCCCATATGCGCTTTTTGTTATCATGAGCCACATGCATTCATCAATGGGGCTCTGCATTGGGTTGCTTCTAGGCTTATTGATAATGAATTTCTTTATTTTATTCTGGTCTTTGATTTGGGTGACGAGGTCTTCCGTCATGAGATACTGCCACCAGAACCTATAGGTCACACGGGAATGATGTCTGCTTTTGTTTCCGTATATAAGGATTCCATTGCCTTGATTCAAAAGGATTAAAATTGTAAACTCCATATTTGGGTGATGAAAGAGTATGGTGTTGAGTCCTCATGGACTAAAGTTTTAAGTCTAAACATTTCCAATCAAGGTTTCTTCGATTTAGAGGACATACCAAGGGTAATAGGTTTTCGCAGGAATGGCGAGGTTTAATTAAAATTGGATGGAGGACAACTCATCTCGCAAGATTTTGAGAGTAAAGGGATTAAAGATCTTGGAATTATTGGATATAAGAATACTTTTGTTGATCCTTATGTGGAGAGTCTAGTTTTGCTCGACAAAGCTTCCAATGGGGTAGTTACATACTGAAGAAATTAAAAATACGAAAGATGCATTTCCTACTTTTTATTTTATTTTATTTTATGGATTTTCATTTTGTTCTATACATGTACTTAGCACTGATCATATCATACATTAGATATGAATATATACAATTCGATATTGCACTATTCTATCAATTATTCTTATTGCTGATGGATTACCTTAATTAAGTGGCTTTATCTTTAGGATAAATAGCTTAAGATAGTTGAGTACATGTCATTTATACTTATATTCATTGTCCACATTTAGAATTTTCTTTAAATTAATAATTTATTACTTACATAAAATAAGTGGTCAATGTTGGCCATCAAACTTAAGCAAGCTTGTTTATTAAAAGAAATTAATTTAGTTCATGTTTCCTACCACTTTTGATCTACCATGTATACGTAGAAGTGATCAACTTTTTCTTTGCTGGCAATTTTATGGTGATAGGTGATTGTTTAAGTTCATGTTTTCACACTTATACTAAACGTTCTTGTTGTATTATTCATCTAATAAGTTTCTCATTCTATTGACTTTGATATGTTTATGCTAAAATTCTTCTTGTACATTTTTATAAAGCAAATGTTAATTGAAAAGCAACTCACTAGTAAGCATTGCTTGCTTTGGGTGATTAAGATTGAAATGACCTGTTTATACTCCTCTTCAAGAACCATTTTGTTATCTTTCCTCTGCATGATTTGTGTAAATTTTTTTTACTCCCAATAAAGTAATTGTGCTTAGATGTATTGTTTTGTTAACTCCATTTCACTTCTTTTCCCTCTCTTAACATCTTGTGAATTGAGAATGATTTAGGGTCTCTTTAGATATCGCTTATTTTGTTGAAACTGAAAACTTATTGTTGAAAGTACTGTGGATAAAGGTAAAAATTTGTTGAAATAGTACAGTGGGGCCCATGAATAGTACTAAAAAGTGCAGTGAGACTCATAAATAGTAGCAAAAATAAGATGAATAATGAAATAATTTATAATTGTCATTACTTCCCAAACATACACTTAGTATATTTTATTACACAATTGTATGAAGTAGAAGCAAAAGACCAACATTGGTAGAAAAAATAAAGAGAAACATTAGGAAAATCAAAGACAACAACTTATAATTACTATACTTGAGGGCGGCAATAGTTGTAGCCTATAGGCATGGGAAGTATTTCCTTACAGACATTAGAAATCCTTCTCATCCCATACCAGTGAGTTACGGGTGGAACTCAATTTGAAATCCTAACACAACTCCCCCCCCCCCCCCCCCCCCCAAAAAAAAATCTATATAAAAACAAAAACAAAGACAATCAAGAAACTATACTAACAACTCTTCAATAATTCATAATGTTGAAAATTAGTTCATCTTATAAGGTGCTAATTTATGTTTTTACTTCTTAGTTCTTCCTTCAGATGAAAGTTATTTTTTTAGGATGGTTATAGATTTGTCTTAAGCAATTTAAGAAGGAGAACATTGGTTTTATGAACAAAAAAAGTACACGAGTAATCGATTATTGTTGAGGAAGGGATAACACTTTGTAATAAGTCACATTGAACACTCAAGGATATATAGTTATATACTTTTTTTGTCAAATACCCTTAATTAACAGCTAGGGATGTTTCACTGAGCCTATTGATGGATGATACAAACCTTAACTTATAAATTCATAATAATGTTTTGTGATTGTCTATGGCTATACTTTCAAATGTTGTTGTTGCTATTGTTATTATTATTATTGTTGTTGTTGTTGTTGTTGTTGTTATTGTAAAGAATAGTTGATGTCATATTGTATTTGTGTTCTTTATTTTGCTATGAACCTTGTGATATTTACACTCTTATTTTCTTTTGGAACACAATGTCTTGTCTTTCCAATTCCCTTTTGTTGAGTAGCATGATATCTTCTTATTATATAATTGCAAGCATTAGAATTCCCCCATTCCCCTTGATGCACATATTCATTCGGTAAAGGCTCGAGTACTTCTTAATATATGTACATTCTGAAAAACCACAAATATTAGTGTGAGTTTTTTTTATGGGTTTGGCTTACTTTCAGTACTTTTTTATTTGAAATTTTCTTTTGTTTTAATGAAAATTTGCTACATCACCTACTAACTAAATAAAATGTGGAAATTAAAATCCATTACCATTTGCCATTGTATATTTAAAATAACAGGAGATGTCCAGTTAAAAAAGTACTGAAGGTAAGTCAAATTCTTTTTCTATATGGTTAATACACTAATTAGTATAATATTTTTTCTACTTATGGCATTAAATTACAAAAAAGAATGCACTTACAATTCATAAATTCTTGTAGGACCTTGTGCAATCATGATCGGTGATGAACTTTAAATAGCTAACATACTTTACTCAGCAAAAGATAGATAAGATTCAACAAAGCTCTTTAATGAGGTTTAGTTTGTTATTATGGAATTAGCTTTCTAAGTCAAAATGAATAGCAGTTGTTTACGTTAAACTTCTTTTGTGGCTATACCATTTTTATGTTATTTTTGGATGATAAGCAATTTGTTTTTAGATGTTTAACTAAAATGATTTGGCACTTTATTTGTTTTGCGTCAAAATGTGTAGTAGTTGTTTTTGTTAAACTCCTTTTGTGGCCACACTATACTCTTATGTATTATTCTTACTAGTCTTAGTTTAACACAATGCATTGAAATGAAATATATGATTATTTTGAGATATGATATAATGTATAATTTATTCTCTAAATTTAATTGTATATAATTTGTTCCCCCTAAAAATTAAATAATTTCTAAAACTAGTTTTTATCTCTCTATTTTTTAAATATATAATTTTATCATTTTTGTGTTTTTGATTTATATTATTCTTTTTTTAAGCTATTCATATTCTTCTAACTATTATTATTATGCATTATATTTTCCAAATTTCTTTTGGTACAACTAAAATTTTCAAGTTTCAAATTTCTCATTCTTTCAAGGAGTTTATAATGATAATTAAAACTTATCACATAATTACAATTGATATTACTCAAATAATTGATAGTACTCTCATCTTAAACATATCTTTTCCTATCCTTTATTAAATAAGTGCACCAGAATGGATTGAAATAGACGGAATGGACCAAATTAGTTCAAATGGACCGAAGTTGACCGAATGCCAAACTGTAATTACTAAACATAACTAAAAAAGAATAATAATAATAATAACAAAGTGATGTAAAACCTAACTTGTAATAAGTAATGTATTCCAACATGATGAAAGTTTTTAATTTGTTGTAGAAGTAACATCAATCATATTTGTTATCACATTAATAGTTTTAACTAAATTATCTGCATGTGTATGTGATTCTATGTGCTTGTTGAAGGTTTTATTCAAGTTGAATTTAGTAACATGTAAAGAAAGTTAGTATCCCACAGAAAAGCATATCAGAAAAACCACTTGCGTATAATATTTTATACAGAATGAAAAAGAAAGGGGAAAAAAATTTGTTAAGAGTTTTATTATCTTTATCTCTTGAAGTTGATGAAATTAAAATATGGTTCTTTAAGTAGGAGTGGAACTAGATCCTTTAACTTGACATTGAATACTACATTAACATAAATATATGAATAAAAGTGGTGGAATATGATTTTTTTTTGGGTGAAGTATAAACTAAAAATAAATCAATGGTATCCTCACCAAAATTGTTTGTATTATATGTGTTTCCTATTATGAGTTACATTCAGGTTCAAGAATGTGTAAGTTGTGATAGTGAAAAGAGATGGACATATCAAAATTGATAAGTTTTTATTTATTTATTTATTTAAATTTATAGAAACAAACACACACACACACACACACACACAAGGGAGAGGAAGATGAGACGAGAGGAAATAGGAAGCAGAGAGTAGAGAGCAAAGAGAGTTACAATAGTAGTTGGAGTTCACGAGGGAGTTTTCTCTCTTTTCAATAAAATAAATTATTTTACACTATTCATGTAAGAGAAATACATACTTTTTCTAAAACATGCGTACTTATACCAAACACCCATTTATGTGTTTTTAGTTTTAAAAGAATGTTACAAAAATATGCTACCAAACACTTTTTTTTTTTTGCATTATGAGTACTCAAATTAAAGAAGTGTTTTTAGTACACTTTTTAAATCACAATTTTCACATTTTTTTTGAAAACCAAAACTACAATACACCTACCAAATGGGCCCTAAGTTTTTGAAAATTAAAATTAATTAAAAAAATTAACACGTCAATTTACCCTTTTTTAAAAGCTGACATGGCATGTTATTTTAAGGTTTTTGTTAGTGGAGTAATGACATGGTATAATCTAGAATCTTTTTTTTAGAATGAAGAGATAAGATTAAAAGAACTCTATGTGGTATAATACTCTAAGAACTTTAGAGGATCTTGATCCCTTTCCATCTTCCTTGTGTGTGTGTGTGTTTGTTTGTTTTTTTAAAAATATTACATGTTATTGTAGGAATTTTACTTAAAAATTAATTCAAGAGAAACAAATATGATAGGCCAAGAATGTATTGACCCATTGGGTAAATTAACCAATTAATTAGCCAAGTAAATTAATTAAGTCAATTTATCATGCAATACACGTGGTAGTACAAACAAATCATCAAATAATTAAATGCAGAGGAAATTAAATTTGACACGCGTGATTTGTTTACAAATGGGGAAAACCACTGAGACAAAACCCCACCGGGTGAATTTAAGGTCACCACTCCCAATAATCCAAAAATGTGGGCCCCACTTTGGAGTGAGTTTTTGGGTAGAACTTAGAGCATCTCCAATAGATTGGCTATATCTATTTTTTGGAGAAAAAACCCCCATTGTTCACACTCCAACAGATTCTCTAAACTCAAAACTTTTCTAGATTTAGAGAACACTGTAGCAACTCCAAATGAATTTTTCTCCTTAAAAAATTTAAACATCTGAATAAAAAAAAAATTCTTTCTCTCTCCTCTCGTCTCTTTGTTTTAGTCTCTTTGCTTCACTCTCAAAAAGTGTCTCACATAATCCAAACACAAAAAAAAAATCCAATTCTTACAATAAAGTTGAATCGGAACAAGCAAATATGAAAAAAGAAAAGAAAAAAAAGAACAAGCCGATCTGACCCAGTCTGGTGGTGGGGAGGAGGACGAGCAGCGGTGGGGTAGCGGACAAGGTAGTGCTGCATGGTGAATGTCGATCTCCACCAGTTTTGTCCTTAGCTTTCGGCGACCTCGATCACCACTGGCCTTCTATTTGTGTAGCAATCTTTCTCCTCTCTCTCACTCCTCTTTTCTCTGATGTGAATATGTGATAAATGTGAAGTAAATGTGAGGTTGAGTAATAAATTGGGTACAAAAATGTGTGGTGGTCTTTATCCCTTAGTTTTTTTTTATGTAATCGTTTGGTTTTTTTTTTTGGATTCAAACGTGTGGTATTTAATATTAAGAAATGCTACCACAATATTTTCAAAATAAATTTTAAGTAATATATTTTATTAGCTAATATTGGTGAGTAAAAAAATAATTTCAGTGGTGAATTCAAATTAGAACTAGTAACAACTTTCCACATAAGATTTTGATGTGATTCTTATGAAAGTATTGCGAAAAGTGTTGTGGATATAACACTTTTTATTGGAAAAATATAATTGTTGGGAATGAGTATAGGAAGAATAAATGATGATAAAAAATAAATAAAGAATGAATGAAGAAATAATATTTAAACAAGATGAAGAAAATGATAGAGAATCTGTTAGAAAGTGTATTTGAAAAAGTAAGTAGGTAAAAACTAAATGTCACTATTCACTGTTCAAACAGTATAAAAATTTAGATAAACTGCTGGAGATGCTCTTACAATGTTATTTAGATAGCATTACTCAATATGAGTAGCTTAAAACATTTATTTGGAGAACTCATAAACAGATGTCTTTAACACTTAAGTTACAGATCAAATAAAATAATTGTAAATATTGTGAAATCGTGGGACCCACACTTAGTTTTTTTTATTTAAAATTTATAGGATGTACCTCAAAGGTGATAGTCTCCATCAAGCAGTTATGATTGTGTATGAGTATTTGATTTTCTCATATCTCAAATCACAACTACAGTTAAGATTTTGTGTATTTGATAGTCCCATCAAGCAATTATTTGATTTTATAAAATAATTGCAAAACACAACTGCTTTTTCTCTCTTTCTCCTTCACGCATTAGACAAGATTTCACCCTCTCACTGAACGGCTCTTTTCCTTGTTGGACTCATCTTCATCAATTAAATTCAAGCTCTCTCTCTCACATAAAGACTCAAGGGCCGGATTTTGGAATTTGCCTCACTTCCTTCTTGGACTCATCTTCATCTAATAGGTATGTATTAGATGTTCGAATCTGTCTCACTTCTATAGGAAAGATTCTATGTATATATATATATATATTGATGAAACCGAAAAATTCACCAATAAGCTGCACGCACTCCTTAGACCAAAGCAATACTTGCAAAAAGAAAATAAAAGACCCAAAAGAGAGCACCGGTATGGTGCCGGCCAAAAACCCTCCGAAGGTCAAGTTAGAATCTTTTTCTTAACCCTAGAGTGCTAGAGTTAAGTTCAATATGCGTACCTCGATTTATGAGAGTTTCGGTGTATTTATAATGGTGTAGGGTTAGCGTCCACGCCCCAATTACGAAGTCCTTTCCTTCTAGGATTAGAACTCTTTCCTTTCGAATACCTTTTATTAAGGCGAAACGTGCGGTGCAAGAATTCCTCTTATGCACGTTTTATGTGGAGAACAATGAAGGCCACATCAGCCCTAATTACATAACGTGGACCCTTATTTAAAACTTCTTGAAAATAATTCTGGAAGGTTAATCCCCGTCGTGCTTCCATCCGTCCATCGTGGATCCGTCATACTTAGCCATGTTAAATATTGTCAACCTAAAGTAATCGCCTCTACCGGGTTGGTCCATCAAGATCACTTTTATTCCCCTTTAGTTGCCCCCTCATTTCATGAGATCGTCACATATCCTTTGCAATCTCATGGAACGACGGTTAGCCATGACACTTGTGTTTTTTACGGACAGGCTGGAATGATATCATAAATGCACAGGGACACGTGGGGGTACTTTACAGGTTGTTTGTGGGAAACGATGCATCTCTTCGTTTATCGCACTGTTCCCTCTATAAATACTACCCATTGTTCTCATTTTTACACTTTTAGAGAATTTCCTGTAGTTCAGAGCGCAATCGTCCACCTTGTTCAGAGCGCAACCGTCCTCTTTGTTTGATCCGTCGCATTTAGTCGCCGGCTACTGTAAGTTCCTTCTTTCTACTTAGTTTTTGCTTTTTACTTCACATGTTGGTCCTGTCGTCGGTATAGATTTAGAGTCTTAGGTTTCCTTTACCCGTCATCTGTAGTTATCAGATGTCTAGTAAGGCGTCGAGTAATTAGTCCTATGCCCGCGAGGGAACGGGCTACGAAGAGGTGTTCCTGTCAGGTCAAGCAGACCAAGACACCTCCAGCGGGGAGAGGGAACCGTCAGCCAGCTCTCCTTCCCATATGGAAGATGAAGAGCAGAATGGGGACGGGTCAGAGTATGACTCAACCGACGACCTAGATGGTGTAGATCCACCGGTCCAGTCCGTCATAGGCCTGGATGGTTTAGGAGAATTCGTCCTGCTCCCCTTGTGGACGGTGAATGACTTTGTGTCAACCATCAAGCTGGCGCACTTCAATACATTAAGGCAAAAGTACCAAATACCCGACACCATATCCATCCGTCTTCCATTCAAATCAGAGAAATGTTATTATTACGGTCTTGAAGATGTCGGGGTTTACGAGAAAATGCTAAAAGCTGGCCTTCGTTTTCCCTTGAGTGCATTGCACCGTCGTCTTCTCCAATATCTGGGTCTGGCTGTCACCCAGATTTCACCAAATGCATGGAGAGTTTTCCTGAGTGTCGAGGTGCTGTACGGTGTAATGTCCAACAGAGCAAGACGGTTAACAGTGGAAGAATTCTTTCATTGTTACCGTCCGTTCGAGATTACCAAATCAAAGGGCATGTATAGCTTTGTGCTGAGGAGTCCGATACTTAGGCTGGTGTCCGAGACCCCGGACTCCAATCGTAACTAGAAGGGTCGATACTTCTTCCTTCGAGGAGACAACTGGATGTGTCGTCCAGGTGACGACGACTACATGCCGGTAGATAAAACATGGGGGATAATGCCTCCGGCTGGTATGATCCCGTCTTCTTATCAACCGTCACACCTTTCCATGGATTTATTCTTAGCATTTTTTTTTTCAGCGAGGGACCGTCCATTAATTATGACCAAGTAGTTTGGCTTTTTGGAGAGAATTTTTCAAAAAACTAAGTTGTCAGAAAGGACTTGGTCGAAGCTCGTCACCTTAGATACGCTGCACTGGTACTGTGACGGTCCTGAACCCACACCCGCAGCCCGTCGATACGACGCAGGAGTACGCAAACGTAAGTTCTGAAATTCTTCCGTCGTTACTCTAATTTCTTGCCGCTTTTTAACCGTCTTCTTTTGCAGAAATGGACGATGCCAGGAGACGGGCCATCATTAAGCAGTAAGCAGCCAAGAAGAAACAAGGTGATGACGCTCCCAAGACGGATCCGTCTCAGCCAGCCACTAAGAGACCTTCTTCTGATAAGTGGGACCGTCACAGCAAGAAATAGAAGCTAGTGACGGGTTTACCTGCCGGTCAGAGGTCCGGCGTGGTGAGACTACCTCCAGAGTTGGGGATAGGCAAGGGTAAGGGTCTAATGACTAACCCAGACCCCGTTAAGGAAAAGCCTCCCGTCCTGCTCCGGGAAGATCCCCAATATGCTCTCCGTCGTATTGGGTCCATTATAACGGACGAGGACTATGAAGACCTCAGAAATCATGCTACCGAGGCTATGGGTGAGACATGTCTGTTTAGCTTAACTCAGGTTAGTATCCGTCATATTTTTATTCAAACATGTTTACTCTGTCTTGTTCCTTTAGGCCTTGAACTAATTTATCGGAATTGGTGCAGGGGGTGCTTAGGGCCAAAGGCTTTATGGACCGTTGCCTGGCCCAAGAGAGAGCCCTTGAACGAGTCCGTGCCAAGGCAAAGGCGACGATAGAGGAACTGGACGAACTAAAGCTTTGGAGGGTCCGTCATAAGAATAAGCTGAAGCTGTCCGAGCAGGCTCGTGAGAACTTGGAAAAAGAGGTGGAGTTGTTGAGGGAGACGGTCAAATCTAATGACGACAAGCTTCATTAGGCGAAGGTTGAAGCCGTAAGAGAATAGCGTGACTCCGAACTCCTTCTGGCCGAGCTTGGCTCCTCTTTTAGTGACGGGTTCAACGATTGTCTCCGTCAGGTGAAGGCTTTATTCCCCGACTTGGACCTTGCTCACATCAACATTGATGCTGAGGCCCAGACCCCTGCTCGCACCGTCGACTCTGAAGTCACAGAAGAACTTTTTGGTGAAGTACCTTGTGATGGCGGGGTCACCAAAGCTGGAGAAGAAACTACCGTCGCCGACACCAACCAACCAGTGATAGAAGGCCTTGAGAACAAAGAAGAGACCGTCGTGGTCCAAGATTGATGTAAATTTTATAGTAAACGAAAACAATTTGTTATTGTCTTCTATTAACTTTATTTTGGTGTCGTGTATGACTCTCTTTTTATAATCCGTTCATTATGTGAACTTTACTGTATTTTCATTGGACTCAATGCATTTTTATCTTTATTTAGAGGATCCATCCATTTATCTGGATTATCCGTCACAATGTAATCTTCGTAAATATTCGTCCATCTTGGGTGATCCGTCCACTGTGTGGACTTAGGTGGACATGCATCCTTTTGGGAGGATCTGTCCATTGTGTGAACTTGGTAGAGTTTCATTCTTTTAGGATGATCCGTCCATTATCTGGACTTTACATATTTTTATCCTTTTGGGGATGATCCGTCCACTGTGTGGACTTTGGTGGACTTTCATTATTTTGGGATGATCCGTCCACTGTGTGGACTCGGTTGAGTTTCATCTTTTTAAGATGATCCGTCCATTATGCGGACTTAGTAGAGTTTCATCCTTTGGGATGGTCCATCCACTATGTGGACTTAGTAGATTTTCATCCTTTGGGACGGTCCGTCCACTTTGTGGACTTAGTAGATTTTCATCCTTTGGGATGATCCGTCCACTGTCTGGACATAGCACAATTTGAGCCAAACACATTTCGTATGCTTTGAATAAAACTCCTCTTATTATGACATACCGGTAGATCACATTGTTCATGAAAAATAAAAAACTTTGGATTTAACAGGTAAAAAAAAATTATGATTGCTAAAAAATAAACTGGAAATGAGGAGGTAGATGTTGCTGTTGTCTTTTTCCTTAATCTACTGGTAGTATTTTTCAGGTGCTCTGTGTTCCATGGATGGCTCAGCTTTCTTCCGTCCAATGTCTCTAAGTAGTACGTTCCTTTCCTATGCCATGAAATAATTCTGTATGGTCCTTCCTAGTTAGGACCAAGTTTTCCCTGGGAGGCATCCTTTGTAGTGCCGAGTACTTTTCGTAAGACCAGATCCCCCACCTGGAAATCCCTGTGCCGAACCTTGGAGTTGTAATGTTTTGCCATCATGTCTTGGTATCGTGCTAGCCTTTGTGCGGCTACTGCCCTTACTTTGTCTACAAGGTCGAGTTGTAAATGCAAAACTTCGTCATTTTTGCTCTCCTCGTAGTTTTCCACACGATAGCTTGTTAATCCTACCTCTGCCGGTATGAGGGCCTCAGTACCATATGCTAATCGAAACGATGTCTCTCTGGTTGGTGTTCTCGCTGTTGTCCTGTACGCCCATAAGACACTTGGTAGTTCGTCCGGCCATATGCCCTTTGCCCCCTCGAGCCGGGTCTTGAGGATCTTCAACAAGGACCGGTTCGTGACTTCAACTTGTCCGTTGGCCTGCGGGTGAGCGGGCGATGAGTAGTGATTTTTTATTCCAAGATGAGAACAAAAATCTCTGAATGCGTCGTTGTCGAATTGTTTTTTGTTATCCGAAACAAGCACTCTCGGGATTCCATATCTGCAAATAATACTTCTCCACACAAAACTACGGATGTTTTTCTCTGTGATAGTAGCCAAAGCTTCCGCCTCCACCATTTGGTGAAGTAGTCAATACCAACCACCAAGAACTTCAGTTGCCTTACCGCTGTTGGGAACAGACCCATGATGTCTAACCCTCATTGTGCAAACGACCATGGAGCTGTCATAGGGGTAAGTTCTTCTGTTGACTGCCTAATGAAATTACCAAACCGTTGACACTTGTAACAGGCTCTAACATATGTATGGGCATCCTTTTGCATTGTTGGCCAGTAGTATCCTGCTTGGAGTAACTTGTGCACTAGAGACCTTGATCCAGAATGGTTTCCACAAACTCCTTCATGGACCTCCCTCATTACATAGTCTGCTTCTCCGTGACCGAGGCATCTTAGGTATGGTCGGGAGAATCCTCTTTTGTATAGGACGTCTTTAATCAGGACGAATCGGGCAGCTTTAACCTTTAACTTCCTTGCATCTTCTTTGTTGTCGGGCAGCTTGCCTTCCTTGAGATACGTCATAATCGGGGCCGTCCAACAATACTCATTGCTTACCTCCTGCATGCTAATGTCATCTAACAAAGATGAAAACTGGACGAAGGACAATACTGTTCAGGGATGATCATTGTTTCGGCCGAAGCTGCCTTTGCGAGTCAGTCCGCTTCTTGGTTCTCCTCCCTTGGGATTTGAATTATCGTAAATTGGAGGTCACTCGCTCGACCCTTCACTTCCCCAAGGTACCTTTTCATCCTCTCATTCTTGCAATCATAGCTCCCATTAACTTGACTGGCCACGATTTGAGAATCGTAGTAGACGACCACCTTCTTAGCTCCTGCCGCTATTGCAAGCTCCAGTCCTGTAATCAAGGCCTCGTACTCTACTTCGTTGTTAGTAGTGGTGAAGTCCAGACGGATCATGCATTCAATCTTGTCTTCTTCCGGGGTGTGGAGTACGACTCCAACACCACCAGCGTGCTTATTGGAAGATTCGTCTATGTGAATTCTCCATATGGGCATCTCTTCTGCCCCCTGCTCTTTTGCGGTAGTGAATTCGGCAACGAAGTCTGCCAATATCTGTCCTTTCACTACCGTCCGTGGCTGATATTGGATATCGAACTCACTTAACTCGATCGCCCATAGGGCCATTCGTCCCACAGTTTCTGGATTGCTCATTGCTCTCCGTAGGGGTTTATCTGTCAGGACTTTTATGGTGTGTGCTTGAAAATATGGCTTGAGCTTCCGAGCTGCAATCACAAGAGCAAATGCGAGTTTCTCTATCTGAGGGTATATTTCTTCTACTCCTCTTAGTGCCCGGCTTATAAAGTATACGGGCTTTTGTACCTTTCCTTCTTCTCTGATGAGAGTTGCAATGACCGCGGCTGAGGAGACGGCAAGGTACAGGAACAATTCTTCCCCTGGCATAGACGGGCTAAGCAACGGTGGAGCAGAGAGATATATTTTTAACTCTTCAAATGCCTTCTGGCACTCTTCTGTCCATTCGAAAGATTTCTTCAGTGTTCGAAAAAACGGGAGGCATTTGTCTGTCGCTTTAATACGAACATGTTTAAGGCTGCTATCTTTCTGGTTAAGCTTTATACTTCCTTTACCGTCCTTGAAGGCGACAGTTCCATAATCGCATTCACTTTCTCTGGGTTGACTTCAATGCCCCTCTGGGACACCATAAATCCCAAGAATTTTCCTGCGGTTACTCCGAACGCGCATTTGTTCGGATTCAGCTTCATTTTGTACGTCCGAAGAGTATTGAAAGTCTCTTGGGGTCTTTGAGATGATCAGACACCTTTACGCTTTTTACCAACATATCGTCTACGTAAACCTACACGTTTCTGCCAATTTGTTATGCGAACATTTTGTTCATCAATCTCTGATATGTGGCTTCACGTTTTTAAGCCTGAAAAGTATTACCTTGTAGCAAAAGAGCCCTTGACTTGTCACAAATGAGATTTTCTCCTGATCGGCCTTATCCAATTTGATTTGGTTATAGTCGGAGAAGGCATCTATGAAGCTCAAAAGTTCATGCCTTGCAGTGGAGTCTACCAGTGTATCGATACGCGGGAGCGGGTAACTGTCCTTAGGGCAGGCCCTATTCAGATTTGTGAAGTCGACACACATTCTCCATTTCCCGTTGGCTTCTTGACCATCACTACATTTGCCAACCAATCAGGGTAATATACTTCGCATATGAAGTTTGCTTCTTGTAGCTTCCGTACTTCCTCTGCTATGGCTCGGTCTTGTTCGGGGGCGAACACTCGTTTCTTCTGTCGGACTGGAGAGAAAGAGGATGATACGTTCAAACTATGAACTATGACCGTTGGGTCTATCCCTGGCATATCCTCGTGGCTCCATGCAAAGACATCTTGGTTTTCTTTGAGGAATAATGCAAGCGCTTCTCGGACTGTGGGGTTGGCCAAGGTGCCGATCCTCGTGGTTTGGTCTAGCCTAGAATCATCCAGTTGTACTTCTTCTAATTCTTCCATCGGTTCTACCACCGTTCTCTGTTCCTCGATGCTCATTGCTTGTAGGTGGTCATCTATTTCCATCATGGCGACGTAACATTCTCGTGCAGCCACCTGATTTCTTCGCAGTTCTCCAACTCCGTATTCAGTGCGAAATTTAATCATTAGATGGTAGGTAAAGGTAACAGCCTTCCATGTGTTAAGAGTGGGCCGTCCAAGGATGGCGTTATACGCTGAAGAGCAATCAGCCACGAGAAATGAAACATCCTTGGTTATTTACTGTGGGTAATCTCCTACCGTCACAGACAACGTGACGACGCCTAAAGGATAGACCCTTATTCCTCCGAAGCCAACCAGAGGTGCACTCGTTGGGACCAATCGTTCTTTAGCAATCCCCATTTGTTGGAATGCGGGGTAATAGAGGATATCTGCTGAGCTTCCGTTATCCACCAAAACTCGATGCATGTTGTAGTCCCCTGTCTATATGCTAACCACGAGCGCATCGTTGTGTGGGTGATGAAGGCGTCGCGCATCTTCTTCTGAAAACCCGATGATGGGGCTATCTCGAGATGCTTTCAGTGAGGAACCCGTCGACTGGAGGCTTTGAACCGTTCGCAAGTAGGTCTTTCTGGCCTTTTTGGACGACCCTGCAGAAGTGGTGCCCCCTACAATCATCCGTATCTCTCCTACAGGTGGTCTAGGACGCTCGTTTTCCCGCCGGGGATTCTGTTCCTGGTGTTAGTCCATTCTCTCCTTCCTAACGAACCTCTGCAACCTTCCTTGCCTAATAAGGGCCTCAATTTGTTGCTTCAAGTCATAACAGTCCGTCGTATCGTGGCCATGATCGCCATGAAAACGACAGTATTTATCTCTTGGCCTCTTGTTCGGATCTCCCTTTAGCTTGCAGGGAAACGTCAAGGTTCCTTCATCTTTGATCTGCATTAACACTTGGTCAATTGGGGCTGTGAGGGGGGTGAAGTTTGCAAATCTTCCCGTCGTTCTCTCGTCCTTGCCATTTTTCGTCCCTTGTCTGGTTGTGCATCTTCCTGTCTTTCCCTCTTTCTGGGCTTGTCTTCTCGAGCTAGCAAGGCGTCCTCCGCGTTCATATACTTCGTCACCCTGTAAAACACATTGGACATAGTCTTTGGGTCATTCTTATACAGAGAAAACAAGAACTTACCCTTTCGTAGCTCGTTTGTGAACGCTGCCACAAGTATCTTGTCATCTGCCTCGTCTATCGAGAGGGCTTCCTTGTTAAAGTGGGCTATGTATGATCTTAATGTCTCGTCTTCTCGCTGCCTAATATTCAACAGACACGCTGTTGACTTTTTATGCCGGTGACTCCCGATAAAGTGTGATACGAACTGTGCGCCTAATTCCTTAAAAGTGCTGATGGAATTAGGTGTCAGCTTCCTATACCAGTCTCTAGTAGGCCCTTTCAAAGTGGTGAGAAAAGCCCTACACATGATTTCGTCCGGTACGCCTGAAGGTGCATTAGGGTCCTGAAAGATTCCAAGTGATCCAATGGGTCCTTGGATCCGTCGTAATTCTCCACGTGAGGCATGCGAAACTTTGGAGGAAGGGGGAATGAGTTCACGAGCGCTGTGAAAGGCGAATCTGTTCTATGGACTAGGTCGTCCAGGTCACTGAAGACTCATCCTCTAAGGGCGTTCATCATCACATCCATACGTTCCCTCATCTCCTGCATCTTAGCTGCTATGTGAGTCGGTATGGTGTCCGAGATGGACGGTCGGTTGGTCTCCTGCTGCTCCGGTCTAGTCGGAGCGTTGCTACCCTTAGGCCTTCCGCGTTCCTTCCTTCAGGACTAGCATCTTCCTGGTCTTCCTCAGGTGCACTTTGATGTGCATTCCTTTGTTGCAGCTGTTCTTCTAAATCATGATTCTGCTTGGTGAGGCGTTCAACCGCCGCTGCAAGCGTTTGGACTTGCCTCTCTAGATCTGTGGCGTGTGGTTCGTCGCCTTGATTGTTGGTTGTTGCCATCAATCGAGTGAGTACCATGCAACTTTTTGTCTCATGAATAGAGCAGAGGCTAAATAACCAATCCCCACACACGGCGCCAACTGATGAAGCCAAAAAATTCACCAATAAGCTGCACGCACTCCTTAAACCGAAGCAATACCTGCAAAAAGAAAATAAAAGACCCAAAAGAGAGCACCGGTGTGGTGCCGGCCAAAAACCCTCCGAAGGTCAAGTTAGAATCTTTTTCTTAACCTTAGAGTGCTAGAGTTGAGTTCAATATGCGTACTTCGATTTGAGAGTTTCGGTGTATTTATAATGGTGTAGGGTTAGCGTCCACGCCCCAATTACGAAGTCCTTTCCTTCTAGGATTATAACTCTTTCCTTTTGAATACCTTTTATCAAGGGGAAATGTGCGGTGCAAGAATTCCTCTTATGCACGTTTTATGTGGAGAACAATGAAGGCCACATCAACCCTAATTAGATAACGTGGACCCTTATTTAAAACTTCTTGAAAATAATTCTGGAAGGTTAATCCCCGTCGTGCTTCCATCCGTTTATCATGGATCCGTCATACTTGGCCATGTTAAATATCGTCAACCTAAAGTAATCGCCTCTACCGGGTTGGTCCGTCAAGATCACTTTTATTCCCCTTCATATATATTGGCTCTCTCTCCGTAAAATTGTGTGAGAGAAGTTTTTCTTTAATAGTTCATTATGCATTTTCATACGACCTCATAATGCCCCTGAACAGGTGACGTATAGATTTGTGCTAGAAAATAAAAAGAAAAGGTAGAGCCAATAGGATAAGTTTGAACTAGATGAACTAATAGGAATTTGTAGTGGGCTGAAATAGATATGTATTTGAGAACCAAAAGGAATTTGCAGTGGATTGTTGGTGGATAAGATGGCAGTAACATATGGGGTTGAAGAAGTGAATGAGTGAAATTCAACCTGGCAATGAAGCAGTGAGATTTGCAGTGGGCTTTGGCGGTGACAAAATGAGCACGCAGTGAAGGAGATAGGAGGAGAGGAAGTAGGAAGCATAGAGCAAAGAAAGTTACAATAGCAGTTGGAGTTCATGAGGGAGTTCTCTCTCTTTTCGATAAAAGAAATTATTTTACACTGTTCATGGCAAAGAAATACACACTTTTTCTAAAACATACATACTCATACCTAACACTCATTTATGTATTTTCCATTTTAAAAGGAATGTTACAAAAATATATTCTCAAACACATTTTTTTACATTATGAGTACCCAAAAGAAGTGTTTTTAGTACACTAAAATACACTTTTCACATTGTTTTGAAAGCCATAACAAAATTCTTCTACCAAACGGGTCTCTAAGTTTTTGATATTAAAATTAATTAAAAAAATTGACACGTCAATTATCATTTTTTAAAAGTTGATGTGGCATGTTTTTGTTAGTGGAGTAATGGCATAGTATAATTTGGACTCTTTATTTTAGAAAAAGAGTTAAAATTAAAAGAACTTTATATGGTAGAATTCTAGAGGATCTTGATCTATTTCCCTCTCCCTTGTGCTAATGTGTTTGTTTCTCAAAAAAATAAAAAATGGCATGTTACTTTAAGTTTAAATATTATAAAGTTTAAAATTGTAGCAGATTTTTGTTTTCTTTATGATATAAATGTTTTTTTATTTTGAGATACTCTTTATGATTAAATGTAATGTTTACAATATTGAAACTTGAATTTTAAGGTTATCTTTTGAAAATAAATTATATATATATATATATATTTTGAGAAACTGAAAATAAATGACATTAGATTGCTAGTGCTGACTTTTTTAATTTTTTGTGCTATTTCTTCTCAAAAAAGGTTTTTGTGCTATTAACTACCATATATATGTGCCAAGTGTTAAGGAGCTCAAGTATGGAATGAAATAAATGCATTTATTAGTATTATATTTATCCTTATTTGTGAGTATTTAATATTTATCCTAATCAATTCCTTTGAATGTTTCAACATTTTATCTTGCTCCAGGCCACGTTTTGTCTTTCTTGGCTGGCTGTTCATTCGTCTCTTTAAAGAGAAATACCAATTTCATATAACATTTGAAATTTCAAGTAGAATAATAGCTATATTTTTGAAAGTTTGAATTCAATATCTAAAAACGCTAGTATTCATTAATCTTTAAAATAGAACTACAAAATCTTATGTGAAAGACATGTTAGCCCAACAATGAATGGCAATGCACACTTCGATGCATAGTATGCATTCCTCACATGGCAAAAACAAAATAAATGAACAGTTAATCAAAAACCAAAAAAAAAAAAAAACTATTACATATTTAAATTAGGCTAAAATGGAATTCTATTTTTTTAAAAATTGTATGAGTTTTTTATTTAACATATATTACATTTCCATACATGGTAATATAGAAAGAAAAAAGTTTTTTATAATCATTTTTTTTATTCGGTCTGTCAATGACAAATTCTTCGATATTGAATCATTGATACGTTTCAAAGATGTTATAAATGGAAGGTGGAGATTTCTTTCCTAGATACATATAACATAGATAGGTAATAAATCATATATTTTTCTCTTTAAAAAAAGAAAAAAAAAAAATCAATTAATTTACTTTAATGATAGCCATAGGGCCACAAAGGAGTGCCTATAATCCCACGATTCCCACCTTTATAAATAGCGCAGGCACCGTTAGTTTGTAACTCAACAATAGTCTTTCTTTCTTTTTGAGATAAAAGGTAGAACAAATAGTCTTTCAATCCAAAAGAGAATGGAGAAGAAAATAATGAGTTGTTTAGTATTAGCCTTTGGGTTGATGATTATTTTGGTACTAAATGCAAGTGCAAGTGGTGCAGATGGCATAACATGCGAGGAGGCTTTAACACAATTGATAACCTGCCAACCATACTTACTTGGTTTTGGCACAAGACCCATCCCTACATGTTGTAAAGGTGCAGAAAATGTATCGCAACAGGCAAACACCACTACAATACGCAGGTCATTGTGTAAATGTTTAGAAAATGCTGCAAACGCATTTCATCTTATACCTGAAAGACTAAAACAGCTTCCCCAACTTTGCGAAATCAATGTTCCTGTTCCTCTTGATCCCACTGTGGATTGCAACACGTAATCTCTCTCTCTCTCTCTCTCTTCTCTCTGTGTAAAAATTATTAAAGGGTCATAATACATATGAAAAAACATATACCTTTGTAATGAATCTTCTCATGTCTTGATTAATATTTTTGTGTTTGATGATGTGCAGTGTCCCATGATGCTCTATGGAGTTGAAGATGTTAGTGAAATAAACAATGGGGAAGCAAGCACGCAATAAATATAGCAAGTTTTTGTGTTGTAAAACTTATTTGCGCCTCATTTATTTTAATTATTTCTTATATTTGTATCACTTATTGTAATTGAAATGAATAAAAATATTCTTACTTTATTTATCCAATAAAAATGAATGAATGAATGAACCGCTTAATGACTTTTGCAAAGTATTTATTTCTTTCTACTTGTTTAAATTTGACTTAACATCCACACTAATATTGCCGGGTCCACAGTAGAAATTTGAACACACCAAGATTATTTGTTACATCTGTTTTTATTTACTGATTACGTAATTGTATAATATAATCCAACTAGTATGTGATTAATATTTAAAACTACACAAACACAAAGAGTGTCACACTGGTAATTTCTGAAAAAATTTGACTATTAAAATTCGATCTCTAATGCTTTTATTGATAAAAAGAGAGAGATTAGTCATAACATTCCAAGTTTGATCAAACTATCCATTGACCCAATTGGTCTAAGAGACCCTTCTGTTAAGGAGGGAGCTAGGGGCTCAAGTATTAGCTTAGGAGATTTCTATCCATTAATATATATGATGCGAAGAAAATCAGTAAGTTGGATGCTTCGGACTTGAAAGGACTATTTGCTTTTTCGATGGCCTGGAAAAGATAGAAAAGCGATCAAAGGTGACTGAGGTTGTCGGCCAAGAACCCTCCGATAGCAAAGTTAGTTTTCTCTCTATATTTTCGGAGTTCCAAATTTTTGGAAAATATAAAGCGTACCTTCTTTTGGTCTGAAAAGGGCGTTTATATACTGTCCTAAAGACAGTTATCAAACTTGTAACCTTCCCTGGATTTGAGGAGGTGTGAGGGTTCAGGAATCACCCCTTCAGCTGTTTAAAAATTACATTTTTTTCTCACAAAACGGTTACTGGAAGTTATGCGTGTGATTCGAAGTTGTTATATTCATTTTGGAAATTTTCTCAAGTGTCAAGGGCTCGTCCAGGGAACCTCGTCTAGGGAACCTATAGTCAGGTGCGTCTCGCTCCCAACATAAGGCCGTTCCTTTCTGGACGATCTTTCAGGACGAGGCTGATGGTTCACTTGGATGACATGGCATGGAGTTATAGAATCATCCACGTAAAGCCCTGTCTACGCACTTTACTGCATGGACGGGCTTATTCAGGACGAGGTTCTTGCAACCTTTGTCTACTTGGTTTTTCCACGGACAACCTCTATGGACGAAGCTGGAGTTGTATTTTTATACCCATCAATATATATATATATATATATATATATATATATATATATATATTTAATCAACTAACTCTTAAAATACTAAATAAATAAAACTAACAAATTAGAAGAAAAAAAAAAAATTCAAAATGCAGAATTAGTAAGTCCAAAAATTAGCTTACTTCTTACCTCGACTCTACGGATTGGCTTTAGGTGTAGTTGTAATCAAAAGCTGAGATTAAAAGTTGAAAAAAAAAACTTTCAATTTTAACTATTAAATTATATATATTTAAAGAAGACGAAAATCACATTTTTGTCCCTATATTTTCACATGATTCTCACTTTAATCCCTATATTTTATTTTCACAACTTTTAATCTCTACTTAAAAAAACGTCATCTATTTTAGTCCTTTCTATCAGTGCTCTATCGGCAAAGTCCTATATTGCAGACGGAACTATTAAAATAATAATAAAAAATTTTATTTTGGCATTAAAAAATGTCACGTCAGCATTTAAATTAAAAAAATAATTTATTAATTTTAACTAAATAAAAAAAATTAAAAACAGAAATGAAAACCAAAATTACATTAATTTAGATCTAAATGTGTCTTGAACAAAAACAACAAGAACATAAACCCATATTTAAGAACACAAAATTAAAATTCAAAAATCACAAACCTAGAAAATAAGAACACAAAATTAACTGAATAATAAAATAGTATAGTAAAACCCATGAATAATACCAAAAAGTGTAGTGTGACCCATAAATAGTAGCAAAAATAAACTGAATAATAAAATAAGTTGGCAAAAATAATTTTGCCAAACGGACACTTGAGTAGTTTATGGATAATAAAGTCCCTTTTCAATCATCATCTTCACCAAAAAAATTAATTGATGTCTTTGATCTTATGATAAAAAAACATTTACAGGAAACTAATGTCATAGATTGAAACTTGTAACTAACTTTTTTAAAAAAAAAAGAAAAAAAAATTCATCAAAGTAATAAATTTTAAATTATGGGATTTAGAATGAATTTTTCCCCTAAAAAAGAAATCACACATCTCTTATCTCTTCAGTCAATACTCAAGACCCAAATTATATTCTCCATTCCACAGACACTTCGTTAGAGCACAAGCTTCGCTCTTCTTGCCTTCGTTGGTTCTTTCTCCCTTTGAAACTGGGGGCAATGTCAGACAGCAAGAAGTCAATTCGATGGGATATTTACCTGATGAGATTCATTCCCATATTTTCACTTTCCTACTCATCAAATCCATTATCATCTGTACCTCTGTCTCTAAAACCTGGAAATCCCTAATCAAAAACCCAACTTTCATTTCCACCCATCTCCACCACTCCCACAACAATAACAAAAACAACCTCCTCCTCTTATGGCTCTCACGGAATGACAAGCAAGTCTACACCTTGCATAAAGAAGACGATCTTGATTTCACTGAATACACCAGTTTTGATTCCCCTTTCCATGGTCTACACCTTCAGTACCCCCATCACAATGTTGTCGGTACTTGTAACGGCCTGCTCTGCCTTTCCGATGGTTTACCCAATAACGCTAACGAATTATTTCTCTGGAACCCTTGTGTGAGAAAACTTCTACAATTTCCTATTCCCCGCTTCACTTCAATACTGACGGTTTGTTCCAAGTGTCTTTTGGGTTTGGATTTGATCCAAAAACTAACGATTATAAAGTGGTCAGGATTCTCTCCATATTTGGTAGTGCTTTGGACTTTGTAAATTCTCGACCCGTGGTCGAGGTTTACTCACTCTTCGCTGGTGAATGCTTAGTGCTTCTGCTTCTCTGCCTCCTATATGCGCTATAAGTAGTCTCGGGCCGCCGGCATTTGCCAATGGGGCATTGCATTGGATTTCTGTCACTAATGATAAAAAACCGTTTGTTTTGGTGTTCGATTTGGGGGACGAGTTCTTCCGCCAAATTCTGCTGCCGGAACTTCCAGGGAAGATTGGGTGGACTCGTGTTTCAGTATATGGAAATTCCATTGCTGGGTTTCAAATAACGGTAGGGATTGATCAGATGAGTCAGATCAATATATGGGTGATGAAAGAGTATGGTGTTGTATCGTTGTGGACAAAATTTTCACGTCTGGGAATGCCATGCCCAGTTGGCTTTAGGAGGAATGGCGAGGTTGTATTGGTAAATGAAAGAATGGGGCTCATCTCGTGGAATCCAGATAGCCAAATGTTAAGAATCTTGAAATTAATGGATCTCACAAGACTTTTTTTGGTTCTTATGTCGAGAGTCTAGTTTTGCTCGACAAAGCCACCAATGGTGTAGTTACATACTGAGGAAAAATAGAAAATCGGTAGGATGCTTCTCATGTTTTTATTTATTCTTTTTATGGTTTTTTTTTTATTTTAAATTTTGTTCTTTATATATACTTGACATTGATCATACTGAGTATTGATTACCTAAATGGCTTTATCTTCAGGATAGATAGATTATCAAGGTTTTGGTCACTCTTTTATATTGAGATGATAGTTTAGTGCATAGCATGTTCACTTAAAATTGTTTGTCCTCATTCCAAAATATTTAATATAGTCATTTATTACTTATAAAATAATGCACTTATAGTTCTTAAATTCTTGCAGGACCTCATACAATCATGGTTGGTGACAAGTTCTAAATGAGTAACAAACATTAATTCCACAAAAGAAAAGATTCAACAAAACTCTTTGATGGTGTATAGTTTCTTAGTACTGAATTAGTTTATTATGTCAAAATGGCCTGTAGTTGTTTTATGTTACTCCTTGTGTGGCTACACCATTGTAATAATAGTATTTTGGATGATTTGCAATTTGGTTTCAATGTATTCACAGAGATGATTAAGCATTTAATTTTTTTTGCCATGCTTGCATTAAGATGAAGATGCTTGCCAATGCAGTGTGTGTAAACAAGGATATACTGCTCAGTTGTGTTAAATGTCTTTTTGCTCTGTCTACTAGATTTTTCTTATACCTGCCTAATGGGTCTAAAAGTCTCTGTTGCTAAAAAGTTAAAAGGGGGGGGGGGGTTGTTGTTGGCGACTACTGCATATTACATATCACCCATCTAATAAGAGTCTTGTTGGGATACATTTTAAATAGTAGCATTTGTTCTTTAATTTTATTTTTCTGTTTGTGTGTCTTACATAAAATGTGATTTTTTTTATATCCTACAATGATAACATGTTAAGAGATAAAACGAAATGGAATTGATGATCAATCATACAAACTTATTTGAAACATTGAATTAAAGACCAGATCCTATGCACATGAAAGGAAGACATAGATTCAGAAGGCTTTCTTTTGGGGCTATACACCAGTATAGTTCCTTAGAAACAGGGGAGAGGCCCCCAACTTAGTGAGTTCAAATGTGGCATTTCCTTTCCTTGTTAAAAATAACAATGGTAACTTAAAATTGCATTAGATGGTGTCTTTTAGTTGCAAGAGCATAGGCTTTTGACCAAATAGGGAATTAAAGTGGTTGCAAGCATATGCCTAATAAAATCGAGACAAGGCTGTGTGCATGTGTGTGTGCACACATGGCTTTATTTTACCGTTTGTGCTAACAATATGATTGATTAAATGGTAACATTGTGCAATGAAGAAAAATCAGATTTTATTTTCGGATTTAGAAATTATTTTATGTGATGCAAATTTGAAAAGACAGGTTGAAATTTTAATGACTGATACATATTCCATATGGAAAGATTTATGATTCTAATGCATTAAATCATATGTTGACATGTTGCATGAGTATGTAAATCCTTCACCTGTCATAAGCCCAAAAAAACATTCTTGCCAGCAATTTGCTTTCTCCTTCTGTATCATGTTTCTTTTAGTAATTGTTCAGATATTAAGTCAATTACTTGTAAATTGAGGCATTTTAATTGAAGCTTCAAGCTTTTGTTCTGTCTTTGTCTCACAAGGAAGCTTGTTTCTTTTTTCTTTTTTTCTTTTTTTCTTTTTTGGGTAAAATTCTTGTTTCTTATTATAGTTAGATGGAAGTGAGAGAATAAAACATATAAGCCTTATTGGACGTAGGAGTGGGATTAAGCCTATTCTTTTTACCTTGGTTGTAACATTTGTGAGCGTTATATACGTTTTTTTTCCCCCGCTCCAGACCTTGTTCCTGTAACACAATTCATTTCATATTGTGTTAGTATATGGAGGTGTTTTTAAAAAAAAACAATTTAATTTAATTTATTTTTTATTGGGTGGTGGAAGAGGGAGTGGTAAATATTTGTTTGTTAATCACATCATTTCAGTAGTAGTAATGGGGAGTGAATGGTTAATGGACGTACTGTGAATTGAACCACTTCAATTGACCTTTTACTCTTGATGATGATGACTACAACCTGTAATGTTGTTGTCTCCTTGTGAGTAACACCAATATAGTTATCTGGATGGTTTCTATTTGTCTTTTATCACTGTTATGTTATGTTTTCTTGTTCTGGTCTTTGATAATTTTGGTTGGAGGGAAATAAATTGTTCAGATGACATTAACAAAAACGTTAGTGGTGCAGATTTCAGAATGTGTGTTTTACACAATTGACAAGATTCTCATTTCTCAAATATGCCTGGTTGGTTCATATGCTCTAATGGGTTCCACACAAGTTGTCTTTTTTCCTACTCTTTCTGTTTATATGCAACTTTTGCCCATTTGGGATTTATGGGAAATTGAGTTTACCTGAAGATATTAGGGAAAAAAAATACAGATAGAATTTTCTGGCCGTGGATGAAATTCTGTTGAAAAGCCTCTTCTTTTCAGGAGAGCTGCTGATAGTGTAAAGAAAACCCCTCTCTTTGTGTTATGGGCCAAGTAGACTCTTAAGTTTGTAATATGGCTTATTTTCCTCTTCCCAGCACAGTTTGTCAATGAAGTTTTGAGAAATGGACTCAATTGAGCAGTGGAACTGTTTTTGGGATACAGGTTGGTACTTTGAATAACTTGTTCTCTCCATTTTCCCACCCTCTACACCCCCCCACCCCTCCCCAACATGATTCTTATCTGCTTGGTGGCCACTGGTGTTTCAAACCGCAGGAAGTATATTCAAGGTTTACAGTGGCCAAGTTTTTGTTATTGCATACCTTTCCATAGCCTATCTCATCATCTCTAGGGAAGAGGAGCTCCATGAGTATGTATTTCATTTTTTTCTGTGCTAACCAGTGAATTGAATCGTTGTCTTCCATTTGTATTTTGAGCTTAACCTTTTAATTAAATGGATAGCTTGTTTTGTAATTTAGAACCTTTCTTGGTAGGAGGAAGGCCTCAACAAAACCAAGATTTCGCTTGTGGACTTTCCTTGCTCTTGTATAGTTGTTTCTACTCTTGAGTTTATTGTCCTCTTTGTTTAGTATTGATAATTTGATGTTTGCTGATAATTGGTTGAATTGCTTTTGAACTGCAATAGATCTACTATAATTGCTAGGGGGTGAAAGAAAAAACTTACACTTCACCTATTCGCGTAAATGCTAATGACAATCTGTTTGAACACTTGGTTCTCATTTTAGAAGATTATGCTGTGTAGGGATCAATAGAGTTGTGCCTCTTCCTTTACACAGCATAATCTTCTAAAATGTCAAGTATATATAGCATAACTCCAAGTCTGGGAATGCGCCGTCCATGGCTAGTTGGGTTTAGGAGGAATGGTGAGGTTATATTAGTAAATATTGAAAGAGGCTCATCTCGTGGAATCCAGATAGCCAAAATATTAAGAATCTTGGAATTAATGGATATTTTGTTACTTTTTTTGGTTCTTATGTTGAGAGTCTAGCTTTGCTCGACAAAGCCAACAAAGGTGTAGTTACATACTGAGGAAAAACAGAAAATCGGTTGGATGCTTCTCATGTTTTTTCTCTTTGGTTCTTTTTATGATTTTTCATTCTGTTCTTTATATATACTTGAAATTGATCATACTTGCGTGTTGATTACCTTAATGGCTTTATCTTCAGGATAAATAGCTTATCAAGTTTGTGGTCACTCTTTATTATATTGAGATGATAGTTTAGTGCATAGCATGTATATTTAGAATTGTTTGTCCTCATTTCAAAATTTCCTTAATATAATCAACTATTACTTATAAAATAATGCACTTATAGTTCTTAAATTCTTGCAGGACCTCATGCAATCATGGTTATTGATGAGCTCTGAATAACAGACATTAATACTGAATGAGCTTATTATGTCAAAATGGCTTGAAGTAGTTTTATGTTAAACTCCTTTTGTGGCTACACCATTGTTATATTAGTATTTTTCGATGATTCGCAGTTTGGTTTTAGTGTATTTACTGAAATGATTAAGCATTTAATTTTGCCTGCCATGCTTGCACTGTGATGAAGATGCTTGCCATTGTAGTCTGTGTAAACATGAATATACTGCTCAGTGTGTTAAATGTCTTTTTCCTTTGACCACTAGATTTGTGTTATACCTGTCTAAAGAGGTCTAAAAGTCTCTATTGATAAAAAGTTAAAAGGACAGGGAAAAAGTGGGGTGGGGGCAACAATTGCATATTACATATTACTATCTAATAAGGGTTTTGTCGGGATTCATTTTAAATAGTTGCATTTGTTGTGTAATTTTTTCTTTTCTGAACGTGTCATACATAAAATGTGAATTTTTTTTTGGTGTGGATATCCTACAATGATAACAAGTTTTAAGAGATAAAACACCTATCAAAAAAGATTTAAGAGATAAAACTAGTGGAATTGATGATTGATCTTGCAGACCTTAGTCGAAACATTGAATTAAAGACCACATTCTATGCACATGAAAGGAAGGCAAAGATTCACAAGGCTTTCTTTTGGGACTATACATCTGTACAATTCTTAAGAAATAGGAGAGAGGCCCCCAACTTAGTGAGTTTGGATGTGGGAATTCTAGTCTTTGTTAAGAATAATATTGGTAATTAAAAACTGCATTAGTTGGTTTTAGTCTTTTAGTTGCAAGAGCATAGGATTTTGACCAAGTAGGGAATTAAAGTGATTGCAAGCGTAAGCCGAAGAGAATCAAGACAAGGCTGTGTGGTGGATGTACAAGTTTTGTGGCTAGTGGCAGGTAACTTATTTTCATTTGATTTCTACTAATAATTGGTTGAATTGCTTTGGAACTGTAATAGATCTACTATAGTTGCTGAGCAAAAGAAAAAACCTACAGTTCCACCTATTTGCCTACATGCTGATGATGTATCCTGTTTGAACATGTGAGTTCTCATTTTGGAAAATTATTTGTGTAAGGATCAATAGAGTTGTGCCTCTTGCTAAATCATTTGAGTGAGCTCGTCATAAAAGAATGATTATGTCCTCAACAATATAAAGGGACTTTCTGTCCTTCATTTTGATGTTAGAATTTTCCTTCTTTGATTTATCTTTTTTCCCATAAATCTTTAGTTCTTTACATTAATATGACATGTGGAAGTCAAATCAAGAGTTGTGAATGTGAGTCTCTGCACATTTGAATGTGCTATCACTTCCAATCTGCATTTTAGTGCTTTTTATCAAATAGACTGATTTGTATTTTCTTTTAATTTTGTTTTAGTTGACATTTACAAGTGCCCTATAGTTTAGATTCCAAACTCACTCTCTGTCTAGAGGCCAAACTTTGCCATGACAATTAGCACTTTCCGTTCACAATGTCATTACTCTTATTCACATTTTATTGCTTCATGATTTCTATTAACTGTATGAGATGGTATGCCAAACCATTTCATGAAGTCATGGACGCACAAGTGCACGCACACATACATTCGCTCTTATCTTCCAGTTAAATGCTAGCATTCAATCAAGATCTTCAAGCTCGTGCCCATGACTTGTGGGGACTACTATCTAGTTGTTGTTACCTACCATGCTTTTGTTAAAGGGAGACTAATTTATGATAATCTTTATTAGCACATGACTTGTTTGAGAAAATTAGAAATACTAGGAGGTGGTAAATTTGGCTTGCAGCCTATAAAGTTGGTATGTAGAAAGCATATGATAGACTTATCTGGGACTTCATTTTGGCTATGCTAAAAAAACAAAAAGAAATTTAGTCCTCATTGGATCAATTTGATTCTGCAATGCATCTGATCAATTTCATATCAGATTCTATTGAATGGTTCCCGGGTGATTTTACTTTCCTTATTGCGGCTTAAGCTATGGGATCCACTTCACCTTATATGTGTGCAACTATGCAGTCTCCGGCTCTATTGGAGGGACAGTTTCAGAGAATTTGTAAGGGAATAGGATTGCAAGAAATCTGGACCCTCGTGGATTGCATTATTTTTATTCAGGGTACTAGTGATATGCAACATAGTGTGTTGAAAATTTTGAGGTGGTATTGTATCCTTTTTGGACAGATTGTAAATTTTGACAAATCTGACATGTTTTCTATCCTATCACTTCTGAACATTGTATAAACCCTGTGTTAGATCTTCTTAACATTGTAAATTTTGACAAATCTGAGGTGTTTTTCTATCCTATGACTTCTGAACATAGCATAAACCCTGTGTTAGATCTTAAGCTAGCCTGATAAGTATTTGGGTCTTGACTTAGATTATGGTTTGAAAAAAGACCATGTGTTTTACAATTGTAGTTGAAAAGGTAGCTCAAAAACTCTAGAGATGGAAAGCAAAATTGTTGTCTCAATCAGGCTGATTAAATTTAACCAAACATGTTATGAGCTCATTGCCTCTATTACCCTTTTTCGTGAAGTGCGTGATGCAATTTGTAAAGATATTGTTAAAAGGATTCAAATGTATTTTTTGGGATATTGAAGGGATCAAGAAAATTCATTTACTAAACAGAAATGTTATCTTGCTCATGCAAGAAAGATCTGGGGAGTTATTTGTAATCCAAATTGTTTGTTGTCTAAGGAGTTGACGGCTAAGTACAGTAAAAAGGAAAGAATCTTTAGTGTTGGGTTTAAACCATTCAACTTTGGGGTTGGAAAGGTGTAATGTCTTGTAGAAATTCAGCTTGGGTTGTAGCTAAATGGTGTATTGGAGATTCACTCTTTGGTTTCAATGTGTTTAATGAAATCATTAAGTATTATATTTTGCCTGCCATGCTTGCATCGTGATAAAGATGCTTGGCATTGTAGTGTGTGTAAACAAGGATATACTGCTCAGTTGTGTTAAATGTCTTTATCCTTAGACGACTAGATTTGTGTTATACCATTCTAAAGGGTCTAAAAGTCTATTGATAAGAAGTTAAAAGGAGAGGGAGGAGAAGGGGGGTGGAGGCAACAATTGCATATTACATATTACCATCTAATAAGGACTTGTACGGATTTATTTTAAATAGTTGCATTTGTTCTTTGTTTTATCTTTTTTCCTATAAATCTTTATTTCTTTATGTTAATATGAAATGTGGAAATCAAATCAAGAGTTGTGAATCAGTGAATGTGTGAATCTGTGCACATTTGTATGTGCTATCACTTCCAATCTGCATTTTAGTGCTTTTTATCAAATGGACTGATTGATATTTTCTTTTAATTTTATTTTAGTTGACATATACAAGTGCCTATAGGTTTTAATTTCAAACTCAGTCTCTGTCTAGAGGCCAAACTTTGTTGTGGTGATTTACACTTTCTGTTCACAATGTCATTACTCTTATTCACACTTTATTGTTTCAATGATTTCTATTAGTTGTATACAATGGAATGCAATGCAATGCACCATTTCATGAATTTATGGACGCGCACACACAAACATTCTCTCTTATCTTCCAATTAAAAATTAGCATTCTGTCAAGATCTTCAAGCTCATACCCATAACTTGTGGGGATTACTATCTAGTTTGTTGTTACCTACCATGCTTTTGTTAAAGGGAGACTGTTTTCTGATAATCTTTGTTAGCACGACTTGTTTGAGAAAATTAGAAATATTATGTGGTGGAAAACTTGGTTTGTAGCCTATAAAGTTGATATGAAGAAAGCATATGATAGACTTTACTGGGACTTCATTTTGGCTATGCTAAAAACAATAAGTTTTAGTTCTCATTGGATCAATTTGATTAAGCAATGCATCTGCACAAGTTCATATCAGATTCAATTGAATGGTTCCCGGGCGAAATGTTTTTCCACTTTCACCTTATATGTGTGCAACTATGTTGTCTCTGGCTTTATTGGAGGGACAACTTCAAAGTATTTGTAAGGGAGTAAAAAATGCAAGAAATCTGGACCCTAGTTGATTGCATTATTTTCGTTCAAGGTACTAATGATGTGCAACATAGTGTGTTGAAAATTTTGAGGTGTTATTGTAACCTTTTTGGACATATTGTAAATTTTGACAAATCTGAGGTGTTTTTCTATCGCATCGCTTCTGAACATAGTATAAACCGTGTTAGATCTTCTTAACCCATTAGAACAATGTTTTCTGCCCATACTTCCACTAACCCTCACTTCAAAAGAAGAGGAAAGCCCTATGTGGGACAAGTATCTTCCTTCCCTCACCAGCCACCATACGAGTGGACTATGGAGAAAGGAATCCAGCATATGTAAATGTGGCCTGATCCCCAAGAAGAAAGGATTTGGAAACTTTTTAGTAAAAAATGTGAAGTTCAAAGGAGAGAAAATATGGAATATTGTACTCAAACCATCTTTTATCGACCAACTTGAGGAAGAAAAGTCAATGCATACTTTCTCTTTAGATCTTATCATTATATTAGTTTTTACTTTAGCCTACACTATATTATTAATTGTTATGATCTAATCTTTGTTATTACATACAAAGATTTTTGACCCACACGTATTATGAGCTGAGTGCCTCTTTTACACTTTTTTATGCTTTGAAGTGCCTGTTGCAATCTGTAAAGATATTGTTAAAACGATTCTAAAGGGTTTTTTTTTTTTTTTGGGATATAGTAGGAATCAAGAAAAATTCATTTACTAAATTGCAAGAGCAAATTGTTTGCTGAATATAAGGAAACTGTAAATCATTTGTTTTTCCCTTGTCTAATTGCAAGAGCAATTTGGTTTGCTTTAGTGTGTGGAATTAGAACGGATTCTTTACAACTCCAATAAGTGAGGATCTAGTTATTGAAATTGTGGTATGTTATCTTTGAAAATAATTTGTTTAATTTCAAATTTAGGATATTAACCTTAATTAAACCATATGGAAGAATTTACCATTAAGTGACAAAACCTCAGTGGTTGTAGGTATCTGACTTTAATCTTATGGTAATCAAATTACTTTGTTAATAATCATTTCTTCAATTGAGTATAGTTTCTTCCACCCCTTGAAAAAAGCTCTTCAATTGAGTATTCTTTTCTCTCCAATCTATATATATATATATAAAATAACAGGTAAAGTTGAGAAAAAATCCAATTAGATTTCAATTGGAATTCAATTAGAGTCTAATTTTGCACCACATGTCGCATTTAATCTAAGTTTTTAAATTTTTGTGTCAAATGAGTTAATTCAATTAGATTTTAAATTAAAATTCAATTAGAGTCTAATTTTAAAGCCATGTATCTCATTTGATCAATTTTTTTTTTTTTGACCAAGTTGGTTAGTTCAGTGTAAAAATTAGATTTCGATATAGTTTAATTTTATTGCATGTGTTCCATCTAATCAAAGTTTTTTAATTTTTATGCCAAATGAGTTAATTTAGGGTAAAAAATGACAAGTCCAATATAAATAAATTATAAAAACATAATCATATATCTAACATTATATCTAAAATTAGACGAAGAGAGAGTTTGAATGATTTTATATTTATGAGCATTTTTTTAATAACTAAAAACAATTGAAGCTGAGAAAAATTCAAATTAGAATTCCAAATTAGAGTTTTAATTTTGCACCATGTGTTCTAAATTATTTTTTCTTAAAGAGTTTTATTTCTTAATTTTAGAATCAAATGTAAGATCACATCATAAATATTCATCCAAGTGAGTTATTAAGTACAAAAACTAAAGAGTATAGTATAAATGAATTGTAAAAAAAAAAAAAACTGCTTCACAATAACTTTAAAAAAAATGGACAATTTACATTTTATACTTAATAATATCCTTACAAAATTTTTTAAAGAGTTAACAAAATATAAAAATGACTATCAATAGTATTTAAATTATATATATATATATATATAGGTATATACAAGTATAGGTTGTAATAACGATGATATTTGAGTTTGAAAATATTGTTTCATAAATTTATTAAAGTGAAAATTCAAATTTTAGAATTTTCTAAGTGAAAATTCAAGTTTAAGCATTTTCGATCGGTCAAAACTTTAGATCAGTCAAAACTTTAGCTTGATCAATCAAAATGGTAAAGAAAAAATCTTGGAGTTTTTGGATGACTCGATCGGTGCTTAATTCTTGTTCGACCGATCGAAAAGAGCACTCGATCAATCGAAAGGAATTTTCGATTGATCGAAAGTCAAAAATCAGGATTTTCTACAAAATTTTCTGGTGACTGTTCAGTGTGTTTGAAGAGGTTTCAAGCCTTGTAAACAGTTTTATGAAACATTTTAACTCTTGATACATGCCTTTTGATGAAATATAATCTTACGGGTATTTATAGAGGCTTATGTGTTAAAATAGTAAGTTAGAGAGAAACACAAGAAATCTTGTGGTCATTCTCCAAAATGCTATATGTAAAACCCAACATCTTGGTTGTATCTTGGGGACAAATTTGCGATAATCCTTTAGCAACAATAGTATGAAGGGCAGATATTGTCTAAGGAAAACGATATTGTGCCTTTAAGTTATCTATTTTCTGTTTGTCTTTTATGTTAACATTGTTCTTCCATTATTACTTTGTATAATATCTCAAATATAATATGCATCTTACTGTATATCTTTAAGTGTATCTGTGGGGGCCCGAGGACCGAGGATGAAGCTCAGGGGATGCAGTGTAAGGTGGCAAGGCTCGGGGAGGTGTAGAGGTGAGTCTAAAAGCATTTTACAACCTACCAAGTGGGAGCCAAAGGCTAAGGGGGGAAGTTTCTAATTTGGGGTAGCTTGTGGGCTTCACATTGAATACCCTGCACCTAACTTCCTGGCCGCATTAAATGGTGGACAACAGCTTTATTAGTTGCATTGATGAAGAAGTGACCTGAACAGTGCTGGTCACAGCTAAAACGGTTCTTTCCACCACCTTCTTCAAACTGTGGGAAGTGACAAGTGTTAAGAGAGGAGATTGGTTAGATGAGAAATGGATGGTTGAGATGTGAGGAAGAGAGGGGTATATATACAAAACAGAGAGATTGCAGATTGGAGGAGAAAAAAAAATGAAGAAAGAAGGGAGAAACGAGAAGAACATTAGGAAAAAGGGGAATGAACAGTGATGATGCAAAGAAAATCAGTAGGCTGGATGCTTCGGACTTGAAAGGACCACTTGCTTTCTTGATGGCCTGAAAGACAAAGAAAAATGATCAAAGGTGACTGGGATGGCAAAGTTAGTTTTCTCCCTGTATTTTTGGAATTCCAACTTTTTGGGAATCGTAAAAACGTACATTTCATTGGTCTGAGCAGGTGTTTATATAGTATCCTAGGAGCAGTTATTGGAATTGTAACCTCTCCTAGATTTAAGGAGGTCAGGGGTTCATGGATAACTCCCACAACTATTTAGGAGTTATATCTTCTCATACAACGATCACCGGAAGTTATGTGTAAATCACGGAGTAGAAAAAATGTACTTAGTAATTCCCAAGTATAAAGGTCTCATCTAGGGGTCTTCATGTGGACAAATTCTTTCAAGGCGGGGATGTGCGCCTCCCTTGGACGAGTGATGTAGGTTTGTCCTCGTTCAAGGACGACCATGCGCGTTAGACTCGTCTTGATGCTGCCTTCTGGACGGACGGATGATGGTGTGATGACCATGGACGGTCTGAGTTATCTTTATCCCTATCGGTTGTCCCCTCGTCCAGGGGTCATGCAGCATATTACCAAACTTTAGGACGATTTTTTTTAGAAGCGTGCCACGTGTCACCATTTCATAGGGGGTTGGTTATGTCGACTTACTTTCTTGAGGCAGATGCCACGTGTCACTTTATCATCGGTTTCGTCATTGCGATTACCGAGACTTTTCCTCCTATAAATAGTGGTTTCCCTCTCATGCCCCTCTCACTTTTTCAGATTTTCTGTTTTGACACTCGTCCGTTGCCTCGTCTAGAAGTATTCTCTACGTCCTTAGTATCTCTCGTTTAGAGCCAGACTCCCCTTACTCTAACTCTCAAGCTTTTCTTTCTAAGTGCTAGGACGTCTTCAATGGCTTCCTGTTCGTCTAGCGACAGTGTAGTCAAAACCATAGATGAGTATCACGATTCTTCTAGTTATAGTACCTCTAGTGGTGGCAGTAGTAGTAGTGGTCACACAACAAAGGAATACACCTCTGGTGTTCCTGGAATTCCCGTCGAGACCCTTCAAGAGAATATTAGGATGAGGGTAGCCTCGGGGGTTGATACCTCGACAAGCAGCCCACTGTCCTCCCTTTTGGACGAAAAAGAAGCGGTATATAGTTGTGCCATTGAAATCCCTTCCAAGACGGACAAGAGGAGGTTGGACGCTCTTAGGAGCTTACCTGTTAGGGGGGTTTAGATTTCCTTTAAATGTCTTCGTTAGGGAATTACTCACTAGGCTGGGCTTGGGAGTGTGTTAACTTAACCCCAACGCGTGGAGACTTGTTGTCTCTATGCAAGTCTTGTGGAGGGAGGTATTTGATGGGAACCGTCCTATCACCATGGACGAGTTCCTGTACTGTTATAAACCCTCCGATATAAGTCAATCTCTAGGCTTTTATCAGTTTACAGCTAGGGGCAATGACTGTAGATTGATTAAGTTTTTGCCTTCGTTTAACAGAAATTGGAAGACAGAATTTGTCTTTGTCTTTGGTTTCTGGGCGGGGCGTCCTATCGAGATTGGTAGAGATGCATTTGCCCCTTACGATGGAGAATTAGGGAACCTTCGTCCAGAAGGTATGTTATGTTTTTTCCTTCTTTTTTTTTTATTTGTTGTCATATTTCATACAGTGGTCTAACCTTAGTTTCTCTCTTCCTTTTTCAGTTGTTGGACGACCCTCTTTGAGCAAGTTCCATCGTGATCGCATCCACAGGGCTCGTCTACACCTCGAGAGAGATTTTCACTCATTGGTGACCCTTCAACGCCTACACAGGTGGGGACTTGGTCCTGATCCGTCCGTTGAAGCCCTAGTGCACGAACAAACCATCCGTAGATGTGAGTGCTTATTGTTAAAGACATGTATTTTCATATTATTATTATTATTTATTTATTTGTAGGTATATGTGTTCACGTTTGTTTTTTTTTTTTTTTTTTTTTTTTTTTTTTTTTTTTTTTTTTCAGAAATGGCAACCATGAAGGGGAATAAGGGAAATGAGGTGATCGACGAGGCAGCTAGACCTGAAGTTCAAACCCAGCCTCGTCCTGGTGCTGGAGACAAGAGGAAAAGCTTGTCCAAGCACTTGGACTTAGCTAGCCTGCCCAGTCGTCGGGGAAAGAAGGCCAAGCATGGGTCGTCCAGGCCCGAAACTGCTAGGCCTGATCCTCCTTCCTCCCAGCCGTCCGTCCCAGTCGTCGACATCGACTCATCTATGCCTGTCAATATCACTCCGTCCAAGTCCCCTGCCCCTGATTCGTCCCAGCCTTCTCAAAGGATTTCTACAAATTTGCTGGAGAACGAGGATTTGGCTTGGGAATGATTCCAAGAGGCTGTGAAAGGCGAGGACGTGGCTGCGTGCTACGATCTTTTTAAGGTAACCATTTTTGCCTCGTCTTGGTTTGACCATGTTATCCAATGTTATTTTTATCTCTTAAACCCTCTTATCTTCCATGTAGGCAATGTCAAAGTTCATAACTGCATCCAGGCAGGCCACAAAGATGGAAAAAACGAGGATCCTTCTAGAGAAGAGAATAGAAGAGATCAAGAACGACTGCAGGACTTAGGTCGAGGTGACAAACAAGGCCAAGGACGAGGCTAAGGAGTTCAAGGCTTTGGTGGGGGAGCTGAAATCCGACGCTGCCAAGAAGGACGACTATCCCAACCTTCTTTAAAAGAAGAATGACGAGCTGAATCTTCTTCTTAAGAAAGCTAAAGACGAGGCAGTGGAGGAATTCAAAGCGTCCAAAGAGTTCACTGACCTGCTAGACACGAACTACGCAGCAGGGTTTGAGGATTTTAGGATGGACGCTATAGACAACTTTCCTGGAGTTGACTTTAGCACCATTAAACTCAACCTTGGCGCTGCTACAAGTTCTCTCATTCACACAGGCTTAGACGATGTCAACATCGAGGACGACGCTTCCACCAAACCAGCTCAGGACGACCCCAACATTGATGCCCCCCCCCCCTCTTGAAGATTTTTTTTTTTTTAACTAGTGTTATTGTTGTTTGGCTTTCTCTTCTTTATTTATTTATTTATTTATTTAAAATGTATTCAAGTACAATTACCTCGTCTAGAGTGTTCTGGACGAGTTTATTAACAATTGCCTTTTAATGCTTATTTTATAAGGGTTTTTGGACGGTGGTCGTCTACCCTCTTTAGACTAAAGAATATTTTCTTTATCTGTTACCTATTGTATGGGCGAGCTTATACATTGTTATCATTTATGCAATTGTCTTTTAAACAATGTTCTAAGTGTTGAATGATCGTTTACACGATTTCTTTATGGACGACCCACTTAGGACGATAATGATGACTGCATTACTTTTGCTTGTCCTTTAGGCAATTATTACTCGTCTTCTCGCAAGAGTTCATAACGTTTATGTTTTACTCGTCTTGACTAGCTGCTTGTCTTTAGAATGCTATACCTTAATGCCTACTTTCTTTCTTAGATGAGTGGGCCTTAGCCTTTTCTTTTTGCTTTATACTCATTTAAAGGAAATCTTGGACGAGCATGCCTTAGCTTCTTTCTCTTTGCTTTATCCTTATTTAAAAGAAAGCCTTGGATGAATGTTTCTGCGTCTGAAGATTTCTATTCGTCTTAGGCTTTTGCCCCTTCTGTGGGTATTATTATGGAAACTAGATCTATGCATCAAATACATATGAAATCCAAACCATATTATTACATGAACATTGTTCACAAACGTGGAACATGCTTATAAGTTAGTGCCTTATTAAAATACTTAAGAAAAATACATAACCTCGTCTTTCATAAGCTGGTCTGTAAGCGGTGCAAAAGTTTAATAACTAGTGCATTTTTTATTCATAACACACCATAATAGTAGTAAGCACACAACAGTAAGTATAAGTGAACATAGGTTATAACTGTAACTTTGCTATTGATTTCCCTCGTCCCTGCTCATTACTGATAGTACATCCTTAGGTGTTCCACATTACAGGGATGCTCTAACTTCCGTCCGTCCAAAGCTTCCAAGTTGTAAGACCCCTGCCTCTTGCAGTTAATTACCCTGTAGGGTCCTTCCCAATTAGGTCCCAATTTTCCATGAGCTGGGTTCCTAGTTGCCAAGGAGACTCTTTTGAGAACAAGGTCCTAAACACTGAACCGCCTGGGTTTTACCATGGCGTCATGCTGCCTGGCCATAAGGTTCTTGTATCTTGCTGTCCTTTGCTCCACGTCCATTCTTACCTCGTCGATAAGATCGAGATCAAGACGGAGTTGCTCCGCGTTCTCTCTTTCCTGATACTTCATCACTCGGTGATTAGCCATATGGATTTCTGTCGGTATAACGGCTTCACTTCCGTAGGCTAACTTAAAGGGGGTTTCTCCTGTTGGGGTTCGTATAGTCGTCCTGTAGGCCCAAAGAACACCTGGTAGCTCATCTGGCCAAATCCCTTTTGCCCCCTTGAGCTGAGTCTTGATGATTTTTAGCAGGGACCGGTTCGCTACTTCTGCTTGTCCATTTGCCTATGGATGGGAGGGCGAGGAATAGTGATTCTTGATCCCAAAATGATTGCAGAAGTCTCTGAAGGGCGTGTTATCGAATTGACGTCCGTTATCCGATACTAATACCTTGGGTACTCCGAACCTACATAGAATATTATTCCATACAAAATTTTTCACGTTTTGCTGAGTGATTGCTGCGAGGGGTTCGGCTTCTACCCACTTGGTCAAGTAATCGATTCCTTCCACCAGAAATTTCATTTGCCTGGTTCCCATGGGGAAAGGGCCTAGGCTATCCAGTCCCCACTGTGCGAAAGGTCATGGGGACATCATTGAGGTCTGGTACTCTGACGGCTGCCTAGGTACATTGCTATAGTGCTGACACTGGTCACATACCTTGACATAGGCTTTAGCATTTGCCTACATTGTAGGCCAGTAGTAGCCGGCACGGACAATCTTATGTACTAGCGACCTTGCTCCTGAATGATTTCCACATGCTCCTTCATGAACTTCCCTTAGAACATAGTTTGACTCGTTAGGAGCCAAGCACCTTAAGTAAGGTTGGGAAAAACCTCGCTTGTACAACACTTCATTTATGAGGACGTACTTGGCTGCCCTGACCCTTAACTTTCTTGCTTCATTCTTGTCTTCTAAAAGCATTCCATCTTTGAGATAGATCACTATTGGACTCATCCAATTTTCTCCTCCTATCTGCTGTATGTCAGGGATGTCTATGCTCGGCATATATTGGATGTTGTCGGACTCGTCTGTAACTCCTGCCGAAGCTGCTTTTTCCAAGCCGTCCACTTCCGTATTTTCCTCCCTGGGTAGTTGAACAAAACTTACAGTTGAAAATTTTCGTGCAAGTCATTTCACTTTGTTGAGGTATTTCTTCATTCGATCTTCCTTAGTATCACACATTCCATTTACTTGGTTAATAACTAGCTGAGAATCTCCTCTGATTGTTACCGACTCCACCCCTAAGGACTTAGCCAATTCCAATCCCTTGAGTAGAGCCTCGTACTCAGCTTCGTTGTTGGTAGTTTGATACTGCAGACGGGCTGCATACTCCAGCCTGTCACCTTCAGGGGACTTCAGTACAACCCCAATTCCTCCTGCATACAGTGTGGATGATCCATCGACATTAATCACCCATTTTTCAACACTTTCGTCCTTGTCCAGCTCATCCTGGCTGGGGGTTAACTCTGCGATGAAATCTGTTAATGCTTGTGCCTTTATCACACTCCTTGGAATGTATCTGATATCGAATTTGCTAAGTTCAATAGCCCACTGTATTAGCCGCCCAGCAGCTTCCAACTTATTCATTGCCTTCTTTATGGGGTGGTCTGTCAGGACTTTGATGATGTGAGCTTGGAAATAATGCCTCAGCTTCCTGGAAGCTGTGATCAATGCAAAGGCTAGCTTCTCCATCATCGGGTATTGTCCTTCTGCTCCTCTCATCGCACGGCTCGTATAATAAACCGATTTCTGGACTTTCCCCTCTTCTCTGACCAACGTTGAGCTTACTGCTTGCGGGGACACTGCCAAATACAAATACAACTCTTCCCCAGGTACAGATGGACTCAACAGCGGCGCTGTCATGAGACATGTCTTCAAGTCCTGGAAAGCCCTTTGACACTCGTCCGTCCATTCAAATGCCTTCCTAAGGACTTTAAAGAAAGGTAAACACTTATCAGTAGCTTTCGAGACAAACCTGTTAAGGGCGGCGACCCGTCCAGTAAGAGACTGAACTTCCTTGATATTCGTTGGTGGTTCCATATTCAGTATTGCCTGGATTTTGTCTGGATTTGCTTCAATTCCTTTGTGCGACACCATGAACCCCAAAAATTTCCCCGATGAAACTCCGAAAGCACACTTGCTTGGATTTAATTTTATGTTGTACCGCCGCAATGTATCAAAAGTCTCTTGAAGGTTGTCTAGATGTTTATTCTCGTCCTGGCTCTTTACTAGCATGTTGTCTACATAAACCTCCACATTTTGCCCGATTTAAGGATGGAACATATGGTTAACCAGCCTTTGGTAAGTCGCCCCTGCGTTCTTCAAACCAAAGGGCATTACCTTGTAGCAATACAACCCTTGGCTCGTAATGAATGATGTCTTCTCCTGATCTGCTTCATCCATCTGTATCTGGTTGTAACTTGAGAAAGCGTCCATGAAGCTAAGCACTCTGTGACCTGCTGTCGAGTCTACCAACTGGTCAATGCGTGGCAATGGGTAACTATCCTTGGGGCAAGCTTTGTTTAAATTAGTGAAGTCCACGCACATTCGCCACTTGCAGTTAGCTTTCTTGACCATGACCACGTTCGTTAACCAATCTGGATAATAAACTTCTCGGATGAACTCCATGGTGACCAACTTCTGTACTTCTTCCTTAATGGCATTGTCTCGCTCAAGGGCGAAAATCCATTTCTTCTGACGCATTGGTTTTGAATAGGGACACACGTTCAGGCTATGGGTAATGACACTCGGATCAATGCCAAGCATGTCCTCATGACTCCATGCAAAGACATCGAGGCTTTTCTTCAGAAACTGGACCAAAGCGTGCTTTGCCCCCTCTTTCATGCTCGCCCCAACTCTAGTAAACTTCTCAGGCTGGTTCTCGTCCAAAGGGACGTCTTCTAATACTTCAGTGGGCTCCGCCGCGATCCTTCTCCCGTCTATACTCATTGCTTGCATGTGCTCATCCATCGCCAGCATAGCTAAGTAGCATTCTCTGGCGGTCAACTGATTTCCTTGTACTTGGCCTACTTCTTGCTCGGTTAGAAATTTGATGGACAAGTGGTAGGTAGAGGTTATCGCCTTCTAACTATTTAAAGTTGGTCTTCCAATAATTGCATTATATGACGATGCACAATCAACAACAAGGAAATTTACCTCCTTGGTTATTTGCTGTGGATATGTTCCAACGACCACTAGTAATGTGATGGTGCCCACCGGTTGCACTTTCATTCCTCCGAATCCTACCAATGAAGAATACACTGGTCGAAGCTGATCTCGTCCTAGCATCATTTGCTGGAATGAGGGGTAGTAGAGAATGTCTACAGAGCTGCCATTGTCTATCAACACCCTTTTGGTCATGTAGTCAGAGATGAGTAGGGTGATGACTATCGCGTCATCGTGTGGGTGGTGAAGTCGTCCTGCTTCCTCGTCCGTGAATGTAATGGCCTGCCGGTCTACTTCCCTCGTCCTAGGAGGTCGTCCAGATAGCTGGATGTTCTGCACCACCTTCAGGTATGTCTTCCTTGACTTGGATGACTGCGCTGTTCAGTTTCTTCCTATAATTACCCTTATTTCTCCTAGTGGGGGACGTGATGATTCTTCCACCTTGGCTTTCATTTTCTCATCTCTTTGGTCTCGTCCAAGGAAGTTCCTCAGTTTTCCTTGTCTAATGAGATTTTCTATCTGCTGCTTCAAGTCAATGCACTCATCCGTATGATGCCCGTGGTCTCTGTGAAAGCGGCAGTACTTGCTCCTATTACACTTGTTAGGGTCTCCTTTCATTTTATCCGGCCACTTCAAGGACGGATCATCCTTGATCTGCATAAGAACTTGCTCTAGTGGCATAGTCAGGGGCGTGTATTGCTGATTCCTCGCGGAGGAACTCGCCTTCTTACCATCCTTATCTTTCCTCTCGTCTACCCGAGCTTTCTTTGGATGAGGTCCCTGATCTGAATAACGATGGTAACCCGCTTCCGAGTGTTTTGCCCTTTTTCTTTTCTTGGCTATGATAGCGTCCTCAGCATTCATAAAATTCTGGGCCGAATGGACGAGCTCGGCCATAGTCTGTGGTTCCTGCTCGTAGAGCTTATGAATGAACAAGTCAGAATTGACCCCATTGTGGAAAGCGGCCAGCAACAACTTGTCATCCATCTCGTCCACCGTCAAGGCCTCCTTATTAAACCGGGTGATAAAGGATCGCAAACTCTCATTTTCCCCTTGCTTTATAGTCAGCAGACTAGAAGATGAACGCTTGTGGCGTTGTCCTCTAATGAAATTATTGACAAACAACTTACTCAACTCTTCAAATGATCACACCGAGTTTGGGGTTATTTTACTGAACCACACCCGCACTGGTCCCTTAAGTGTGGTGGGGAAAGCTCTACACATAATTTCGTCTGGGACCCCTTGAAGGTGCATGGTCATCTTGAACATAGCAATATGATCGCACGGGTCACGATTTCCGTCATACGAATCCAAAGAAGGCATTTTAAATTTTGGAGGTAGGGGGTGACTGTTGATGGAAGCCGTGAAAGGGGAGTCCGTTCAGTGAACCATATTATCCACTGGGTTCGCCCGCCTCATGTTTTCCCTCGTCTCATCCATGGCTTTTCTCATCTGGTCCATCTCTTTTTCCAAGTGTGGCACTTTTCTTGAAGCGGTACCCCTTGTCTGATTTTCAGACTCGACATTTTCCCTTCCACCTTCTTGACTCGACGCTCGTCCATCCGCGTGCCCATCTTGGCGCTGCCTCCTGAGGTTGATCTCCCTATTCAACTCCTGATTCTGACATGTCAGTTCTGCCATAGCAGCAGCCATGGATTGTATATGTTGAATAGAAGGCGGTTGCATGACAGGCGTTGACCTGCGATCGCGAAGGGGATTATTAGATGCATCCTTACTCTCCTGGTGGCCTGGGCTGGTAGCCCTTGATCTTGTTCGAACCATTCAGCCTTTTGTCTGGGACAGAGTAATCCTTGACAACAAAAACACAATCGAATAAAAAGAACAGTGAATAGTGTTTGTTTGCTCTTTCCCATAGACGACGCCAACTGATGATGCAAAGAAAATCAGTAGGCTGGATGCTTCAAACTTGAAAGGACCACTTGCTTTCTTTATGGCCAGAAAGACAAAGAAAAACGATCAAAGGTGACCGGGATCGCGGGCCAAGAACCCTCCGATGGCAAAGTTAGTTTTCTCCTTATATTTTTGGAATTCCAACTTTTTGGGAATCGTAAAAACGTACCTTTCATTGGTCTGAACAGGTGTTTATATAGTGTCCTAGGAGCAGTTATTGAAATTGTAACCTCTCCTAGATTTGAGGAGGTCGGGGGTTCATGGATAACTCCCACAACTGTTTAGGAGTTATATCTTCTTATACAACGGTCACCGGAAGTTATGCGTAAATCACGGAGTAGAAAAAATGTACTTAGTAATTCCCAAGTATAAAAGTCTCGTCCAAGGGTCTTCATGTGGACGAATTCTTTCAAGGCGGGGATGTGCGCCTCCCTTGGACGAGTGATGTAGGTTTGTCCTCGTCCAAGGACGACCATGCGCGTTAGACTCGTCTTGATGCTGCCTTCTGGACAGACGGATGATGGTGTGATGACCATGGACGGTCTGAGTTATCTTCATCCCTATCAAACAGTGCTATTGATATTGTAGTTTTAACATGCTCGTGGAGGCTTGTAAGGAGAGATTGGTTCACTTAATATACGTATCTTGTCTTTTTCTTTCTTGTCCGACCCTCAGGCTGGGCCATTTCTTTATTGTGTTGTTCCCTCTCTACAAATTCTTTATTTTGGGTCATAGTTGAATTAATTTAGCCACTGTTCTAAGTGGGTCATGGGCCTTAAGATTTTTCTTGCCCTTACAGCATTCATGTATATGCATAGAGTTACAAGCTAGTATATATTAATAGGTAAAACTTAGAGAAAATCCAATTAGATTCTACAGTTGAAGTCCAATTTTGCACCATGTGTCCTAAATTATTTATTTTTAGAGAGAGTTTTATTTCTTAATTTTGGAATCAAATATGAAACCATATCATAAATATCCATTCAAGTGAGTTGTTGTGTACAAAAACAAAAGAGTCTAAAATTAATGAACATAAAAATATTTAAAAAATGGACAACTTACATTTTCTACCTAATAACATTCTTACCGGACTTTTTAAAGAGTTAAAAAAAAATATAAGAATGGTTATCAATAATATTTAAATTATATATGTAAGATTATTATACTATGTATTTTAATGTGTATTTTTTAAGTATATCCATGCATATGTATGTGGTTACAAGCTAGTCATGATAAATTGCAAACCAACAAAACCCTAACCAACCAAAGAAAATGTGATTTGTAATGATCATTGTAGAAAAGGAGGACTGTGCTCTAATTGGCTTCAAACTCAAATTCATCCACATGAGAAGACCAATATGCCATTCAATCCAAAAGTCATTCATGATTTGTATTTATAAGATACTAGAATAATCTTGTTATTATCATTTTTCTTGTAGTTTAAAACTTGATTAAGAAATAATTTTTGTATTAACATATTTAAATTATGATAAGTAATTATATTTAGAATTTTTATATTGTTATTATACATAGTACACAACATGGTTAATATATTCTATCAAAAGATCTATTTGACCTATTTAAGGAATATGTTAATGAGTGCTGCATTAAAAAGTATCAAAAGCTAATAAAAAAATATTAAGGCTTTAACTTAAAATTGCTCAACTCTTTAAAAAAAGTTGGTTGAATGCAATAAAAAAGTCAGCATTAATAAAACATAGAGGCTAAATATTTGTTGGTTTAAGTAATTTATGGATAATAAAGTCCATTTTCAATCATCGTCTTCACCAAAAAAATTAATTGATATTTTTGATTTGATGATAAAAAAAAATTACTAGAAGCTAATGTCATAGGTTGAAACTTGTAATTAACTCTTTTAAAGAAAATGAAAAAAAAAATTCATCAAAGTAAAAAAAATTTAAATTATGGGATTTCGGATATATTTGAGATTCACTTATTTTGCTAAAAATTGAATTTTTTTACTGAAAGTATTGTAGATAAAGGTAGAAGTTAGTTAAAATAGTATAATGAGATTTATGAATAGTATCAAAAAGTGCAGTGGAGCCTATAAATAACTGTAAGAATAAGTTAAATAGTAAAATAAACTAACTTTTTTAATCTGGAACCAAAACTCATGTTAGAATGAATTTTTCCCCTAAAAAAATTGGTTTAGAATGAATTTTTTCCCAAAAAAAAACTTAAGGTGTGTTTGGATATAGCTTATTTTGTTAAATTGAAAAATTATTACTGAAAGTACTCTAAATAAAAATAAAAGTTATTTGAAATAGTACCAAAAAGTACCGTGAGACCCATAAATAATAGCAAAAATAAACTAAATAGTGAAATAATAGGGTTCGTTTGGATAGAACTTATTTTGCTGAAAACTGAAAATACAGTAGTAAGATAATTTTTAAATGTGTGAATAGTATTGTGAGACCCATTTTTAATATATTTTTTTTCTAAATAAAGTGCTTGTGGGTTCCATGAACAGTGCACTCTATCGAAGAAAATCTGAAACGCGTGAACAGTGCATGGGTGGAAAAGTCAAATTTTAAGGCTTAAAAAAAAAAAAAAGCTGAAAACGTAAACGCAGTAGACGTGGACGCGGATCCAAATAGAAACTTAGGGTCCGTTTGGAAAATTTGAAAACTGAAAGTTGAAAATACTGTAGCAAAATAATTTTTAAATGTATAAATAATACCGTAAGACCCATTTTTAATAAAAAAGTTCTTGAAAAGTGCATGAATAGTACATGAATAATGCGTGAATAGTGCACCATTCACGGACTATTCATGCATGAATAGTGCGTGAATAGTGCCTTCTTTTTTTTTTCTTTTTTTTTTCCCTGCGGCGCGTTTCAGGAGACAGAGTCAATATGCACGCATTGTTTGTAGTTTTCATGCACTCTTATTTACTATTCAAACAATTTTCAACCTCTTTCTCATTAAAAATAATTCACGGTAGTATTTACAACTTTAAAAATTATTTTTCTATAGGTTTAAAAATTATTTATTTTGCTGCGTATTTTCAGCTTCCACGAACTTTTCAGCTGTATCGAAGTCCTAAGCCATCTCTTCACAAGACTCAAGAGCCAAATTATTTCCTCCACTCCACGCTCGACAGACACTCAAGAACACAAGCTTTGCTTGCCTTGGTTCTCAGATTTCTCTCTTTGAAATCGGGTGCAATGTCAGACAGCAAGAAGTCAATTCGATTACTTGATGAGATTCTTTCCCATATTTTCACTTACCTACCTATCAAATCCATTATCATCTGTACCTCTGTCTCTAAAACCTGGAAATCCCTAATCCAAAACCCTACTTTCATTTCCACCCATCTCCACCACTCCCACAACAATAACAAAAACAACCTCCTCCTCTTAAAGCTCTCACGGAATGACAAACAAGTCTACGCATTGCATAAAGAAAACGATCTTGATTTCATTGAATACACCAGTTTTGATTCCCCTCTCCATGGTCCACACCTTCGGCACCCCCATCACCATGTCATCGGTACTTGTAACGGCCTGCTCTGCCTTTCCGATGGTGTACTCTATTTCGCTAACGAGTTATTTCTCTGGAACCCTTGTGTGAGAAAGCTTCTACAATTTCCTATTCACGGGATTTGTCCTTCGCATCTTTTGGGTTTGGGTTTGATCCAAAGTCTAATGATTATAAAGTGGTCAGGATTCTCTCCATACTGCGTTGTCCTACTGAGCTCGGAAAGTCTCGACCTGTGGTTGATGTTTACTCACTCTCCACTGGTGAATGGAGAATGCTTAGTGCTTCTGCTTCCTTGCCTCCTACATGCGGTATACTTCCACGTGAGACACCGGCATTTGCCAATGGGGCGCTACATTGGATTGCTGTCACTAATGATAAAAAACAGTTTGTTTTGGTGTTCGATTTAGGAGAGGAGGTCTTCTGCCAAATTCTGCTGCCGGAATTTACAGGGACGATGATGTGGACTCGTGTTTCAGTATATGGAAATTCTATTGCTGGGTTTCAAAGAGGGTCATGGAGTGGTCCGATCAATATATGGGTGATGAAAGAGTATGGTGTTGCATCCTCGTGGACAAAATTTTCATATCAATGTCCAAGTCTGGGAAATCTCCGACCACACCCAGTTGGCTTTAGGAGGAATGGTGAGATTGTATTGGAAGATGTATCGGAATATAATATAATTGGTGGGGTTGTAGTGCTAAGGGATACTGATAGAAGAGGGCTCATCTCGTGGAATCCAGATAGCCTGAATGTTAAGAATCTTGAAATTGATGGATCTCATAAGACTTTTTTGGGTTCTTATGTCGAAAGTCTAGCTTTGCTCGACAAAGCCACCGAAGGTGTAGGAAAATATTTTCAGTTTTTATTTATTCTTTTTATGGTTTTATCATTTTGTTCTTTATATATACTTGACATTTGTCATACTGCGTATTGATTACCTTGATGGCTTTATCTTCAAGATAAATAGCTTATCAAGGTTGTGGTCATTCTCTATGATATTGAGATGATAGTTTAGTGCATAGCATGTATACTTCAAATTGTTTGTCCTCATTTCAAAATTTCTTTAATATAATCATTTATTACTTATAAAATAATGCTTTCTTAAATTCTTGCAGGACCTCATGCAATCATGGTTGGTGATGAGCTCTAAATGAGTAACAAACATTAATTCTGCAAAAGAAAAGATTCAACAAAACTCTTTGATGGTGTATAGTTTCTTAGTACTGAATTAGTTTATTATGTCAAAATGGCCTGTAGTTGTTTTATGTTAAACTCCTTTTGTGGCTACACCATTGTAATATTAGTATTTTCGATGATTTGCAATTTGGTTTCAATGTATTCACAGAAATGATTAAGCATTTAATTTTGTTTGCCATGCTTCCATTAAGATGAAGATGCTTGCCAATGCAATGTGTGTAAACAAGGATATACTGCTCAGTTGTGTTAAATGTCTTTTTGCTCTGTCTACTAGATTTTTGTTATACCTGTCAAATGGGTCTAAAAGTCTATGCTGATAAGAAGTTAAAGGGAGAAGGGGGGGGGGGGATGTTGGTGACTATTGCATATTAAATATCACCCATCTAATAAGAGTTTTGTTGGGATACGTTTTAAATAGTAGCATTTGTTCTTTAATTTTTTTTTTTCTGTTCTTGTGTCTTACATAAGATGTGATTTTTTTTTTTGATATTCTACAATGATAACATGTATTAAGAGATAAAACGAAATGGAATTGATGATCGATCATGCAGAACTTATTCGAAAAATTGAATTAAAGACCAGATCCTATGCGCATGAAAGGAAGACAAAGATTCACAAGGCTTTCTTTTGGGACTATACATCAGTACAGTTCCTTAGAAACAGGGAAGAGGCCCCCAACTTAGTGAGTTCAAAGTTGGGAATTCTTGTCTTTGTTAAAAATAGCAATGGTAACTTAAAATTGCATTAGATGGTGTCTTTTAGTTGCAAAAGCATAGGCTTTTGACCAAATAGGGAATTAAAGTGGTTGCAAGCATATGCCTAATAAAATCGAGACAAGGCTGTGTGCATGTGTGTGTGCGCACATGGCTTTATTTTACCGTTTGTGTTAACAATATGATTGATTAAATGGTAACATTGTGCAATGAAGAAAAATCAGATTTTATTTTTGGTTTTAGAAATTATTTTATGTGATACAAATTTGAAAAGACATGTTGAAATTTTAATGACTGATACATATTCCATATGGAAAGATTTATGATTCTAATGCATTAAATCATATGTTGACATGTTGCATGAGTATGTAAATCCTTCACCTGTCCTAATCCCAAAAAAAATTCTTGCCAACAATTTGCTTTCTCCTTTTGTATCATGTTTCTTTTAGTAACTGTTCAGATATTAACTTTTATTACTAATTAGGTACTTGCAAAATTACATGCATTTTCACTCCTTATTGGACGTGGGAATGGGATTAAGTCTATTCTCTTTACCTTGGTTGTAACATTTGTAAGCGTATATAAGTTTTTTTTTTCCCCCGCTCCAGACCTTGTTCCTGTAACACAATTCATTTCATATTGTGTTAGTATATGGAGGTGTTTTTTTAAAATAATTTAATTTAATTTATTTTTAATTGGTGGTGGAAGTGGGGGTGGTAAATATCTGTTTGTTAATCACATCATTTCAGTATTAGTAATGGGGAGTTAATGGTTAATGGACATACTGTGAATTGAACCACTTCATTTGACCTTTTACTCTTGATGACGATGACTACAACCTGTAATGTTGTTGTCTCCTTGTGAGTAACACCAATATAGTTATCTGGATGGTTTCTATTTGTCTTTTATCACTGTTATGTTATGTAACTTATGTTTTCTTGTTGTGGTCTTTGATAAGATTGGTTGGAGGGAAATAAATTGTTCAGATGACATTAACAAAAACGTTAGTGGTGCAGATTTCAGAATGTGTGTTTTACACAATTGACAAGATTCTCATTTCTCAAATATGCCTGGTTGGTTCATATGCTCTAATGGGTTCCACACAAGTTGTATTTTTTCCTACTCTTTCTGTTTATATGCAACTTTTGCCCATTTGGGATTTATGGGAAATTGAGTTTACCTGAAGATATTGGGGAAAAAAATACAGATAGAATTTTCTGGCCATGGATGAAAATTCTGTTGAAAAGCCTCTTCTTTTCAGGAGAGCTGCTGATAGTGTGAAGAAAACACATCTCTTTGTGTTATGGGCCAAGTAGACTCTTAAGTTTGTAATACGGCTTATTTTCCTCGCATGGTTTCCTCTATTTTCCACTTCCCAGCACAGTTTGTCAATGAAGTTTTGAGAAATGGACTCAATTGAGCAGTGGAATTGTTTTTGGGATTACAGGTTGGTACTTTGAATAACTTGTTCGTCTCCATTTTTCCACCCTCTACCCCCCCCCCCCCCCCCCCCCCCGCCCCTCCCCAACCTGATTCTTATCTGCTTGGTGGCCACTGGTGTTTCAAACTGCAGGAACTATATTCATGGTTTACAGTGGCCCAGTTTTTGTTATTGCATACCTTTCCATAGCCTGTCTCATCATCTCTAGGGACAGGGAGCTCCATGAGTATGTATTTCATTTTTTTCTGTTCTAACCAGTGAATTGAATCTTTGTCTTCCATTTGTATTTTGAGCTTATCCTTTTAATTAAATGGATAGCTTGTTTTGTAATTTAGAACCTTTCTTTGTAGGAGGAAGGCCTCAACAAAACCAAGATTTCGCTTGTGGACTTTCCCTCTTCTTGTATAATTGTATGTTTCTACTCTCGAGTTTATTGTCCTCTTTGTTTAGTATTGATAATTTGATGTCTGCTGATAATTGGTTGAATTGCTTTGGAACTGCAATAGATCTACTATAATTGCAAGGGGGTGAAAGAAAAAACTTACACTTCACCTATTTGCTTACATGCTAATGACAATCTGTTTGAACACTTGGTTCTCATTTTAGAAGATTATGCTATGTAAGGATCAATAGAGTTGTGCCTCTTCCTAAATCATTTGAGCAAGCTTGTCATAAAAGAATGACTATTTCCTCAACAATATAAAGGGACTTTTTGTCCTGTTTGATGTTAGAATTTTCCTTCTTTGTTTTATTTTTTTCCTATAAATCTTTAGTTCTTTACATTAATATGAAATGTGGAAGTCAAATCAAGCGTTGTGAATGCGTGGGTCTGTGCACATTTGTATGTGCTATCACTTCCAATTTGCATCTTAGTGCTTTTTATTAAATAGACTGATTGCTATTTTCTTTTAATTTTTTTTATTTGACATATACAAGTGTCCTACAGTTTAGATTCCAAACTCACTCTCTGTCTAGAGGCCAAGCATTGCTTTGACAATTTACACTTTCTGTTCACAATGTTATTACTATTATTCACACTTTATTATTTCAATGATTTCACATCAATGTCCAAGTCTGGGAATGCTCCAACCATGCCCAGTTGGCTTTAGGAGGAATGGTGAGGTTGAATTGGAAAATGAAAGAAGTGTTGGGGTTGTATTGGAAGATAATAGAATTGATGAGGTTTTATTGCTAACTGATAGAAGAGGGCTCATCTTGTGGAATCTAGATAGCCAAAACGTTAAGAATCTTGAAATTAATGGATCTCAAAAGACTTTTTTTGGTTCTTATGTCGAGAGTCTAGTTTTACTCGACAAAGCCACCAAAGGTGTAGTTACATACTGAGGAAAAATAGAAAATTGGTAGGATGCTTCTCATGTTTTTATTTATTCTTTTTATGGTTTTTTTTTATTTAAATTTTGTTCTATATATATACACTTGACATTGATCATACTGCGTATTGATTACCTAAATGGCTTTATATTTTGGATAAATAGCTTATCAAGGTTGTGGTCACCCTTATTATATTGAGATGATAGTTTAGTGCATAGCATGTTTACTTAAAATTGTTTGTCCTTATTTCAAAATCTTTTATATAGTCATTTATTACATATAAAATAATGCACTTATAGTTCTCAAATTCTTGCAGGACCTCATACAATCATGGTTGGTGATGAGTTCTAAATGAGTAACAGACATTAATTCCGCAAAAGAAAAGATTCAACAAAACTCTTTGATGGTGTATAGTTTCTTAATACTGAATTAGTTTGTTATGTCAAAATGGCCTGTAGTTGTTTTATGTTAAACTCCTTTTGTGGCTACACTATTGTAATATTAGTATTTTTGATGATTTGAAATTTGGTTTCAATGTATTCACAGAAATGATTAAGCATTTAATTTTGTTTGCCATGCTTGCATTAAGAAGAAGATGCTTGCCAATGCAGTGTGTGTAAACAAGGATATACTGCTCAGATGTGTTAAATGTCTTTTTGCTCTGTCTACTAGATTTTTTTTATACCTGTCTAATGGGTCTAAAAGTCTCTGTTGATAAGAAGTTAAAGGGAGGCGGCGGCCGGGGGGGGGGGGGGGGGGGGTGGGGGGTGGGGGGCGTGTTGGCGACTATTGCATATTACATATCACCCATCTAATAAGAGCCTTGTTGGGATACGTTTTAAATAGTAGCATTTGTTCTTTAATTTTATTTTTCTGTTCGTGTGTCTTACATAAAATGTGAATTTTTTTTATATCCTACAATGATAACATGTTTTAAGAGATAAAACGAAATGGAATTGATGATCGATCATGCAGAACTTATTCGAAACATTGAATTAAAGATCAGATCCTATGCACATGAAAGGAAGACAAAGATTTACAAGGCTTTCTTTTGGGACTATACATCAGTACAGTTCCTTAGAAACAGGGAAGAGGCCCCCAACTTAGTGAGCTCAAAGTTGGGAATTCTTGTCTTTGTTAAAAATAGCAATGGTACCTTAAAATTGCATTAGATGGTTTCTTTTAGTTGCAAGACATGTTGAAATTTGGACCCTCGTTGATTGCATTAGATGGTGTCTTTTAGTTGCAAGACATGTTGAAATCTGGACCCTCGTTGATTGCATTATTTTTATTCAAGGTACTAGTGATATGCAACATAGTGTGTTGAAAAGTTTGAGGTGGTATTGTATCCTTTTTGGACAGATTGTAAATTTTGACAAATCTGAGGTGTTTTCTATCCTATCACTTGTGAACATAGTATAAACCCTGTGTTAGATCTTCTTAAGATTGTAAATTTTGACAAATCTGAGATGTTTTACTATCCTATGACTTCTGAACATAGTATAAACCGTGTGTTAGATCTTAAGCTAGCCTGGTAAGTATTTGGGTCTTGACTTAGAATATGGTTTGAAAAAAGACAATGTGTTTTAGAATTGCAGTTGAAAAGGTAGCTCAAAAACTTTAGAGATGGAAAACAAAATTGTTGTCTCAATCAGGCTGATTAAGTTTAATCAAACATGTTATGAGCTCATTGCCTCTATAACCCTTTTTCATGAAGTGCATGATGCAATTTGTAAAGATATTGTTAAAAGGATTCATAAGTATTTTTTGGGATATTGAAGGGATCAAGAAAAATTCATTTACTAAACAGAAATGTTATCTTGCTCATGCAAGAAAGATCTGGGGAGTTATTTGTAATCCAAATTGTTTGTTGTCTAAGGAGTTGATGGCTAAGTACAGTAAAAAGGAAAGAATCTTTAGTGTTGGGTTTAAACCTTTCAGCTTTGGGGTTGGAAAGGTGTAATGTCTTGTAGAAATTCAGCTTGGGTTGTAGCTAAATGGTGTATTGGAGATTCGCTCTTTGGTTTCAATGTGTTTACTGAAATCATTAAGTATTTAATTTTGCCTGCCATGCTAGCATCGTGATACAGATGCTTGGCATTGTAGTGTGTGTAAACAAGGATATACTGCTTAGTTGTGTTAAATGTCTTTTTCCTTGGATGACTAGATTTTTGTTATACCTGTCTAGAGGGTCTAAAAGTCTCTATTGATAAGAAGTTACAAGGAGAGGGAGGAGAAGGGGGGCGGAGGCAACAATTGCATATTACATATTACCATCTAATAAGGGTCTTGTACGGATTTATTTTAAATAGTTGCATTTGTTCTTTGTTTTATCTTTTTTCCTATAAATCTTTATTTCTTTATGTTAATATGAAATGTGGAAATCAAATCAAGAGTTGTGAATCTGTGCACATTTGTATGTGCTATCACTTCCAATCTGCCTTTTAGTGCTTTTTATCAAATAGACTGATTGATATTTTCTTTTAATTTTATTTTGGTTGACATATTCAAGTGCCTATAGGTTAAAATTCCAAACTTAGTCTCTGTCTAGAGGCCAAACTTTGTTGTGATGATTAACACTTTCTGTTCACAATGTCATTACTCTTATTCACACTTTATTGTTTCAATGATTTCTATTTAGCTATATACAATGGAATGCAATGCACCATTTCATGAATTTATGGACGCGCACACACAAACATTCTCTCTTATCTTCCAGTTAAAATTAGCATTCTGTTAAGATCTTCAAGCTCATGCCCATAACTTGTGGGGACTACTATCTAGTTGTTGTTACCTACCATGCTTTTGTTAAAGGGAGACTGTTTGCTGATAATCTTTGTTAGCACATGACTTGTTTGAGAAAATTAGAAATACTAGTTGGTGGAAAACTTGGTTTGTAGCCTACAAAGTTGATATGAAGAAAGCATATGATAGACTTTACTGGGACTTCATTTTGGCTATGCTAAAAAAAATAAGTTTTAGTTCTCATTGGATCAATTTGATTAAGCAATGCATCTGCACAAGTTCATATCAGATTCAATTGAATGGTCCCCAGGCGAAATGTTTTTCCACTTTCACCTTATGTGTGTGCAACTACGTTGTCTCTGGCTTTATTGGAGGGACAGCTTCAGAGTATTTGTAAAGGAGTAAGGATTGCAAGAAATCTGGACCCTAGTTGATTGCATTATTTTTGTTCAAGGTACTAATGATGTGCAACATAGTGTGTTGAAAATTTTTAGGTAGTATTGTAACCTTTTTGGACATATTGTAAATTTTGACAAATCTGAGGCGTTTTTCTATTGCATCACTTCTGAACATAGTATAGACCGTGTTAGATCTTCTTAACCCATTAGAACAATGTTTTCTACCCATACTTCCACTGACCCTCACTTCAAAAGAAGAGGAAATCCCCTATGTGGGACAAGTATCTTCCTTCCCTCACCAGCCACCGTATGAGTGGACTATAAAGAAAGTGAAGTTCAAAAGAGAGAAAGTATAGAATATTGTACTCAAACCATCTTTTATTTCGACCAAATTGAGGAAGAAAAGTCAATGCATACTTTCTCCTTAGATCTTATCATTGTATTAGTTTTTACTTTTTAGCCTATACTATATTATTAATTGTGATGATCTAATCTTTGTTATTACATACAAAGATTTTTGACCCACACATATTATGAGCTGAGTGCCTCTTTTACACTTTTTTGTGCTTTGAAGTTTGTAGTGCCCGTTGCAATCTGTAAAGATATTGTTAAAACGATTCAAAAGGGTTTTTATTTATTTATTTATTTTTTGAGATATTGTAGGAATCAGGAAAAATTCATTTACTAATTGCAAGAGCAATTTGTTTGCTAAATATAAGGAAACTGTAAATCATTTGTTTTTCTCTTGTCTAATTGCAAGAGCAATTTGGCCTGCTTTAGTCTGTGGAATTAGAATGGATTCTTTACAACTCCAATAAGTAAGGATCGGGTTATTGGAATTGTGGTATGTTATCTTTGAAAATAATTTAGTTAGTTTCAAATTTAGGATATTAACCTTAATTAAACCATATGGAAGAATTTACCATTAAGTGACAAAACCTCAGTGGTTGTAGGTATCTAACTTTAATCTTATGGTAATCCAATTACTTTGTTAATAATCACTTCTTCAATTGAGTATAGTTTCTTCCACCCCTTGAAAAAAGCTCTTCAATTGAGTATTCTTCTCTCCAATCATGATAAATTGCAAACCAACAACACCCTAACCAACCAAAGAATATGTGATTTGTAATGATCATTGTAGAAAAGGAGCACTGTGCTCTAATTGGCTTCAAACTCAAATTCATCCACATGAGAAGACCAATATACCATTCAATCCAAAAGTCATTCATGATTTGTATTTATAAGATGCTTGAATAATCTTGTTATTATCATTTTTCTTGTATTTTAAAACTTGGTTAAGAAAGAATTTTTGTATTAACATATTTAAATTATGATAAGTAATTATATTTAGAATTTTTATATCGTTATTATACATAGTACACAACATGGTTAAAAGATTCTATCAAAAGATTTGTCTGACCTCTTTAAATATGTTAATGAGTGCTGCATTAAAAAGTAGCAAAAACTAATAAACAAATATTAAGGCTTTAACTTAAAATTGCTCAACTCTTAAAAAAAAGTTGGTTGAATGCAATAAAAAAGTCAGCATTAATAAAACATAGAGGCTAAATATTTGTTGGTTTAAGTAGTTTATGGATAACTAGCCTCATCACATGCGCTTCGTGCGTGCGATGAGGCTTTTTATTTTATTTTATGTGGTAGTAGCAAAAAAAAAAAAAACTATGTTTTTTTATTTTATATATATAATTTTTATTTTGAGAATCTAACTTATAAGTGGATAAATAAATTTGAAAATTAACAGGAGAGTGATTCTATTTTTTAGGCAATGTTTTAGTGGAAGTTTGGGTTTTTTTTTACCGGATTGTCTTTTAGTTTTGTTTCTACTTAAAAATGCGCTCACGCTCGTATTCAGAGACTCTTCTATATTTTGGGTAAAATTTAATAATTTGCATCAATTATAATTTTAATATTTGGTACAAACACATAACACTCATCGCACCTCCAGGTTTTTTTGTGATTGAATAATGTAGTAATCTCAAATTATAATTTATGCAAATTATTAAATTTTACCCAAAAAAATAGTAGCTTTTTAATGTGGGTTTAAAAAAAAAGAAATATTTTCAGCTAATTAAAAAAAATAAAGAAAGAGAAAAGTTTAAACATGAAGTTTGTTTTTGAATATGTGGGTTATGGGAGAGTAATCCTATTTTATAAGCAATATTTTAGTGAGAGTTAAAGATTTTTTTTTTTTAAAACTTTATCGTCCTTTAGCTCTATCTCTACTTAAACTTAGGGAAATAAAGGTATTTTGGAAAGAAAAAAAATCCGGTCCAAACAGGAGAAACCTCTTAAATAGTAGTATAGATAGGGAGGATGGGAAAAAAAAAAAAAAGTGAAAAATGAGTGGGAAGGGTGTTTGGTTAAGAGGAGGAGGGGGAGAGAAAAGTGGTGGGGCCCACAAGTTTTCTCTCCTCCCTCTTCAAAATACAATCTCTTCAAATTAGAGAGAAAATTGGAGTGAAAAGTGGAAAAAATATTTAGATAAAACTGCTCCTACTTCTTTTAACGTTTCTGGCTCTTTTTATTTTTTGACTTTTCCTTTGTAACGCTGACCTTTTGTTTTGTTTTGTTTTTTTTTCTCTTTGGTTTTGTCAGGTAGTGGGTTCTTCTTCTTTTCCTTTTTTTTTTTAAATTTTTTTTAATCAAACACTTTTGGATGATTTTTTATGCTATTTTTTGAAATGTCTACTTTCATCTATACATAATTTTTAAAAAAAGTACTAGCCTCATTGCGGAAGCGTGTGTGATGAGGCTTTTTTTATTTTATTTTAGTGGTAGTAGAAAAAAAAAAAACTATGTTTTTTTTTTTAATTATATATATATAATTTTTATTTTGAGAATCTAATTTATAAGTGGATAAATAAATTTGAAAATCAACAGGAGAGTAATCCTATTTTTTAGGCAATGTTTTAGTGGAAGTTTGGGTTTTTTTTTTACTAGATTATCATTTAGTTTTGTCTCTACTTAAACATAGGAATGTAAGGGTATTTTAGTGTAACTTATTTCTCCTATTTTACTAAAACTTTATTACAATTACACATATTATTACAATTCTTACATGTGATTAATTTGTTCAAAATTAGTTCACTTTATTGAGGTTTTAATACAACTTATTTGTTACAAGGAAAAATCTATTCATTATTGTGTATGTATGCGCAATGACTACTATAAATTTAATTTAATTCTATCTAGAAATGAGTTCGCAAAATAGAGCGATGGTGAATACCGATAACATGAAACGTCGTCGAGAACAATGGGGATATTATGTTCACTTGAGAATACAAGGAAAAGACAATGAAAGTAGAAATATTCAATTGGCAAGATATCATGCCAATTACGCAAGACAAAGACAACAAACTTTGGGTGGTGATCACATTTTAGTGGGAGGCCCAACAAATTTGAATGAAGAAGATGTTGTACATTCTAATTCAACATCAACAAACCCATCACTAATACCGCCTAATCACAAGGCTGGATGAAGTCATCGTCTTACACATATTCGTAACTTGGCACGCAATATGTCTATTCAGCATAGGACTATGCAAGAAGTTAGTGGTGAGATTATAGTTTTGTATCTTTTAATATTCTTCATTGCTTGGAATCTTATTATTTTGAGAAAATTCATAGTTTTTGGCATGTTAGTTGTATGTCAATGTATACAAAATTACTAAGTTAATGTTTATAATATTAAATTTAGGTCTCCCTCCAACCTATCCAGCTATAATGGCAAATATACAATAATTTTGAATTGTAACACATCCCAGCAAAGAAAATTGTCAAAAAAAAAAAAAAAAAAAACCTTCAAATGATCCAAGTTCAATCAAACAAAACTATCAATTTATATAAATAGAAAAGCTGACATGGTAACTTCACTTTTTTGCTTAGCATCAAAACAAAACAATTAATTACGAAATTCAAACGTTACTCCAAAAATATAAAGCCTAAAGCCTCATCCTTGGTCCTGCTCACGGTCCTTGGTGTAAATAAACCTTCTCACGCTTTCAAAAATCTTCTTTAAGTACCTCTTCGTTTGATTTTTGAATGCCCTTACAAACACAAAATGTCATTGAGCAGCATTTAGAAATTCACCCATTGAAAGATTTTAAAATTCTGTACTTTGAAAAATTATATTGAAATCTTACAAACATGAGAATGTACTGAGTGACTCTAATGGAAAACACTTGAACAACATGACTAACCCACCAAGATAGCAAAATATTATAAAAAATTAAGATGCATCAAACATGAAAAGAGCAAGAAACTAAATGCATATGAATGGATAAATAAGAAAGTATAACGCATTAAAATTTAAAACAACAATTCCATATTATTAACGTATAAAGCAATGAACAGGATAACAATGAACAATATAACTTTCCTAATGTTTTCTTCTTTTACCTATCAGGGATGGTCCAACATTATTTGGGGCTTTTGGCAAAAAATTTATGTGAAACTTTTAATATGTAAATATTAATTAAAAAAAATATTTATTACTAATCAAATCAAAGTTAATTTGATACATTAAATACATAATTTGATGAATAATACTAACTAAACTAATGTTAATTTCATATAGAGAATTGAATATCATAATTGAACCATAAATATTAATAAAAAGAAATAAATATATATTACGATACACAATGATACATAGTTAAGTAAAGTTTTTTTTTTGAAAAAAGTGGATGTATAGTATTTGATTAGTGTTTAATCCTAATTAATTAGTGTTTACACTACACTAATGCCCAAATAATGTTATCTCCTCATTAAAACTTTTACTAACGGTTGGAAAAGTGATTTCCAATTGTTCATTCTGAACTTTTCACCATAACTTGGAAGGAAACATGTAAAACCTGCAAAATTAAGACAAAATATTATGCAAAAAATTAGAAATATTGAGCACCTGATATGAAAATTTCCTTATTAAAACTTTTACTGACGGTTGGAAAAGTGACTTCTAATTGTTCATCTAGAACTTTTTGCCATAACTTGGACTGAAACATGTAAGATCGACCTGCAAAATTAAGACAAAATATTAGGCAAACATTTAAAAAAAATTGAGCACATGATATGAAAATTTCCTTGTTAAATCTTTAAAACCTTCACGGACAGTTTTCATTTTATAACAAATATACAATTTTTGAAAAGGGATCATCTCGAAATTCAATGGCCATTTTGACACCAAGAGCCTTTTAAAATATGTAATTTGGTTGAAAAAAATGTGGATGTAATAAAACCAGAAAAACTGAACATGATGTGTAAAATTGAAGTGGGAGGCAAAGGTCGGAAGGAAAACAAAAAGGTTGGAGATCTCAAATGGAAATTTCATTTGCAGGAAATCTCAAGAGGCTAGAGTAAACGGTAATAGAGTCTTTAATAAGGGGAAGGAAAGTATCAAAATAAAATTTACTTATCTCACCCAATTATTTAAACTTCCTAAGCAGATAAAATTTGAGGGTACTAGAAGTTTGGTCCTATTTTGTAGATTCTGTTTTACATGGAAGTTAAAGAAGTATTTTTTTTTATTCTCAAAAAAAAAAAGAGTATTTTTTTGACTAATTATCTTTATCATTATTTTCTCTAATTAAAAAAAAAGCTATTATATATATTTTTTAAACGTGGAGAGGTGAAAAAAACATGAGACAGTGAGAGAAAAGAAAAAGTTGTAACTAAAATTGAGGAGTTTTTAATTTAGATGATAACTTAGAAATAAATTAGAAACTTGAAATATATGTTTAACAAAAAAAAAAAAAAAAAAAGCAACGTGATCATAACTGCTTAATGATAATGCTTCTCAAAAAAAAAAAAAAACTGGTTAATGATAATGGGGAAATTTAAAATGGTAGATGTGTTTTTCTTTAATCAGTATGGCATATGTATTTTTAAAAAGAAATATGTGCTTGTTTTAATTTTAATATTTTTTTTATAAATGGAAAAAGCAATTTGAAAACAGTTAGGAGGGTGGTTCTATTTTATAGGTAACACATTTGAAAACCACAGCCTTTTGATCACAGAGACCTTATTAGTCTTTCAAACATATATATGTTTTTTTAAATTAATATCACCAAATTGGCAACACATTTGATTAGTTTTCAAGATTGAGTTGAAAATTGTTCTTTGGTGATCGTTTCGTTCCGCACCAAGGCCAAGACCGGTAACGTACGATTTGATTCATTTCTCATTTTCAATTGAATTACTTTTATAGTTTGTTGTTTATATTTTAGTAGAGTTATTATATTTTTGTTCTTTTGAAATTTTTATTAGTTTTCAAATCAAATATACTTCAAAAGTTGAATTTTTCATTCAAAATTCAGTATTGGTAATCTTTGATTTGATCTATTTCTCCGTTTACTTTCAATCCAATTACTAATTTTTATTTTAGTAGAATTATATCTTTATTCTTCGAAATTTTTATTAGTTTTCAAATCAAATTTACTTCAAAAAATTCAGAATTGTAATGTTGGATTTGATCCGTTTACTTTTGAGGTTGCTTGTGAATTCAATTTGATTTTTGATTTAGTTTGGAGTTGGTTATTGAGAAATTGAACTAAAAAAAATGTGAAATCCAAACAAGAAAAACCCTTTAAATAGTAGTATAGGTATAATATAATTTATAAGTGAATAAATTAATTATTTTTTACTGATCCTATTTTGTAGAAAAAAATTGTATTTAATTATTATATATATAAATTTTATTTTAAAAATCTAATTTATAAGTAAATAAATTAATTTAAAAATTAATAGGAGAGTGATCCTATTTTTTAGGCAATATTTTAGGCAATGACGCTTTTTTTTAGTGGTCCTATTTTGTAGAAAAAACTGTGTTTTTTATTTTATTTTTTATATATAATTTTTATTTTGAAAATCTAATTTATAAGTGTATATTAAAGTAATTTGAAAATTAACAATAGAGTGATCCTATTTTTAAGGTAATATTTTAGTGGAAGTTAGAGTTGCATTTTTACCGGAGGAAGGAAAATCTAATTTATAAGTGTACAATAAAGCAATTTGAAGTTATCCTATTTTTTAGGCAATATTTTAGTGGAAGTTAGAGTTGCATTTTTACCGGAAAAGGGAAAATCTAATTTATAAGTGTACAATAAAGCAATTTGAAGTGATCCTATTTTTTAGGCAATATTTTAGTGGAAGTTAGAGTTGCATTTTTACCGAAGAAGGGAAAATCTAATTTATAAGTGTACAATAAAGCAATTTGAAGTGATCCTATTTTTAGGCAATATTTTAGTGGAAGTTAGAGTTGCATTTTTACCGGAGTGTCTTTTAATTTTGTCTCTATTTAAACATAGGACTGTAAGGACATTTTTGAACTAAAAAAAAAAAGGAATCCAAACAAGGAAATTTTGACTAAAAAATGAGGAATCCAAAACAGAAGAGCCTCGTGCTCAGATTGTAGGGGCACTTTCCCTTATTTAGATTTCTCATTTTTTAGTTCAAAAATGCCCTATGCCCTTATATTTAAGTAGAGATAAACCTACAAGACAATCTAGTAAAAATTCAACTCTAATTTCCACTAAAATATTGCCTAAAAAATAGGTTACTTTCCTGTTAATTTTTAAATTATTTTATCTACTTATAAATTAGATTTTCAAAATAAAAATTATAAATATAAAAAAAATAGAGTTTTTTTTTCTACAAAATAGGACCATTAAAAAATAAGTTTCAATCCCTATTAATTTTTAAATTACTTTATTCACTTATAAATTAAATTTTTAAAATAAAAATTATATATAAAATAAAAATATATAATTTTTTTTTATCTAAGAGAGATATAATGGTAAATTTATACCAACTTTATTTTCAATTAAACCAAAAAAATTTCATGTTATAAAAAAAAAAAATTTCTTCCTAAACTTTTCCATCCTCCCAACTAAATACAAATTGAGAAAAACTAAAACTTTTGTATCCTTCTCTCCCTCCGTTTACTTTCCTCTTCCTTTCTCATCTTCCCCGCCAAACCCACCTTAATCTAATCTCTTCAGTCAAGACATAAGACCTAAGACCCAAATTGTTTCCTCCGCTCCACAGTCCACACTCGACAGACACTCTACAAGAGCACAAGCTTCGCCCTTCTTGCCTTCGTTGGTTCTTAGATTTCTGTCTTTAAAATCGGGGCAATGTCAGACAGCAAGAAGTCAATTCGATTGGGAGATTTACCTGATGAGATTCTTACCCATATTTTCACTTACCTACCTACCAAATCCATTATCATCTGTAGTTCTCTCTCAAAAACCTGGAAATCCCTAATCAAAAACCCAACTTTCATTTCCACCCATCTTCACCACTCCCGCAACAATAACAAAAACAACCTCCTCCTCTTAAAGCTCTCACGGAATGACAAAGAAGTCTACACATTGCATAAAGAAGACGATCCTGATTTCACTGAATACGCCAGTTTTGATTCCCCTTTCCATGGTCCACACCTTCAGCACCCCCATCACAATGTCGTCGGTACTTGTAACGGCGTGCTCTGCCTTTCTGATGGTTTACCCTATTTTGCTAACGAGTTATTTCTCTGGAACCCTTGCGTGGGAAAGCTTCTACAATTACCTATTCCCCGCGTCACCTTCGATTCACGCGATTTGTCCAACGCGTCTTTTGGGTTTGGGTTTGATCCAAAATCTAATGATTATAAAGTGGTCAGGATTCTCTCCATAATGCGTAGTCCTTTCGAGTTTGGAAAGTCTCGACCGGAGGTTGATGTTTATTCACTCTCCACTGGTGAATGGAGAATGCTTAGTGCTTCTGCTTCCCTGCCTCCTACATGCGGTATACTTCAACGTGAGCCACCGGCATTTGCCAATGGGGCGCTGCATTGGATTGCTTTCAGAAATGATTACAAACAGTTTGTTTTGGTGTTCGATTTGGGAGACGAGGTCTTCCGCCAAATTTCGCTACCGGAACTTCCAAGTTATACAGTGAGGATGACGTGGACTCGTGTTTCCGTATATGGAAATTCTATTGCTGGGTTTCAAAGAAGGGTAGGGAGTGGTCCGATCAATATATGGGTGATGAAAGAGTATGGTATTGCATCCTCGTGGACAAAATTTTCATACCAATGTCCAAGTCTGGGATTGCTCCAACCATGCCCAGTTGGCTTTAGAAGGAATGGTGAGGTTGTGTTGGAAGATAATAGAATTGATGAGGCTGTATTGCTAAATGATAGAAGAGGTCTCATCTCGTGGAATCCAGATAGCCAAAATGTTAAGAATCTTGAAATTAATGGATCTCATAAGACTTTTTTAGGTTATTATGTTGAGAATCTAGTTTTGCTCGACAAAGCCACCAAAGGTGTAGTTACAAAAACAGACAATTGGTAAGATGCTTCTCATGTTTTTATTTATTCTTTTAATGGTTTATTTATTTATTTATTTTGTGCTTTATATATACTTGACATTGATCATACTGTGTATTGATTACCTAAATGGCTTTATCTTTAGGATAAATAACTTATCAAGGTTGTGGTCACTCTTATTATATTGAGATGATAGTTTAGTGCATAGCATGTTTACTTAAAATTGTTTGTCCTTATTCCAAAATCTTTAATACAGTCATTTTTTACTCATAAAATAATGCACTTATGGTTCTTAAATTCTTGCAGGACCTCATACAATCATGGTTGGTGATGAGTTCTAAATGAGTAACAGACATTAATTCCACAAAAGAAAAGATTCAACAAAACTTTTTGATGGTGTATAGTTTCTTAGTACTGAATTAGTTTATTATGTTAAAATGGCCTGTAGTTGTTTTATGTTAAACTCCTTTTGTGGCTACACCATTGTAATATTAGTATTTTCGATGATTTGCAATTTGGTTTCAATGTATTCACAGAAATGATTAAGCATTTAATTTTGTTTGCCATGCTTGCATTAAGATGAAGATGCTTGCCAATGCAGTGTGTGTAAACAAGGATATACTGCTCAGTTCTGTTAAATGTCTTTTTGCTCTGTCTACTAGATTTTTGTTATACCTGTCTAATGGGTCTAAAAGTCTCTGTTGATAAGAAGTTAAAGCGAGGGGGGGGGGGGGGGGGGTGTTGGTGACTATTGCATATTACATATCACCCATCTAATAAGAGTCTTGTTGGGATATGTTTTAAATAGTAGCATTTGTTCTTTAATTTTATTTTTCTGTTTGTGTGTCTTACATAAACTGTGATTTTTTTTTGATATCCTACAATGATAACATGTTTTAAGAGATAAAATGAAATGGAATTGATGATCGATCATGCAGAACTTATTCGAAACATTGAATTAAGGACCAGATCCTATGCACATGAAAGGAAGACAAAGATTCACAAGGCTTTCTTTTGGGACTATACATCAGTACAGTTCCTTAGAAACAGGGGAGAGGCCCCCAACTTAGTGAGTTCAAAATTGGGAATTCTTGTCTTTTTTAAAAATAACAATGGTAACTTAAAATTGCATTAGATGGTGTCTTTTAGTTGCAAGAACATAGGCTTTTGACCAAATAGGGAATTAAAGTGGTTGCAAGCATATGCCTAATAAAATCGAGCCGAGGCTGTGTGCATGTGTGTGTGTGCACATGGCTTTATTTTACTGTTTGTGTTAACAATATGATTGATTAAATGGTAACATTGTGCAATGAAGAAAAATCAGATTTTATTTTTGGATTTAGAAATTATTTTATGCAATGCAAATTTGAAAAGACATGTTGAAATTTTAATGACTGATGCTATTCCATATGGAAAGATTTATGATTCTAATGCATTAAATCATATGTTGACATGTTGCATGAGTATGTAAATCCTTCACCTGTCCTAAGCCCAAAAAAACATTCTTGCCAGCAATTTGCTTTCTCCTTTTGTATCATGCTTCTTTTAGTAACTGTTCAGATATTAAGTCAATTACTTGTAAATTAAGGCATTTTAATTGAAGCTTCAAGCTTTTGTTCTGTCTTTGTCTCACAAGGAAGCTTGTTTCTTTTTTTCTTTTGTTTCTTTTTTGGGTAAAATTCCTGTTTCTTATTATAGTTAGGTGGAATTGAGAGAATAAAACATTTAAGCCTAATTATTGAAAGGAGCGTCTAGCCTGTAACTTTTATTACTAATTAGGTACTTGCAAAATTACATGCATTTTCACTCCTTATTGGACGTGGGAATGGGATTAAGCCTATTCTCTTTACCTTGGTTGTAACATTTGTAAGCGTATATAAGTTTTTTTTCCCCTGCTCCAGACCTTGTTCCTGTAACACAATTCATATCATATTGTGTTAGTATATGGAGGTGTTTTTTTAAAATAATTTAATTTAATTTATTTTTAATTGGTGGTGGAAGTGGGGGTGGTAAATATCTGTTTGTTAATCACATCATTTCAGTATTAGTAATGGGGAGTGAATGGTTAATGGACGTACTGTGAATTGAACCACTTCATTTGGCCTTTTACTCTTGATGACGATGACTACAACCTGTAATGTTGTTGTCTCCTTGTGAGTAACACCAATATAGTTATCTGGATGGTTTCTATTTTTCTTTTATCACTGTTATGTTATGTAACTTATGTTTTCTCGTTCTGGTCTTTGATAATTTTGGTTGGAGCGAAATAAATTGTTCAGATGACATTAACAAAAACAATAGTGGTGCAGATTTCAGAATGTGTGTTTTACACAATTGACAAGATTCTCATTTCTCAAATGTGCCTGGTTGGTTCATATGCTCTAATGGGTTCCACACAAGTTGTCTTTTTTCCTACTCTTTCTGTTTATATGCAACTTTTGCCCATTTGGGATTTATGGGAAATTGAATTTACCTGAAGATATTGGGAAAACAAAATACAGATGGAATTTTCTGGCCATGGATGAAAATTCTGTTGAAAAGCCTCTTCTTTTCAGGAGAGCTGCTGATAGTGTGAAGAAAACACATCTCTATGTGTTATGGGCCAAGTAGACTCTTAAGTTTGTAATACGGCTATTTTCCTTGCATGGTTTCCTCTATTTTCCTCTTCCCAGCACAGTTTGTCAATGAAGTTTTGAGAAATGGACTAAATTGAGCAGTGGAACTGTTTTTGGGATTACAGGTTGGTACTTTGAATAACTTGTTCTTCTCCATTATCCCACCCTCTGCCCCCCCCCCCCCCCCCTCCCCAACATGATTATTATCTGCTTGGTGGCCACTGGTGTTTCAAACAGCATGAAGTATATTCATGGTTTACAGTGGCCCAGTTTTTGTTATTGCATACCTTTCCATAGCCTATCTCATCTCTAGGGAAGAGGAGCTCCATGAGTATGTATTTCATTTTTTTCTGTGCTAACCAGTGAATTGAATCTTTGTCTTCCATTTGTATTTTGAGCTTAACCTTTAATTAAATGGATAGCTTGTTTTGTAATTCAGAACCTTTCTTTGTAGGAGGAAGGCCTCTACAAAACCAAGATTTCACTTGTGAACTTTCCCTGTTCTTGTGTAGTTGTATGTTTCTACTCTCGAGTTTATTGTCCTCTCTGTTTAGTATTGATAATTTGATGTCTGCTGATAATTGGTTGAATTGCTTTGGAACTGCAATAGATCTACTATAATTGAAAGAAAAAACTTACACTTCACCTATTTGTGTACATGCTAATGACAATCTGTTTGAACACTTGGTTCTCATTTTAGAAGATTATGCTGTGTAAGGAATAAAATACTAATATAACAATGGTATAGCCACAAGAGTTTAACATAGAACAACTACAATCCATTTTGACATAATAAGCTAATTCAATGCTAAGAAATTATTACACCATCAAAGAGCTTTGTTGAATCTTTTCTTTTGCCGAGTTAATGTCTGTTACTTATTTAAGGCTCATCAGTATTTTTCAATGATTTGCATTTAGTTTCAGTGTATTTGCATAAATTGTTAAGCATTTAATTTTATTTTCAATGCTTGCATTGTGATGAGGATGCAAGGATACACTGCTCAGTTGTGTTATATGTCTTCTTGCTTGGTCAACTAGATTCCCATTACACCTGTGTAATGGGTCTAAAGGTTTCAATTGATAAGAAGTTAAAAGGAGAGGGGGAGAGGGGACAATTGCATATTAGATATTTCCACCTAATAAGGATTTTGTAGGGATACATTTTAAATATTTGCATATGTTCTTTAATTTTATTTTTCTGATAGTGTGTTATACATAAAATATGAATTTTATCTTTGATATCCTAAATTGATAACAAGTTTAAGAGATAAAACCAAATGGAATTGGTGACCGATCATCCAGACCTAAGTCAAAAAATTGAGTTGAAGACCATATTCTATGCATGTGAAAGGCAGACTAGAGATTCAGAGGGATTTTTTTTTGGGACTACATCAATACAATTCCTAAGAAATAGGGGAGTGGCCCCCAACTTAGTGAGTTTGAATGTGTGAATTCTAGTCTTTGTAAAAATAATATCGGTAACTAAAAACTAAATTTGATGGTTTTAAACTTTTAGTGGCAAGCCTAGGAGCGTGGGCTTTTGGCATGGCTTTATTTTACCCTTTGTGTTAATAATATGCTAGAATACATGTTAAAATATGCTAGATTTTATTTTTGGTTTTGTTCATGATTTTATGTGATGCAAATTTGAAAAGACATATCAGAATTTTAATGAATGATACATAAAATGCTATTTTATGTGAGAAACTTGTGAGTCATGACATAGAACTTTGTATTGTCATTAACCTAAGCGTATGGCTCCATAAATCTAAGGATTTCTGCATGATAACATATTCCGTATGGCAAGATTTATCATTCTAATGCATTAAATCATATGTTGATGTGTTGTGTGTGTACGTAAATCAAATCCCTCACCTGTCCTAAGCCCAAAAAATCTTTCTTCCTATGCTTCCACCTTTTGTACTATGTTTCTTTTGGTATTTTTACAGATATTAAGTCAATTACTTGTAAATGAAGGCATTTAATTGAGGCTTCATTTTTTTTTTTTCCTTCTTTTTTCTCACAAGGCAGCTTGTTTCTTAATTTTTTTTGTTTTTTTTTTTAAATTCTCTTGTTTCTTAGTTTAGTAAGAAGGAAGTGAGTGAATAAAACTTATTAGCGTCAATGCTCAAAAGGAATGCTCCAGCCTGTAACTCTTTAATTACTAATTAGGTACTTGAAAAATTACATGTATTTACACTCCTTATTGGACCTGGGAATGGGATTAAGCCTATTCATTTTACCTTGGTTGTAACATTTGTATGTGTATATATGTTCGTTTTAACTGATCCAGACAGCCCTGTTCCTGTAATACAATTCAATTTATTGTGTGGGTATATGGAGGGTTTTTTTTTTTACAATATATTCTGTGATTGGTGATGGGAGAGGGATTGGTAAATATTGGTTTGTCCATGACATCATTTCAATAATAGTAATGGTGAGGGAATGGTTGATGGACATACTGTGAATTGAGATACCACTCCAATTGTCCTCTTATGCTTGGTCACTGTAACTACAACCTCTGAAGTAGTTGTCTCCTTGTGAGTAACACCAATATAATTATCTGAACAGTTTTTGTTTCTTTATTATCACCATTATGTTATGTTTTCTCTTCATCTGTAATGTTTTTGGTTGGAGGGAAATAAATTGTTTCAGTTGACATTAACAAAAGTGTTAGTGGTTCAAATTTCAGCATGTGCGTTTTACACAATTGACAGGATTGTCATTTCTCAAATATGCCTGGCTGGTTCATATGCTCTAATGGGGTCCACACAAGTTGACTTCTTTCCTACTGTTTATGTTTATATGTGGCTTTTGCCCGTTTGGATTTCTGGGAAATTGAGTTTACCTGAAGATATTGGAAAAAGAAAAGAGAGAATTATCTGATGGATGAAAACTCTGTTGAAAACTGAAAAGCCTCTTCTTTTAAGGAGAGGTACTGATAGCGTGAAGAAAACACCTCTCTGTGTTATTTTGCTTTTCCCAGCACAGTTTGTCAATGAAGTTTTTGAGAAATGTTCTCAGTTAATCAGTGGAATTGTTTTTGGGATTACAGGTTGGTGCTTTTATTAACTTGTTCTTCTCCATTTGTACCCCCCCCCCCCCCCCCCTTCCCTTCCCCTACATGATTCTTATCTGCTTGGTGGCCACTGGTGTTGCAAAATCTGCAGGAAGCATAGTCATGGTTTTAGGTGACCCAGTTCTTGTTCTAGCATTCGTTTCCATAGCTTATCTCATCATCTTTAGGGAAGAGGAGCTCCAAGAGTATGTATTTTGTATAGTAGACAGAGTTCTTATGTTTCTTTTTTCTGTGCTAACCAGTGAATTGAATCTTTGTCTTCCATCTGTATGTTGAGCTTAACCTTTAATTAAATGGACAGCTTGTTTTGTAATTTTGAAACTTTCTTTGAAGGAGGAAGGCCTCACAAAACCGATGTTTTTCTTGTGGACTTTCCCTGTTATTGTGGATGGCCCATTTGGGGATGTTTCTGCAACCAAGCTTATTGGGATCTTCCTCTTTGTTGTGTATGTTATCTGGGCTGTGTATGCATACACCACCCAGATACTTAGCATTATATCATTAGTACTGTTTGAATTTAAAACAGAGTAGGTACAATGTTTTGTGTGTGCGCGCTTTTTTTTTTCTTTCAGTACCTGAAGTTTGGTTTTATTGGCTGAGAGTCCTTGTTTTTTGAAATTTTCAGTTGTTTCCTTTTGGAATTTCTGGGACTTTGCTTTGGTTCGATTGGACTTCACTATACTGCTTGGCATTTTTGTTTCTTCCGGGGGCAAGGGGATCAGTTCTTTGCCTTATAGATTTCCCTTTTGAGCATGCAACAAGATATCATGTATGGCTTGGACATCTCACAATGATGCTGTTTACTCTCCATGGATAATTCTATGTAATTGCATGGGGAAACCTCCTACAAGAAGTGAGTGCAAATGGTGTAATTCTTTTCTTGTGTGTTGCTGTATTTATACACATTTTTCTTTTGCATCTATATATGTTTATTTGTTTGCTTGCCAGAAGAGGCAATATATATTCATACATTCTTTATAGCATACAAAAAAAAGCAAAGGCAAAGGACAGCAGCAATTGAAAATGTGGACAAATAAGAATGACAATAGTAGATAATTATTAAATGAAGCAAAGAGTTTCAAGACTTATGGTTTGGGAATTGCTATGCAGCAGTAACAACTATTATTTTTGTTAATTTGATTCGACCCCTTTTGAAATTGATTCTTAATTCCATTTCCTTTTGCTTGGGCTGTTCCATCCATAATTCTCTGATTAAAACATTTTATTTACAATTCATATGCACAAATTACCTTGAATTGTCAGTTTCTACTGCAAGACTAGTAAAATACAGACCAAGTTTACAGAATGAAGAGATAGCTATTTGATCACTATTAAGATTGGTTGTAGTTTCACAGATTGGCCTTGGGCCTTCATGTTACTCTTGTTGGACTACGTAGCTCAATCGGATGCTTGATGAAAGAAAGACTAGCTGGGATTGGAAAGATGGGCTAGCTGGGATTGAGGTGGGAGTTCCACTTTAAAATGGACTTAATTCTTTAGAAGTTCTGCTTGAGGTCTGAGATGGTACACTGTGTTGGTTTTTGGGGAGGGGGGGGGGTGACAAAAGGTTTTTCTAGGGGAACTAAAAGCAGGCTTACAAAATATGGTTATGTGGTGGCAGACTTTATTCATGTTTATTATACAAATAACAAGGTGATTGTTCAAAGACACAAGCACAACACTATTAACTGTTCCAGAATGGGATTTTGTGATTATTTTGTGGTTAAATACCTGAAGACAAGCTTTTATGCTATGGTGCAAATTCTTGACAGCTAGATATTTCCTTAAAGACGTTATACACAATAGAATTTATGATGGAAATTAACTTTGGTAAACGATTTATGGAATGAGAATATGACAACTCAGGTAGAAGAACTTCAATAACTCTTGATCATTGGATATATCGTATTGATATTCTTGCTTAGACATCAGCTAATGCTGTCTGGTGAACTTTGCTGAGCTACGTTATTGTTGACTTAACTTGTTTTGATTTGTATATACTCTTTCTTGATTGTTGGATAGATCATACTTATATACTTTCTTAGACTGATGCTAAAGGCTGTCTGGGGAACTTTGCTGCATTGCGGTATGGTAGACTAAACTTGTTTTTGATTTGTATATACCCTTTCTTGATTGTTGCTAAAATCATCTTCTAACTCCTTTTTTCTTTTTAATCTATCATCTTCTTGATTCGATGATATGTGCATAGCTAATGATTATGAGAAACACAAACTTGGAAAAGCATGGTGCTAATGTACGTGTCATTGACCAGACTTGTTGGTGACCATTGGCTCCCATCCATGTTGTCTTATTCATGTGTCAAAACATTTTTGATGCTAACTAGTTCATGGTAACCTGAAAAATTATGTGCAAAACATGAGAATAGTAGTGAGTCCCTTCAGTCTTGGCTTGTTGTCATAATCTTTTAGCTTATGTAGTGCTTGGTGTTTCTGTATACATGCGCTGATCAGAGTGCCTCCTTGGTTTTGGAAGAAGCCAAGCTGGTATGTAATTAGATGTATGGTTACATGCTCACATTATTGCAACTGTGTTTATATGTATCTCACTGTAATTAATTTTTGTTCGTCACATAGAATTGGATCCATTTTCCATTAAGGCCATTTTTGAATTGGATAGAACCAGGGTTACTAATTTCACCACTCCCACAACAAAAACCTCCTCCTCTTCAGCCTCTACACAGACTCACAAAGAGTCATACTCATTGCATAACGAAGATGACCCTGATTTCACCCAACTCTTCAGCCTCTACTCACAGACTCAAAAAGAGTCCTAATCATTGCATAACAAAGATGACCTCAATTTCACCCAACTCTTCAGCCTCTACTCACAGACTCAAAAAGAGTCCTAATCATTGCATAACAAAGATGAACTCAATTTCACCCAACAGTCCAGGTTTGATTACCCTTTCCATGTTCAATTCCTTAAGTCACCTTGTGAAATATACCATGCGGTGGGTTCTTGTAACTGCCTGCTTTGCCTTTCTGATGATAAACTATCTTACACTAGTAGAATATGTCTTTGGAACCCCTGTGTTAGAAAGTTAGTTGAACTTCCTCTTCCCAATGTCACCTATGCCACACATGGTGGCTTCAATGTGACTATTGGGTTTGGATTTGACCCCAAAACTAATGACTATAAAGTGGTGAGAGTTGTGACCTTACTAGATGGTCTTGACCTTGAAAATTCTGGACCCGAGTTTGAGATATACTCACTCTCCACTAGTGAATGGAGAATGCTTAGTGCTAGTTTGGCTCCCATATGTGCTTTGAGTCATTGTGAGCCACAGGCATTTGTCAATGGGGCCCTGCATTGGGTTGCTTTTAGGGGGGCTGATGATAACAACCTTCAACATTTATTTAGTTTGACAATTCTTCTTTTATGCAAGCATTCAAGGGGGTTTTCCTCCATTGTAGCTCACTTATGAATATATTACCTTATTTGGAAGGGAAAATTGTTGATGTTCTTAGGTAATAAGCATCTTTTTAGCCTTTTATTTTTCTGTAATTGAAAAATGCTTATTACAATGTTCTTTGTCTGTGTGTATTTGTCTTCAAGTTACAACATTCGGTTACTAATGTTTTTTTTGTAAATATGTATAAACATAAATTTAGTTTGACCATTATTCTTTTATGCAAGCATTCAAGAGGTTTTGCCTCCATTGTATCTCACTGATTATATTTCCTTAATAAGGAAAAAAAAATTATTGAAGTTCATAAATAGTAAGCATCTTTTAGCCTTTTATTTTTCTGTAATTGAAAACATGCTGATGAACAAAGCAATTGTAGGTTTATAAGATTTAAGAGTGATTTTTGTTTGTAGCAATGAGATCTTTGATAATTTTCTATTGTTACTTGGGAAGAAATTGTGGTTCAATTAGTGGTGTTTGCATATTTTTTTCTTCTTAGGGAGGATGTCACATTTCTGGTACTTTCCCTTGGTTAGGTTGTTTCTTTACTGTAGAACTTTCCCGGGTTCAAAGGCAGCAATAGGCTGTAGGCATGACAAGCATTCTTGCCTCCATTTTAGCTCAACGATGAATATAATAGCTTTATTGGAAGGGAAAATTATTGAAGTTCATAAGTATTCAACATCTTTTTAGCCTTTTATTTTATGTAATTGAAAAAAATGCTAAAGAAGAAAGCAATCTTAGGTTCATAAGAGTGATTTTCTATTGTAGCAATGAGATCTGTGATATCTTCTTATTATGTAATTGTTGGCACGGGAATACGCTTAGGTCATTTACCTTGGTGCCCCATTCCTCTTAGTACACATATTCATGTGGTAACGGCTTGGAGTACTTTTAATTTATACATTCCAAAAAACCACAAATATCAGTGTTAGTTTTTTATTTTTTTTATAATATTAAATTTATTGGATTACTACACTAATTGGTGTTATTTTATCTACTTGTGGTGTTACATTACATCACAAACACGATTGCACTTACAGGTCTTAATTCCTGGCAGGACTTTATAAGATCATGATCGGTGATGAGTTGTAGGAAAAGAATTTTACTCAGCAAAATAAAAGATGCGACAAAGCTTTAGGGGGTGTTTTGTCTTAGTATGGACAGGGACGGAACTAGGATTTAAACTTAGGAGGGCCAAAGCTATTTGTTCAAAGACTTTAAAAAATAGAAATATCAATACTAGAGGTTGACAATGATACATTATTAGCATTAATTTTTTAATTATTAGTATTTTTTTTAAATCACAAATGACAATTTATAATCAAGAGTTTTGTAAGTCAATTGGCATATTCTAATATTTTCAAGGTCCTACCAAGATTAGTCCAATTCTTAATTCTATCAACATTATAATTTTTTTATAAAAAAAAAATTATGTATTCTTTTCACATAATTCTATAACTAACAACTTCATAATGCTATGTATATAGTTAAAAGATTCTTAAAAAAAAAAAAAAAAACTATAGTTAAAAGTTTAAATCTATGTCTAGTATTATATTAATAAAGGGCAAGACTAAGGTACAGTACTTAGGTGCTGTTTCTTAGGTTCTTCTCTTTAAATTCTATCATGTGAATTTTTTCTCATGGAAAGTATTTCTTATGGGATAGAAGTATATTTTTTAGTTAAGTAATCACATGGCAAAATTTTAAAAGGGGAATCTAAGGAATAACACTTAAGGTACTGTACTTAAATTTTGTCCATATGAGAGCAAATATTCTGGATTATTCAATATATCAAATGGAGATTTTAAGAGGCTTGATGTCAGCTTTACGTTTGAAGCACAGAAAGATTGCTTCAAGTGCACAAGCTACAGAAAAGTTGCTTCAAGTGCACCTTGAGCACTTGAAGCAAATAACTTTTGTCCAGACAATACTGCAGAGAATAAATGGAGCTTGTCGCCGTAAAAGGATCATATCTATGTAAATATTACTACAAGTACATCGTCAACATACCATAAAAATGTATGCTTAGAGAGGTGGGTGTCCTAAAAAAGAGAGGTGGGGGGGGTGTTGTTTTCTGGAAAAATGACACATCTATTACGCTTCCCACCATATATCAACCCACAATTGGAATTTTCACTGTCAAACTGAAGCTCTATTGGCTGCTGCTCACACAGGCTACGCTTACATATATAAAAAGTTGGAGTTACGCCTTTTTCCTATCAGTGTCACTCTAAAAATGCATTAAAGAAAATTGTTTATTTGATGAAACTATTTCTCGTTAAAAATTAAAAAAAAATGAAAGGAAAGTTGTCCCAACCATTCAATAGTTTCATCTTTTGTTCTTGTGTGAAAAAATGATAAGAACTGTGTTTTATCGAGCGTGCTACAATTTTATAAATTGCATATAATTTATTGTATCAAGTTTGAAAAACTAAGTGGGTTCCAGTTAGATTAGCTGGTAAAGTCTCTAATAGTTGTATAAGAGATCTGGGGTTCAATCCATGTCTACACCAAAAACTGATTGGTGTTTTGGTCTGATAATAAAGAGCTATTATTAGGAGCGGATGCTATAAGTTGAAACTCTAAAAAAAAAAAAAAGTTTGAAAAACTAACAGAGCTCAGAATACATTTAGGCCCAAAAAGCCTTTGAAATAAAAAGATGTCATTAGTATTTCACTATTCTCCTTTGGGCTCCCCTGGTTCAATTTCTTCCCGTATTACAAATTTTAAACATAGCAGGATCAATAACATTTCAATATCCTCCTCTTTTTGATGCCTCTAGTAAATCTTATCACTCACAACAAACTTACAACTAGTTGCTGCCTCCTGCCATATTGAGAAAATTCTAAGTAGTAACACTACCGCACACAAATTATCACACCAAATGAAATTTAGTTAAAAAGATTTTAAATAGGTTAGGGTTTTTGTTTTTTTGTTTTAATATAGTTCCTAAACTATTCAAAAATGTGTGTGCTTTATATATTGTCAATATCATATGAGTCCCATGATTTTTGAAATAATTACAACTAGTCGCTAACCCGTGCAATGCACGGATTAGTTGAACAAAAATTTTAAATTTTAAATTAGCTTAAAGTTATGATCACTTGAAATTGAGAATATTTTTTTATATATATATAAGTAAAGTTTTTGGTAAAAGCAGTTAGAAAAAATAAGCAATAAGTCAGCTTATAAATGCATCCCAAACGTGCATAAATCTCTAGTAATTAATAGTTTCTAAGAACTAAAAATCATAGCAACAATAATACATGTCATTCAACACTAGAAAAAGAAAAATGTGAGGTTCAAAAACAAAAAGAAGGAAAAGAAAAAAAATTCAACATCTCTTTTTTTAAAGTCAAATTCGATAAGTAATTTCTGTGAACTGCTTTTCCTAAGGAGAAATTTCTATCAACTTGAGAGATAAAAACACTATACTACTACTTTTGTAGTTCTTGGACACTCCAATCCAAGGTGGTGGGGGTGCATAATAGTTTTTCCCATCATTAAGTAGCTTATAGCCAATCTTGACCGAATCATTCTTGGAAAATGCTACCTAAATGTGTTGGATACTCTCATTCTCGGAAAATTCTGCCGAAACATTTTTAATTTTATTTTTACAGATACAACCCAAAATGTGTTCGATATTCTAAATCCTGCTTACACAAAAAATCTACTCCTATTTTGGATGGACCTTTCATTGATTCAAAAATGCCCCTATACCCCTAAGTTTTAAAAAAATAAAAAAAATAAACTAAACTAAACTAAAAGACAACTTGATAAAAATGTATTCCTAACTCTCATGTACAACATTGCCTACATAATGAGACCATTTTCTCATTGGTTTTCAAATTTAATCCGAACTTCAAATTTTTTCGGTCAAGAATTTTAATTTTTAATTTTTAAAATTTGTTTAGTAGAGGATTCTACTAACCACAGGTAATTTATCCCAAACTCTCAATCAATGTTTTTTCATTTTATTTTTTAAAAAGCCCATGCTTTAGGGTTACCGAAATTGAATGTAATAGTAACACTTGAAAAGAAATTTTCTACGCTAGTTATTATGTTAAAGTGTGACAATTTTGATTTTCTTTTAATGGGTGTAGATGCCGTGGCATATCCAATCTAACCGTCTTGCCATCAAATTTTTACTACTTATCAAAAAAAAATTATGAGACAATTTTTCTTTACATGATAATAGGTTTCCTTTTCTTGAAAATTAACGAGTCATTATCTCTGATTTAGATATATCTCATACATGTTAGACACATTTCCTAAAAATTAGTACACAGTATCTCTATTAAAAAATATCTTACATCTCTCTTTTTATTTTAGATTGTCTCTCCATTTGTTCCCACCCTTATTTTGGTGGTAGTTTAGTACAGCAAAAAGAATCAAGTTCTATCTTTGTGTTATTTATTTCATTGTATTTACAGTGGTGGTTGTTGTATTTAGTTTAGAGAAATAATATGTTTACAACATTTTTACAACAAATCATAAGTGACAGGTTGTTACTGGTTGTTATTGTTATGACAAAAAAGTAATCTTAGTGTTAGGTTTAAATTTGAACTAATAACAACTAATCACCTGTGATTTGTTGTAAAAATATTGTAGACGTAGCATCTCTTTTTAGTTTAATACGTTAATAATTATGGTTTTTTTCCTTCCTTTTTTTTTTAATCTAAATTAGTTTTTATGAACAGGTTGTGAGCAGGATTGCTTTGCCATTGGAGTCCAATACGATATAAGTGGAATAAAGATGGGCAGGTGGCCTTGGTGGAAATTAATAGCTTTTAGCCAATCTTGACCAAATGATTCTTGGAAAATACTCTCCAAATGTGTGGGTACCAAAAAAAAAAATAGCTGGTTTCTTAATTTATTGATAGAAATAATCATCAAGAGGACATCATAAGTTAAATTCTACTATATTAATTAAAAAAAATTCAATTTCTCAAAGAAATAAATTCAAGTAATCTGTGTCAACATCACGGTTCTTGTACACTCCTATCCAAGTGGTGGGTGTGCATCATTTAACTTTTTGGCCAAAATTGATGAAATGATTGTTGGACAATGCCAATTCTATCATATACAAGTTGGATACTCTAATCCAACACCTCATGGTCCTACAGGCATAAATGAACCTGCATTATTGTTTAGTTTTTTGAAATTATGTTTTTTTTTTTTCTAGTGTCAGTTTTAAAAAATGCTTAATAAAAAAAAGTGTTTGGTAAAAGTTGTTACAAAAAATAAGCAATAAGTCGGGTTATAATACATCCCAAATGAGCACGGATCTTTAGTAATTAATAGTTTATGAGAACTAATTAAAAATTGTAGCAACAATAATACATGCCATTCAACACTAGAAAAAGAAAAATATGATGTTCAAAAACAAAAACAAACAAAAAGAAATAAATTCAACATCCCTTTCTTTTAGTCAAGGACAAGTAATTCTGTCAACTGCTTTTTTCTAAGAAGAAATTTCTATGAACTTGAGAGTCAAGAACACTTTACTACTTTTGCAGTTCTTGGACTCTCTTATCCAAGTGGTGGGGGTGCATAATAGTTTTTCCCATCATTAAGTAGCTTTTAGCCTATCTTGACTTGATTATTCTTGGAAAATGCTACCCAAACGTGTTGGATACTCTCGTCCTTGGAAAATTCTACCCAAAATTTTTTATCTTTGTTTTTATGGAAACTACCCAAGCGTGTTGAATATTCTAAATCTTGCTTACACTAAAAAAATCTACCCCTAATTTGGATGTATATTGCAATGGTTCAAAAATATTTTTACATCTTTAAGTTTAAGTAGAGACAAAATTAAAATACAACCCGATAAAAATGTATCTCTAACTCTCATGTATAACATTGTCTACATAGTAGAACTATTTTCTCGTTGATTTTCAAATTTAATCTGACTTCAGATTTATTCGGTCAAGAATTTTAACTTTTAATTTTTACAGTTTGTTTAGTAAAGAATTCTACTAACCACAAGTAATTTATCTTAAACTCTCAATCATGGTTTTATATTTATTTTTAAAACCCCCATGTTTCAAGGTAACGGAAATAGAATGTAATAGTAACACTAACAAAAGAAATTTTCTACAAGGGTTATTATGTTAAAGTGTGACAATTTTGATTTTTTTAACGGGTGTAGATGTCGTGGCATATCCAATCTAATCGTCTTGCCATCAAATTTTTACTTCTTATCAAATTAGTAACACTATCTCATACACTTTAGACGCATTTCCTAAAAATGAGTACACACTATCTTTATTTAAAAATATCTCACATCTCTCTTTTTCTTTTACATTATCTCTCCATTTTTTCCCAAGCTTATTTTGGTGGTAGTTTAGTACCACAAAAAGAGTCAAATTCAATCTTTGGTTATTTTATTTTATTTTTATTTGTGTTATTTATTTCATTGTGTTTACAATATTGGTTGTTGTATTTAGTATAATATGTTAGTAATTATGGTTTTTTTTTCCTTCTTTTTTTTTTTTAAAAAAAAGTTTTTATGAACAAGTTGTGAGTGAGATTGTTTTGCCATTGGACTCCAATATGATATACATGGAGTAAAGCTGGGCAGATCGTTATCTTTTTATTTTTATTTTTTTATATTTCATTTTATTACTTGATTTGGTTTGGAAGTGTACATTTCTCTTTTATATTACCACCATTGTGATTGTGTTTATATTTAGGTACATGTTGATTTGGTTTGATGTATTCATTTCTTTAATTTTCAATAACTCGATATACACATTTACGATTTGGGTAAAACTATGGAAGAGTGTTATTTTTGCAATCAATGGTTAATACAAATTTTGTGTTGAATTAAAAGAAATAACACTAAACCAAAAATAAAGTTAAATTTACAGTTTTAACTTATTGATAAAAATAATATGAAAGACACCATAAATTTCATTTCTACCATATATATAAAAGAAAAAAAATACATAATCTTGAAAAAAGGAATAACATGTTATAAAAAAAAATAAAAAAAGATTTAAAAAATATATATTTCAAGTAATTTGTGTCAATTTAACGGTTTTTGGACGTCCTATCTAAGAAGTGGGTCTTTTTGGCAAAGATAGACTGACTGATTGTTGGACAATTCCAAGTCTATCTAATACGTGTTGGATACTCTAATCCAACAAACAACTCATGGTCCTGTTATAATCTCAGGGTTTGTCCCATTGGCATGACTTTCATTTCAAAACGTCGTTAGCAGTCACATCACAGTCGCAAAAGTTTCCAATTTCCAAAATATATAGCCGCTTCAAGCTAAAACCACCATGCCTATGAAATGCCTCCCCCCACACTGTTGATATCACACGAGTCTGTAAAATGCCCTTACTAGCACTCCAAATAAGATTCTTTGTTTTTTTTTTAGTCAAATTAAACAACTCTAGTATAGTCATTTCTGTCAACCGGTTTTTTTTTGGAGAAGAAATTTATTTAAAATTGAGAGACAAGAAGAATTTACTACTACTTTAGCAGTTCTTCAACACTCTTATCCAAGTCTTGGGGGAGCATCATTAATTGCTTTTAGCCAATCTTGACTAAATGGTTCTTGGAAAATACTACCTAAACGTGTTGAATACTCTAAATCCCGCTTACGCAAATAAACTTGCCGGTAATTTAACTTATTAAAAGGAACAATGATCGATACCATATATTTAAATTCTACTATATTTATATAAATAAAAAAATAAAAATTTCATGTTCTACTTTTAAAAAATTAAATGTTATAAAAAGGTACAATATTTCAAAAGAAAAATATTATATTCATAATATTTTTATAATACTTTTATAACAAGTCTTAAGTGGTACGTTATTAGTAGCTGTTACGGGTGAGTGAAAAAGTAATTTAAGTTATAAGTTTTCGTAGGAACCAATAACAACTAACTACCTAAAATTTGTTTTAAAAATATTATAAATATATCACTCCTCGTTATCAAATAAAAAAATTCAAGTAATTTCTGTCAACTTCACGGTCCTTTGAGGCTCTATCCAAGTGGTGGGTATGCATCATTTTTTTACTTTTTGACCAAAATTGACTAAATAATTGTTGGACAACACAATGTCTATCATATACGTGTTGGATACTCTAATCCAACAACTCAAGGTCCTACATGCAGAAAGAATGTACCTACACTATTGAGTGTTTGGCTAGTACTTTGATACATACACACACATATATATATATATATATATGAGTTTTTCATACTATATGATGACTTCACCTTCTTAATAATAATAATATACTTTTTTGACTTATTAATTATTTTTATTAGTATCGTAATTATTTATCTTTACTATTACCGACTTCTTATCAATAGTAATTGTTTATTTATTTATTTTCATTATCATGACGGACAAAATGATAATGAGAAAAAAATTCAAATACATAGTAATAATCCAAGTTTAAATTGTACTACATGATAATTTAAAACAAAACAAATTAGTTAAAGCTTTATGATGTTAAAGCTTTCATTTTTATTACACTTGAGCTTTATCATCAAAATGTACTGTTAGATATCTCATTCATCTTTTCATACGAGTTTACAAATTTAACTTGCACATACAATATCTCTGTTTCACACTTGATGCCTTGATGAATCTTATTTAAGTGTTTTAGTTAAGATAGGTTACGAGTCTATCATGCCACAATCTCTTTTCTTTTAATGTTTTTCAAGAGTTCATAGTAGTAGTTAGGCTTATGTACTTTTATGTAATAGTTATGGAAATTGTTGGTTTGGACTTCTCTCATAATTATGCTTGTAGTTTTGTCACAGATTGCCAAATTGGGAGATTGTTAGGGTCGTATTTTATGTAATTGGTTAATTTTTTGACAAAACGCACTTTACTTATAAATTGGGTCGATCTAAGTTGGGTTTAATACATATCAAGTGATTGTATTAAAGACATGAAGATTGATCCAAAAAACAAATGAAGAAAAGTTGTTTTACTGAAGCTCGACACTAGCTCGACAAAAGGCTATTATCGAGAATTAATGGAAAGCTCGACACTAGTCGACACAAGCTCAATCTATCGAGCTTTACGAATTCAGAATTTCCAAATTTGAATTTTGGCCCATGTTAATATTTTTTGTTAGAGTTTCTTTTCTCATAACCCTAGACATATATATAAGGCTTATTTTAAAAGCCGTCATAACATGGATACAGAGACCAAGAGCTTAATTTTCTCTGTGAGAAGCTATTGCATTTGTACACCATAGGATTTTGTAACCAAATGCTTCATGATCTTCATTGTTGATGAAGTGAAGAACTTTGTTGCCAACAACAACCATTCAAGTTGCTGGAGTTAGTCACGTACTGAGATCTATACAAAAGAGTTAGTCACATATTGAAGATTTGTGCAATAAAGGAAAGAAGGCTACTACAAGACTAAGTTCAATTTTGTATTGGATCAAAGATTCAATTGTAGGTTGGTATTTTGGGATAAGCCAGGGTAGTGGTAAGATTCTTTATACTTGTAACCGCTTAATTTTTTGTTAGTGGATTCTTAGGAGTAGTGACTTTCTATTCACCTAGTGGGGTTTTTGCCTTGCGAAAGGTTTTCCCCATTTGTCAATAAATCAACATGTCAATTTAATTTTCACTACATTTAGTTTATTTGGTGATTTGTTGGTACCTCCATAATTTGCATGTAATTTGACTTAATTAATTAACTAGGTTAATTGAATTAATTAACTAGAGTGAAGCTATCTTAACCCAATAGTATCTTAATTTATTGATAAAAATAATCATCAAGAGGTGGAGTGGACATCATAAATTTAAATTCTACTATATCTATAAAAAAAAAATTCAATTTCTCAAAGAAATATATTTAAGTAATGTGCCAACATGACAATTCTTGGACGCTCCTATCCAAGTGGTGGGTGTGCATCATTTAACTTTTTGGCCAAAATTTATGGAATAACTGTTGGACAATGCCGAGTCTATCATTTATGTGTTGGATACTCTAATCCAACACCTCATGGTCCTACAGGCTTCAGTTTTTTTAAATTTTTTTGGAAAGTGTCAGTTTAAAAAAATGCTTAATGAAATTAAGATTAAAAAAAAAAAAAAGTGTTTGGTAAAAGCTGTTTGAAAAAATAAGTATTAAGTTGGCTTATAAATGCATCGGCACAAATCCGTAGTAATTAATGGTTTCTAAGAACTAAAAGTTGTAGCAACAATAATACATTTCATTCAACACTAGAAAAAGAAATATATAATGTTCAAAAACAAAAACAAACAAAAAGAAAGAAAAAGAAATAAATTTAACATCTTTTTTTTAGTCAAATTGGACAAGTAATTTTTGTCAAGTGCCTTTTTCTAAGAAGAAATTTCTATCAACTTGAGAGATACTCCCATCTAAGTGGTGGGGGTACATGATAGTTTTTCCTATCATTTAGAAGCTTTTAAACAATCTCGACCAAATCATTCTTGGAAAATGCTACCCAAACGTGTTGGACACTCTCCTTCTTGGAAAATTCTAGCTACTCAAATATTTTTATTTTTATTTTTATGTAAACTACCCAAACGTGTAGTGCATTCTAAAGCTTTTAAACAATCTCGACCAAATCATTCTTGGAAAATGCTACCCAAACGTGTTGGACACTCTCGTTCTTGGAAAATTCTAGCTACTCAAATATTTTTATTTTTATTTTTATGTAAACTACCCAAACGTGCAGTACATTCTAAATCCCACGTACACAAAAAATCTACTCTTATTTTGGTTGAACATTTCATTGATTCAAAAATACTTATGCACCCTTTGGTTTACGTAGAGACAAAATTGAAAGACAACTCGGTAAAAATGCATCCCTAACTCACATGTACAACATTGTTTACAAAATAAGATCATTTTCCCTTTGGTTTTCAAATTTAATTTGAACTTCTAATTTATTCCATCAAGAATTTTAAATTTTAATTTTTATAATTTGTTTAGTAAAGGATTCTACTAACCACAAGTAATTTATCCTAAACTCTCAATCATGGTTTTTCATTTTATTTTTAAAACCCCCATGTTTTAGGATAACAGAAATGGAATGTAGCAGTAACACTAAGAAAAGAAATTTTCTATGACGGTTATTATGTTAAAGTGTGACAATTTTGATTTTTTTTAATGGGTGTAGATGTCATGGCATATCCAATCTAATCGTCTTGCCATCAAATTTTTACTACTTATCAAATTAGTACACACTATCTCATACACATTGGAAACATTTCCTACAAATGAGTACACACTATCTCTATTTAAAAATATCTCACACCTCTCTTTTTCATTTAGATTGTCTCTCCATTTTTTTCCCACCCTTATTTTGGTGGTAGTTTAGGACCGCAAAAAGAATCAAATTCTATCTTTGGTTTTTTTTTCTTTGTGTTATTTATTTCACCGTGTTTACAATAGTGGTTGTTGTATTTAGTTTAATGTGTTAATAATTATGGTTTTTTTTCCTTCCTTTTTTTTTTTAAAATTAGTTTTTTTGAACAGGTTATGAATGAGATTGCTTTACCATTAGAATTCAACTAGTATATAACCCATGCTACCGCACGGGAATGGATATAATTTAATAAAATAATGGAAAGAAATATATTGCATTTTATTATTTAAGTGATACTGTTGGTTTTGTTTTTCATTTATTTATTAATCATGAGTTTAGTCATGTTTAAAAGACTTAGTTTATTCATGTTTAATAAAACTTAGCATTATGTAATTTTTTAACAAATATTTTTATCATATAAAATTCTAATGAAAGAATGCTACATAGACATATATATTCAAGGTTGATTCATACACGGTACATATAACTATGATTTAGTTACTTTATCACAAACCATTTTTAAAAAAATATTTTAATCAATTAAATGTGAATCTCATAACATGCATCTCATAACAATATATAACAATAGAATAACGTGAATCTCATAATTTTTTTTTTTCAATTAAAAATCTCTAAAATTATGAGCATAAAATATAAAGACAAACAAATAGGATAAGTACTAATTCTTTAAAAATAAAACTTACAATGAGTTAAGAAAACTACACAAATAATATTTGATATTTGAAATATAATGGGATTACAATTTCATTTCAAAATAGGGTAGAGACTCGTGCTGATAACGTATTATGAAAAAGAAAAGAAACATGCAACATCAATGATTGGAAAACAAAAAAATTTTATAATTAAACAATAAAAATTATTGATAAAAAGGAAAGAAAGTATAGGCAAATGAAATAAAATAAACATGCAATATCAATCGTAGGAAAACCACAAAATTATATAATTAAACAATAAAAAATTTACACAAAAAAGGACGATAGTATAGGCAGATGAAAAAAAACAGTAATCAAACTTTAGGAATGGTTGGTATTCGTTTTGCAGAGTATAAACCAAGACCACGAAAAGTGTAAAGACAAGTACAATCGAATTATTTGGAGAACCTCTTCTTAAATAAGATATAGAAATACTCAAATACATGCATCACTGATACCGAGAGATTATTTTGAAATTCCATAACATTGATTGAAGAAGAGGGGAGCGGTATATTAAGGTGCTTGAATTGATGTGGAAAAGGGAGGTGAACCTGAAAATACGTGAGTGTGGAAAAGGGAGGTGAACTTGAAAATACACAGGTATGAGAAAAAAGAGAAAAGAAAAAAAAGAAGTACAACGGAATTACAACAGATGAAGGAAAATTAGACTCCAGTTTCATATTTACAATGACACGTGGCACAATATAAATTAGAATTCTAATTTGGAATTGCAATTGGAGTTTCTCTCTGCTTCACCTACTATATATATATATATATATATATACACATGGAGTAAAGATGGGCTGATTGTTATCTTTTTATTTTTATATTTCATTTTATTACTTGATTTGGTTTGAAAGTGTACATTTCTCTTTTATATTACTACCAATGTGATTGTGTTTATATTTAGGTATATGTTAATTTGGTTTGGTGCATTTATTTCTTTCATTTTCAATAACTCGGTATACACCTTTACGATTTGGGTAGAACTATGGAAGAGTGTTCTTTTTGCAATCAATGGTTAATACAAATTTTGTGTTGAATTAAAAGAAATGACACTAAACCCAAAATAAAGTTACATTTATAGTTTTAACTTATTGATAAAAATAATATGAAAGACACCATAAATTTAAATTCTACCATATATATAAAAGAAAAAAAAAAACATAATCTTGAAAAAAGGAATAACATTTTATAAAAACAATTTGTCAAAGAAATAATTCCAAGTAATTTGTGTCAACTTGACGGTTCTTGGACGCTCCTATCTAAGTAGTGGGTCTTTCTCGCAAAAATAGACTGAATGATTGTTGGACAATTCCAACAAACAACTCATGGTCCTGTTATATCTCATGGTTTGTCTCATTGGCATGACTTTCACTTCAAAACGTTGTTAGTACTCACACCACAGTCACAAAAGTTACCAATTTCCAGAATATCTAGCTGCTTCAAAGCAAAATCCACCGTGCCTATGAAATGCCTCCCCCCACACTGTTGTAACTTATCCAGGGAACAAATTCCATACCTTAAAGCATGAATAGATGAGTGAGCATAAGAAAATTCAAGACAATGCCTTTTGTTGAAGACTCAAATGATATCACACGAGTCTGTAAAATGCCTTACAAGCTCTCCAAATAAGATTCTTAGTTTTTTTTTTTAATAGTCAAATTAAACAACTCTAGTATAGTCATTTCTGTCAACTGGTTTTTTTTTTTTTTTTTGAGAAGAAATTTCTCTTAACTTGAGAGACGGAACAATTTACCACTACCACTCCTATCCAAGTGGTGGGGGTGCATCATTAAGTAATCCTTGGAAAATATTACCCAAACGTGTTGTATACTCTACTCCCGTTTACCAAAAAAAAAAAAAAAAGCTAGTATCTTAACTTATTAGTAAGAACAATCATTGACACTATATATTTAAATTCTACTATATCTATATAAATAAAAAATAAAAAATTTCATGCTCTGCTTATAAAAAATGAGTTACATGTTATATATAAATAAATAAATACAAATTTTCAAAGAGAAATATTATATCTACAATATTTTCATAATAAGTTCTAAGTGGCAGGTTATTAATAGTTGTTATGGGTGAATAAAAAGGTAATTTAAGTGATAAGTTCATATTAGAACCAATAACAATTAACCACTTATAATTTATTGTAAAAATATTGTGAAAATATTATAGATGTATCTCTTCTCTTTCTCAAATAAATAAATTCAAGTAATTTCTATCAATTTGATGGTTTTTGACGGTCCTGTCCAATTGGTGGCTGTACATCATTTATTATTATTATTATTATTTTTTACTTTTTGACCATAATTGACTGAATGATTGTTGGAAAACGCCAATTCTATCATATATGTGTTCATATATGTGCTGGATACTCTAATTAAACAACTCAAGGTCCTAAATGCAGAATGAATGTACCTGCATTATTGATCAGATTTTTAAAGAGTGTGCTTCAATTTTTTACTTTTTGACTAAAATTAATTGATTGATTCTTGGACAACACCAAGTCTATCATATACGTATTGGATAATCTAATCTAACAACTCAAGGTACCAAGTGCAGAACGAATGTAACTGCATTATTGATCAGATTTTTAAGATGAAAAATGGTAAGGACACAAAATAATCTCAATTTTTACTATAATTTACCACGTGGTGAACCGTGTCAAAAGTTGTGGATTATTTTGTGTGGTTTTAAAAAGTGTTTAATGAAATTGAGCTTTTTTAATAAGTGAGCATTTGGTAAAAACTATTAGAAAGTAATTTTGAAAAAATTGAGTCTTTGGCTAGCAATTATATATATATATATATATATATATATATATATATATATATATGATTTAATAATAATAATAATAATAAATATTATTATTATTATTATTATTATTATTATTATTATGATATAGTTTCGACTTAGTAATTATTTTTATTAGTGTCATAATTTTTTGTTATTATTATTAATGACTTCTTGTTGATAGCAATTATTTATTTTCATTATCATGATTCACCAAATAATAATGAGAAAAAAAAATCAAATGCATACCAATAATCCAAGTTTAAATTGTACTACATGATAATTTTAAAAAAAACAAACAAATTAGTGTTATTAGATTAGGAAATTAATTTGTTCCTTAAATAAAAGTAGGGAATTGATAATTACACATTCATTTACATTATCAATTATCAATTTATAACAGTATAACTATATAAGCAAATTTGTGTTATCAAATTTGAATATAAAATATAATAGGGCATCAAAAAATATAAAATACAATAGAATAACTTAATATAAAATAAATAAATAAAAGTATAAGTTTTTTTTTTGAATATATAACAAACGGTAGAGGATAGGAAACCTTATATTTATATAGATTTGACGTTAAAGGATAGGAAACCTTAATTATTCTTAAGGAATAAATTACAAATATTGAAGCTTGTGTTGCAGTTTTAATAACATTGCGGCAACTTCATCCCCATGTCATATATATAAGTAAGGGTAAAATTGGGATTTGGAAATAAAACTAAGGGTACTTGGGGATAATAACAGCTTCCCTCAATTTCTTATTTCTTTTTTGTATTGGAATTGGACTGAGCTGGTCCGATACCCAAACGTGCCTTTTGGGATATAAAGCACTTTCCAAAAACTTGCCAAACGCAATAACGCCAACGACTTTGATTGACTTGGAAATTGGAACGGAAGCACTATAAATATTCATCCCATCCCAACCCTCCCTCTTAACATCAGATATATTTCTATTCAGCCAAAAAAATCAGATATATTTTCCTAGTCTTTCAAAATAAAAAATGGGGTGTTTAAGTTGGAAGTATCAAGTTTTGTGTCTACTCTCCTTCCTCTTTCATTCTACTTCATCGTCTCTTTCTTCTTCCTTGTCTTCAATCTCACCCTGCTCTGCTTTACTCCATTTTAATCACTCTCTTTCTCTTCATAAAGTTGCGTCTCCTCCTCTTGATCCACTTTCTTATTATTCTGATAATAGATATTATATTCAGATGTGTGATAATTCATATCCAAAGACAGCCTCTTGGAAGGAGGATACGGACTGCTGTAGTTGGGATGGGGTCGTGTGTGACAAAACAACACGCCATGTTATTGGCCTTGACCTCAGTTGCAGTTGGCTCTACGGCCCCATTCATTCCAACAGTACCCTCTTCTTTCTTCCCCATCTCAGGACCTTGAATCTCGCTGGGAATTGCTTCGATTTCTCCCTAATTTCGTCTGAGTTTGGCAACTTTAAGACTTTGACTCATCTTAACCTTTCTTTTTCCTGTTTTTCTGGCAAAATCCCGTACGAAATCTCTCATTTGTCTTCGCTGATTTCGCTTGATCTTTCACTCAACAACGAGCTTTTTATTGAAACACCAGTATGGAAAAGAGTCATTCATAACCTTACTCAGTTAAGGGAACTTCTTCTCGATAAGACGGATATGTCCTCAATTAGACCTAATTCTTTGATGAATATGTCCTCCTCTTTCACAACTCTTAGTCTCCATCACTGTTACTTGCAGGGAAAACTCCAAAACAACATCCTCTGTCTTCCCAATATACAAACCCTTGATCTAGGGGAGAATGCGAATCTTGATTTGGGTTCTGTTCCAAAGTGTAATTGGAGCAGTAGTTCTCTGAAGGTCTTAGATCTCTCTTCGATAAGATTTTCAAGAGAATTGCTTGATTCTATCAGCAATCTGAAGTACTTGAAGGTTTTGGCTCTTGATAATTGCAATTTTACAAGGTCAATTCCATCGTTACTCAATAACCTCACACAAATTACTTATTTGGCTCTGACAACTAATAGTTTCAGAGGTAAGATTCAATTGCCACTTTTAAATTTTAGTTGATTTTGGCATACGCATGAACTAATAATTTGTTTTAATTATTGGGGATTATTTCAATAGGTTTGCTACCGTTGTCACTATTGAATTTGCCCAATCTCTCAACTTTAATCCTTGACAACAATCAATTTGTTGGTCCCCTTCCTAATCACGTAAGTGGGCTTTTGAATCTAAATGTACTCTCTTTACGTTCAAATTTCCTAAATGGAACACTGCCATCTTGGTTGTTCAATTTGCCATCTTTGGTGAGGTTAAATCTTGGTGGTAATCAATTCATTGGTAAGATTGGTGAATTCAAACCCAATTCATTGGAGTATCTTGATTTGAGTTCTAATAAGCTACATGGCTCTATACCTAGGTCACTATTGAATTTGCCCAATCTCTCAACTTTAATCCTTGACAACAATCAACTTGTTGGTCCCCTTCCTAATCACGTAAGTGAGCTTTTGAATCTAAATGTACTCTCTTTAAGTTCAAATTTTCTAAATGGGACACTGCCATCTTGGTTGTTCAATTTTCCATCTTTGGTGAGGTTAAATCTTGGTGGTAATCAATTCATTGGTGAGATTGGTGAATTCAAACCCAATTCATTGGAGTATCTTGATTTGAGTTATAATATGATACATGGCTCTATACCTAGGTCACTATTGAATTTGCCCAATCTCTCAACTTTAATCCTTGACAACAATCAACTTGTTGGTCCCCTTCCTAATCACGTAAGTGAGCTTTTGAATCTAAATGTACTCTCTTTAAGTTCAAATTTTCTAAATGGGACACTGCCATCTTGGTTGTTCAATTTGCCATCTTTGGTGAGGTTAAATCTTGGTGGTAATCAATTCATTGGTGAGATTGGTGAATTCAAATTCAATTCATTGGAGTATCTTGATTTGGGTTATAATAAGCTACAGGGTTCTATACCAAGGTCAATATCTAGATTTGATAGCCTTATGCATCTATCTCTCTCATCAAATAACTTAAGTATTATGTTGGAGTCAGAAATGTTTTCAAAGCTCAAAAATCTCTACGATCTTGATTTTTCAAATAACTTAGTTAGCATCAACAATAATGTCACCTATACCCTGCCCAATCTTTACAATTTGAACCTGTCTTCTTCCAACATTAGTGAATTCCCAATTTTCTTAAGAACATCAACACATTTACGATACTTAGACCTTTCCCATAACAGAATTTATGGTCAAGTTCCAAGATGGTTGGGAGATGTGGGGAGGGATTCATTATATTTTCTTGATCTTCGTGCCAACTTGTTTCAAGGATCATTTCCCACTCTAAGTTTTCATAGTCTACAATATTTGTTTGTCTCCAATAACAAATTAATTGGAGAAATTCCTTCTTTAATTTGCAACGCAAGTTACCTTGATGTTCTAGACTTGTCTCATAACAACTTAAGTGGCATAATTCCTAAGTGTTTGGTACACTCTAATTTCCTCTCAGTGTTGGATTTGCGAATGAATAGCCTTCATGGTACCATCCCTACAACATTTTCCAAGAGAAATAATTTTAGGAATATTAACCTTAATGGCAATCAATTGGAAGGGCCATTGCCACAATCTTTGGCAAACTGTAGGAACTTGGAAGTTCTAGATCTTGGAAGTAACAAGATAAACGGAACCTTCCCATATTGGTTGGAAGGTCTTTTATATTTGCGGGTTCTTGTCATAAGATCAAACAAATTTCAAGGTCGTATAGGCAATCCTAAGAACAAATATCCTTTCCCAAATTTGCGAATCTTAGACATCTCTAACAATGAGTTTAATGGTCCTTTGCCAAGAAAATATTTCAAATATTTGAAAGCCATGACAAATGTGGATGAAAGAAAAGTGACATTGAAATATATGGGAGAAATGTATTATCAGGATTCTTTGAATGTGATGATTAAAGGATTGTATATTGAGTTAGTGAGAATCCAAACTATCTTCACGACCATTGATTTTTCAAACAATAGTTTCAGAGGAGAGATACCAAAGATAATTGGGAGGCTAAAATCACTCAAGGGGCTCAACTTTTCTCACAATAACCTTACAAGTTATATTCCACCATCATTTGGAAATTTGACCAATCTTGAATGGTTAGACCTCTCTTTCAACAAGCTTATTGGGGAGATTCCTAGGCAATTGACAGATATACCATGGCTTGCAGTTTTAAATCTGTCACATAACCAACTTACAGGACACATACCTTCAGGAAAGCAATTTGATACATTTGATAATGATTCATATGTTGAAAACCTGGATTTATGTGGATTTCCATTGTCAAGAACATGTAACAGCCTTGAGGCAAAGAAACCACCACCATTGACCTTACAACAAGAAGACAATTTAGAGCTTGAAAATGGGTTTGGTTGGCAAGCTGTATCGATGGGTTATGGATGTGGAGTGATATTTGGAATGTTGATGGGATATCTTATGTTTAAATTTGGAAAACCACAGTGCATTGTGAGGATGGTCATGTTAGAGCAACATATCATGCTTAAAAGGCTGAAGAAGAATGCCCAAAGACATGGTGGAAAAAAATAACTAGTCAAAACAATTTGTGGGTGGCTTTGCTGGAGTTTTACAAGAAGTTTTATGGTCCCCATACACACAAGACACCATTCTTTTCCAAGGTACACCTCCCTCTTTAGTTACATCTTTCAGTGCCTTTGTTACTTTCTTCCCTCTTTTTCTCTAAATTCAATAGCTCATTCAAAGGGAAATCAATATGCTAGGCTTTGTAATTATTATTTATAAAATAAGTGTTTGATATATTTATTTTAATGCAGCTGGTTAGCATTGTTGCTGTTGAAGTAATTGGTAAGCCCGAGTTCTCTTTCAACTTTGCAATTTTGTGTTCTGTTTTTATAATATTTGTTTTTAATAAATCTGATTGGTTTGCTCAGTAAGGTTCAAGGTTGTTGCCTCCAATGTTTTGAAACCTATCAATAACCTGTGCTCTTGAACAGATCAAGACCTCTACGGCTAACACTAAGGTCCTATTTCTCTCTTGATTTTTATGGTTGGGTCCTGTACCATATCTTTATATTTTCAAATTTTGTTTTTGTTTTTTGCATCCATTTTTGATTCTTTGGTGAATCATTTCTTAATGTTTAACATTTTTTTTATCTATGTTGAATGTGAACATTGTCACTTTTTGATTGGAAAAGGAAAAGTGAGAATTCAACTTGGTTGAAGATTCATAATGATATTGAGATTGTATTGTGATATATTACCATGTTAAATTACCAATTCTCCAAAAGCTTAAGCTATTAGAAAATTGTCAATTTAATCATTTAACCATATTCTAATAAGTATCATTTCTCAAAGAGGCCATGACAGTTAAGTCATGGTGTCTAATAAAGTTCCTGGTCTATACCTGGTGCCAAGTGTCAAGTCTGAAGAGACATTAGTTACATCTTTTCATGTCTCTGCCACTTTCTTCTCTCTTTCTCAATATTTTAAGGCTCATTCATATGTAAATCAAGCTACTAGGCTTTGAAATTATTATTTATAAAATGATGTATATATTTGTTATGTATGCTGAATCTGAATAGTATTACTTTTCAACAAAAAAAAAAGAAAGAAAAGAAAACCTTGAGTTCAACTTTAATGAAAATTCAAGATTATATTGCAGTTATATATAGAAGTTACTAGTTAGGTGAGATGTAAGTCAGCTTGAAGGTATAGACTTGATTACTTTTCTTACCTTTTTCTTTTCATCTTTAGATTTTGATATATGAATGTGGAGTGAAGGTGAAGTTAGTATCAATGTAATCGTCTATAGTGAAAGATTTCCTGATTTCATTTAATTATTAATTATTATTATTATTAGTAGTAGTGGTAGTAGTAGTAGTAGATATTGACTCTTCTTCCTTTTTAGCAACAGTTGGTATGTAATTGTTTAATATCCTTCAATATTTGATTTCATTTTGTGCAATTCTATTTTCCCTTCTACTAAAGAATAATAAATAATGCATTGACCCATGTTGTGAGTAGAAGAAGGTATTGAGATTAGTCATATTTAGAAGAAACGACATAACATTGCAGTTCTATTGAAAATAAGTTGAGGAGTAAATAAGAGCTATATCTCCTGAAATGAAGCAGTAGAAAGTGATCTGACTTTCCACTAAAAGTCGGCCATTTAAATGGGGCTATCATGGTGATGTTTTGTGTGTCTTCTTTAGGAGCTTCCTTGAAAGTAGGACCACTTGTTCTTTGAGTATCCCCTCTCAAAGAGACTATGGGAGCTAGTTAAGTCATGATGTTCAATAAAATCCCAGGTATAAAGCTTGTGTTAAGTGGTTCTGAGTGTGGGGTATGGATAGGTTGAAGGGTAAAAGTTTTGAAAGCACCATATGCAAACTTACTTGGTCTATGGTGGTTTATTATATTTGGCTTCAAAGAAATGCTCCTGTATGTAGTGGCAATGTAAAGTCTAAGGAGGCTATCCTGCTTTTGATTAGAAGAAAGATTAAGGCCTAGGTTGAGGTTGTAATGAGAATGAAAAATTTGTTAGTGAATAATCTTATGTTGTAATTCTTTGGAAGAGAGGGAGGGGGGGGGGGGGGGTTGAAATTTCACTATCTTGTATGATAGCCATAATTGAGGAGTGATAGTTCGATTATTTGTAAGTTTGGTTTCAGTTGCTATTTAGTTTGCTGCTTGCTCTGTTTGTGTAGTTTGTTTACTTTAAAAATTCATTCATTCACAAGGGGAAAAAAGCTTATGCTTATCTTTGATTCTCCTTGACTATTTTTTCTTACTTATTTTCTACATCACGAAACAAACCACAAAGATAGCATGCATTCAAACCTAAATTCCCTCACTGCCAAACCTTACCTGAATTCAAACCAACATTTGTTTGGCAAAACAAACTACACTTTTGGTCCTCTAACAATGGGGGTGGTTCTAGTTTGATCCCTACACATGCTATTGTGTCAATTTTGTTTCTCAACCTACAAAATCAAGTCAACATTTAAGGATACAATTGATTTGATTTTGAAAGTTGAAGGATGAAATTGACACAATTAATAGTTAAGGGACCCTGATTTTTTAAATTTGAAGGACAAAAGTGACACAATTAAATGTATAAGAGCAAAATTGGCCCACACTTTTTTATTGATCACATTGCTTCTATAATTACTGTTTTTTGCTATTTACTGTCTTTTCATTTTTGGTTTTACTATTGAGAACTTTTAGATTTGGACAAAAAGTGCAAGACAATGCAACTCTTGACCTTGAGAAATGTCCTGCAATAATCAAGGTTCAGATCCTTTATGAGTTTAAAGACAGAGGTGATTGAGATTTCTATATGCTTTGCAATTTTATCTTCTTTTTTGTGTCAATTTTATAGTTGTTTTTATATGGTTATGATATTAAATCCAATGATGAAACAATTTATTTATTTCAGGTTCAACTCTTAGAGACCAAAATGCAATCGCTGTATCAAGGCAGGTTGAATCATGTAATGCTCAGAATGTTAAAATCTAAGGTCCTGTTAATATAAAGTTTTGGCTTTGCTGTTTCATTTTTCTTTTTAGGTTGTTTGAAGGGTTCATTGCAATTTAAAATGTAGAGGCAATAGCATAGAGATCTTGTTTTGTGGATCTTCTGCTTTCCACATTAACTTCTTTATTCTCCAAAATCTGGGTTGACGTGACGTTTTATATTAGCCAAACTTTTTGACACAAAGACCATATTTCATAAAAAGCCCAAGCCCGGATACACATCCTAAGCTATTGATACATTGTTCATCTCCCTTTAATGATTTGCGATCTCACTGTAGTGATCAAATAAATGCAAAAGATTGAGAGATTTCAATTTGGTCTTTTGGACTTCAGTGCAGTCACTTTTCCCTATATTCTTTCTATCAATTTACATTGCTCAAAATTGTGATATCATTGTATTGGACTCCTCCACTACAAATTTATTTTGTTTCTCAAATCAAAAGAGTTTCTCCCATTAATGTTTGCTTTGCATGTTCTAAAACCTGTAATTTTATATATTCCCATTTCCCAAATCCAAATTTGATCTATGTTTCATTTCTTCTTGGCAAAACTCAAGGTATTTTTTGCTTTTTATTGTCCTTTTTATTCTGAAAATAGTTCCGTTGTTTAATTGAATATCAAATAAGTATTTGCTACATAAGAAGCTGATTATATGATCTCTAAAAAACCACCCCCCCCCCCCTTCTCCCTTCTGTAAATTTTGATTTTTGTTACTTTCATGCAAAGTGTTTGATTTCTGAGGGTTTTTTTCTTTTAATTACAATATGATATCGATAGCATACCTTCTATTTCATCTTGCTAGCCCCTAATAGAAATTTCAATTTTATGAGGTTTGAATCAAAATGAAATCATTTTAATTTGTTGTGGAGAATATGCAATGAATGATAGAATGATATTACCCTAACCCTCAAGTTAATTAAGCTTTACTCTACTTTATTGCATTTGAGCCATTTGCACAACAGTGTGCTCTTAGTAATCATTTGTGGTGTGTGATAATGAAAGTAGTGAAAACATATATAATAAATGGATTTTGATGGGAAGGAAGCACTTAATTGTTCAGGCATCCAACAACTAAACCATGGTGCTTCTTTAGGTAATAGAATGATGAAAATTACCCTTAGCTAAATATACACTTCCATAAAGCATGAATTTGAGAATCCGCTTGATGCTTTTATTAGTGTTCTTTGATTCAATGTTTTTGTGTTGCTCACAATTTGGATGTTATGGATCAATGATTCACTTATTTGGTGTTAGTACCATTTTTAGTTATGAAAGGAAAAAAGAAAAAGAAAAAGGGTTGATGGGTTTTGAATCTTTTGTGTAGAAATAGTATGTTATTTATAGTTTTCAATGTGACTAATATCAATTTAGTACACAGACATGAATGTGGAAATGAAAGTGCTTGGTGCTCTTTTTTAAAGCTCTTTGATTTGTTATTTTTCTACTGCTTAGGGCTTACTTTGTCAATGTTAAGAACTTTGATGACAAACTTATTTTGTGTTGATACTATTGTTTTAGTTTTGGGAAAATTTTGATGGGTTTTCTATGTGTGTCTGCAATTCACAGAGGGATATCACTTTGTTGGATGTGAATGGTGATGTTGAGTTACCTATCTTTGAGTTCTGGAAAACTTCCCTCAGGTTATGATCTGGAATTCTGTGATGATTAAGAAGTTTGGTATCAGGACTAAGTACCTTAGTATCAAACATGGTGGAAAATTTGGGTCTGAAGGAAAGAGGAAACATCTTGAACGTGTCAAAGGCTAATAGTACACATGTTGATTAGTTTGGGGTTTGATAGTGTCACAGAAGTGAAAGTCTTTTGATTTACTAAGATGTCATGCATGTAAAGTTGATCGGATATTGAAAGTTTTTGCAAAATGATTATAGTTAAAAAAAGTTGTGTTCAGTTACGAAACTACTTAAGATGTTCCTTAAAACTTTGGGATATCGATAAATATGTAACTTTTACATTATGCTTCAAAAATTATTCAACTACATGGGACGCTGATCCAATGTGGCTATTTCACTGAAATTGCCACTTTTCCAACTTCTTTGACGTGGTGCAATATGTTATAGAAGAGGGAAAAAATCTTGAACTTTTTGCTGTGTTAACCTGAACTATTTGGTATCATTGAAACCAAATAAGAGCCACAAAGACCTCCCTCAATCATAGGTCCTTCCCCAAGCTCTACAAGCTCTCCAAGAATTTTATAAGGTCTCTCGTTGTAATTCGGCCCGACCTTCCGCTGCATAGAATTCTCGAGTTAGGTGGTGTCCACCTCCAGTATCATCTCTGAAGATCAATTTTGATGGTGCTATGTTCAGGGAAACTTTGGAAGCAGGTTTGGGAGTGGTTCTAGCATTCTTATCGGAAAAAGTCACACTTCCCCCTTTGGTAGATGACATTGAAGCTTTGGTGGCTGTCAGAGCTATTTCCTTTGCATTAGAACTTGGTTTTTCATCTATTATCCTTGAGGAAGACTTAGAGACAATTATCAAAGCTTTGCAGAACAATGAGGAATCTTTTGCTTCATATGGCCACCCTCTCTCTTCTGCAAAATCTTCTATAGATGCCTTCAGTGATATTTCTTATTCTCATATTCGTAGGTTAGGTAACTCTATAGCTTATAACCTAGCTAGACATACCAAACATGTTAGTGGTTTATATGTGTAAATGGAGGATGTTTTTCCACACCTTTATATTGTACTTATGACCGATTATGGCTAAATTTTTTAATAATAGTTCGAGGTATTCCTTCTCAAAAAAAAAAAAAATCAACTTTCATATTGGTTGTATATTAAACTTTTGTGTTGTGTGTATGCAAATCAACATTTAGGCACACAATTTATACATGACCAAACTTATAGTTGCATGGCTAGATAGCTTAGTAAATACATGTTCGTGTCAAATGGGGTTTCTCATATAATTAAATTACTTCAAAGCGGAAATGTGTTAGCACTTAGCACCAATTGTGTTTTCAACCAACGATTCTTCTAAATTTTCAATTTAAAATAACCATTTGACTTGCATAACTATTTTTCAAGTACAAAATGTACCAATAATGAGAAGCACTATTTCGAAGGGTAACTTAAATGGAATAATAATTGTGATTGCTAGAGGAGGAGCATGAATTTATAAATTTCTTTTGCCAGTCTAGAATGGATTAAATTTTAAAGGTTATGATTGTGAATTCATCAAACGTATAACATTTAACCATCCAAACTTGTTGTTTAAGTACAAGAATACTAGGGATTTAATCTTGTAGCTTTCATCTGTCTTGAGGGAGAAAAAAAAAACATTGAAGTTGTTGAACTTTTTTCCACATTATAATTATACTTATATGTTAATTTTTAATCTAATTATAACTCTTTTTGCTATTAAAATAAACAATAATTAGATTTTCATTAAATATGTATCATTTATATATATCTTTTGACGAATTTTCTCATGCATCACATGAGTAAGCGACTAATAATTTGATTGGTCAAACACTTTTTTTTTCTTTTTAAATTGGCTATATACATGAAAACCACAATTTATGCATATTTATTTATAAAAAAATGTTCAAGTTACAAAAGTTATTGCTCAATCTTCTTTTCCTAATCCTAAAAATGTAGATGTTGAACCCCCTAGAAAGCCAAATAATGTATGGCTTTATGTCACCTGTATATAAAAAGAGATTCTAAAAAAAAATGGTTTATAATCAATTATAAATGATTTTAGTACAGTGAAAGAATGTAAGGTATAATTTTGTAGAATTAAATTTAAGTTATGAAATAAAACTTTTTTTTATTACTACTAATGAATTTTATAATATTTAACTTAGCCCCCCTTGGAAAAAATTCATGACTCCGCAGCTGGCTGCTCCAGCCATCTTTTAATAATTTCTAAGAATAGAACCATACACAAATTACCAAATTAACACAAATAATCAAACCAACTGATATTTAAATAGTAACAAATCAAATAGTTTTATCAAACTCAATTGGGAAACATAATAAAATAGTAGCACTAATGCAACTATTTGTTGTCCCCTATCATCTTCAAAAAATTCTAAGTAGTTACACCACTATACACAAATTTTTAAACCAAATGAGATTTAGTTAGTAAGAGCATTCACATTAGCACATGCAAAAATTCATATCTATTTTAGCATAAGAACCTATTTTTTTTCCATCTTACATGCTCACTTTTCAAAACACCACACATCAAATTATCTATTTTACACTACATTTCATCAAAATTTAATTTTTCTTGATTTTTTAAATTATATATCTTCTCTTACACGCAACAACCACCATCTACTCTCATCCTTCATCTTTAGGATATGAAAAGAAAGAATAAAAAACTAAATGCAAAATGAATAATGTCCGTAAAAATTTACAGGTTTACAATGAATAGTGTCTGTGTAAATTTACTCAGTTAATATAACAAACCTGTAAATTTTCATAATTATACACAGATTGGTGTGTGTTATATTTAGGCAAAATTGTGTAAATTTTACACATTTTTTATTATATACCTACTGATGTGAGTGTTTTAAGATATCAAATAGGTTAGAGTTTCAATTTTATATTGAAAGCTCAAATTTGTGTTAAAAACACAAGAGCTGTTTAGACCCCCAATTAATAAATTACGGCTAGATTGATTTTACTCTAACTTAAACTAAGTGCGGAAACAAGAGTAAATGAAGCACAATCAACCGATACTACTCTAGTGCATAAATATGGACAACAAATAGTAAAAGTGAAGCACAAGAGTAAGGGAAGAGAGATGCAAACACAAGATAACACAATAATGTGTTATCGAAGAGGAAACCGAAGAACTCGGCGAAAAACTTCTCCGTCGCCCTCCAAGCGGTAAATCGATCCACTAGACAATAAGTTGGGATACACGAATAGCAAGAGACCCTCCAAGCCTAATCTACCCAATGTACCTAAGCCCTCCAAGCTCGTACTCCAATAAAGACTTCTCGGAACCGTGTCTTATCTAGCTTTCCGAATCCAGCAATACGCCCGATTGCTTTCGCCAAGCCTCACCGGCTTCTTTTGGCAAATTCCCAAAGCTTCCCAAGCTCCAAAACACTCTCTACACTCATAAAAGGTGTGGGTTATGTTTGGGTACAAATCTCCTCTCAAGGTATGGCAATGGGAGAGGGAAGGAGGAGGGCTACAATGATTTCTCACTAAGGATGGGTAGCTCTCTCTCTAAAAGATAGGTGTGTGTGTTGTTGAAAACTTATCTAGGGTTTTTCTCTCTGAATGGCCTCCTTACACATTTGTAGGTAATGAGGGTATATATAGCATAGGTGAAGGGTAAGAAAGTCACACTTAAAAAATCCTCCAGGCAAAGAGTTTCGCAGGTATCTCGCGGGAAAGCCTTACCCACGAGACACTCGCAAAATCCTCGAGGCTGGCATGACTTTTCAGCTTCTAGCATGTGCTTCTCGTGTGCCCTTTTCGCGGGATACTCTTCTCACGAGCTACTCGCAAGCCAATCGCGAAAATGCACTAATTCTTCATTTCAAGCTTGATTCTTCACCAAATTAATACTAAACTCGATACAATAAAATCCCATAAAATACAAGGAACAAATTAAAGCAAATACAACACTTTTTGTCATGGAATAAAGCCAACATAAAATATAGTTGTAAATCACAGCTTTACATATATCAAAGAGAGGGGGAAAAGAGTAATTAAAAAAAAATTATAATATGAAAGATATATGTATTTATAATTTGTTAGTGTTATTTATTTTAGACTTTTTACTTAGTTTAACTTTGTTATTTTGATTTGTTTTAATATTTTAAGAGTTAGTTTTGATCAACTTGGAATATTATAACTAATTTTTTTTGTTGTAATAATTTATTAAATAGTGAGCTTTAATAATTTATAGTAAGCCAATTGTTTATTATTATTATTATTATTATTATTATTATTATTATTATTATTATTATTATGTCTAACAAAATTATTCCAACCCAATTGGCTCCTTAATGGTTACGTTGGGTTGGTTTTTAGACCTACAATGGTTAAGTCCAGCCAGCATCCAGACCCGAATTCTCTCATTCACTCTACGAAGAATAATTTTTTATTAAATAATACCATGTCATCCGTATCAAAACTCAATAAATGACAGACATCTATATCTATATATATCTAAAAGCTGAAGCATAGTATTTATTGTTACTACGCTCCAGTTAAGCCACATCAGCATTCACGTCATTATCCGTTTTTTTTTTTCAATTTTCCTATAATTTTTTTTAACATTCACTTATTTTTTTAATATCTACACTTTCCCTAACCTTTCTCCTTGCCTTACCTTTTCATCTCCCCACTACTCACTACCCTCTACCTTAATATCACTATTCATCTTCCTTTATTTTGTCTCTTCTTATTCACGCCCTCCTACTATAAATTTGTCATCCTCTCTTCCATTCTTTGCATATTTTTCCCTCACAAAAACGTTCTCTCTCTCTCTCTCAATTTTTTGGTGGATTATTTTATTTTTCTTGCATCGCTGCTTTATGTTAATAAATTTTTGTGTTTTTGGAACTCTAATTTGGGTTGATGAGATTTATTTTTGTGTTTTAAGTTTTTTTTTTTTTTTGTTCTCTTTGATTGTTAAATGTTATCCTATTATTGCATTATAAAGAATTAAAGATAGTATATAAAAAATAATATTATTTCTATTATATAGCATGATTTGGAAAATTTAGTGTTTATTGTTATATCTTTTTTGTCTATATATATTTAATAGCTGAAGCGTAACATTTACTGTTACTACGCTCTAGTTAAGCCAAATTAGCATCCATGTAATTATCTTCCTCTTTTTTTCCAATTTTCCTATGATTTTTTTTAACATTCACTTATTTTTTTTAATATTTACACTTTCCCTAACCTTTCTCCTTACTTTACATTTTCATCTCCCCACTACCCTCTACCTTAATATCACTATTCGTCTTCCCTTTCATCTTCTTTTATTGTCTCTTCTTATTCACGCTCTTTTACTATAAATTTGTCATCCTTTCTTCCATTCTTTGCATATTTTTCCCTCACAGAAACTCTCTCTCTCTCTCTCTCAATTTTTTGGTGGATTGTTTTATTTTTCTTGCATCTTTGCTTTATGTTAATAAATTTTTGTGTTTTTAAAACTCTAATTTGGGTTGATAAGATTTATTTTTGTGTTTTAAGGTTTTTTTTTTTTGCTCTCTTTGATTGTTAAATGTTATCCTATTATCACATTATAAAGAATTAAAGATAGTATATAAAAAAATATTATTATTTCTATTACATAGCATGATTTGAATAATTTAGTGTTTATTATTATATCTTTTTTGCATTATAAAGAATTAAAAATAGTATATAGAAAATCATTATTAATCCCATCTTATTTTATTCAACATTGAAATAAGATGAGATCCTCCATATCATTAAATTATTTATATTTTCTCATCTTTTTTATTTATAAAATTAAAATTTTAATATTTTACACTTTCTCCAACCTTTCTCATTCCCTTTACCTTTTCATCTCCCCAAACCGTCTACCTTAATACCCCTTTTCCTCTTTCCCTTTATTTTCTTTTTTATTTTTTTCTTCTTATTATTATTCTCTTAGCATAAATTTGTCATCCACTCTTCCATTCTATGTACAATTTTTTCTCACAAAAAAAGTTTTTTCTCTCTCAATTTTTTGGTGGATTTTTTTTTTAGTTTTTCTTACATATTTTTTTTAGGTTGATAAATTTTTGTGTTCTTTATAACTTTATTTTAGGTTGGTGCAATTTAGTTTTGTATTTTATGTTTTGTTTTTAAATTTTTTTTGTTCACTTTGATTGTTGAATATTATCATATTGCATTATAAAGAATTAAAAATAGTATATAAAAAAATATTATTATTATTGTGGGGACTAAAAGGACCTAAGTAAGTATTTGGGCATCGGGCTTTGTTGATGGGCGCTAGTTTGTTTTAGACTAAAAGCCTCCTAGAACTGTAGGTCGGCCCATGAGTCGAGAGTCCGAGGATTCGTCCGAGGACAAATATCTCCTCGGATAGACCCACGATGACCCTGGGATTCGCCAAAAAGATCAAGGTAGAGTTCGGAAAAACCGTTGGTTAAAAGGGGGATTTAAGCACCCTCCAGACGCAACGATGTGAGAGAAATATCTTAGAAAAAGGCTGCTACCACCATATTAAAGACCCTGCACCTACCTCCCTGGCCGCATTAATGGGGGAGTGACTCCTGAATAGTAGAAGTCAGCCTTCTTGCTATCATTTAAAGACTTCTAGAGGGTGATGGATGGGACAGGTGTCTAATAGGGTGATTTGTGTTACACGTGGATAAGGAGGGAAGAAGAAGAAGTATTTAAGGAGGAAAGAGAGTAAAGAAAGGGGAGGACAAATATTAAGAACTGTGACCTTTGAGAGAAAAAAGAGAAATAATATATAAGTTGTCCTCGGCTTACATCCGAGGAGGTTTATTTTGCCCCGTTTGTCTATTATTTGCAAATACTGTAATATTTTAGCATGTTCATCAAGTTGCAAATATCACTAAACTAGATTGCGAGCCCACACTCTACAAATTTCATTGTTTAAGGCTCATTGGGCCTAAGCCCACGTGTGTTTTTGGGTCCAAGCACAATTGTGCACTTACAATTGGCGCCGTCTGTGGGAATCTAGTGTAAAAGGAACTGGAACACCATGGCAGGCTTAGGCTCACACCATGCAGAATCTCAGGGATCGCAACCTAAGGATCGCAACCTGAGGATCTTTTCAAGCGTCTTGAGCGCCGGAGGGATCGGGAGGGTAGCGTTCACACTAAGTATCCTATAGCGAGTCATACTCATGGTGGAGGAGATAGTACCACCCATGAAGATGGTGCCAAAGCCATGCAGAAGGAGATCAATCATCTTAAGAGGAAGTTACGCCGCGTCAGACGTAGGCATTCGCCATCCTCATCTAGTCTTTCTTCAGGGAGATCCCGGGGAAGTAGCTACAGTTCAAGGTCATGGTCGCCCCCCCAACAAAACATCCTCTTGTGAAGAGAATGGCATGCCAGGTCATAGGCACAGGAAGCTCCCCTCCAGGGGCTTGGGGAATGATGCTATAAGCCGGGCATTGCACCAACTCTCCAAATCACCATTCTCACGCAGGATTGAGAATGGAAGACTCCCTAGAAGGTTCACCCAGCCCACCTTTACCATTTATAATGGCCGGACTGACCCAGTGGAACATGTGAGCCACTTTAACCAAAGAATGGCAGTGCAAAGTCTTCCCTTCTAGCTTGGGACCTGTTGCTATGAGGTGGTTCAACGGTCTGAAATCTGGGTCTGTAAGTTCGTTCGGGGAACTAACTAGAGCATTCGCGTCACGGTTTATTACATGCAGTAGAGTTCCTCGACCGTTGGACTCGCTGTTATCTATGGCTATGAAGGAAGGCGAGACGTTGAAAGCATACTCCAACAGGTATTGGGAGATGTTTAACGAGATAGACGGTGATTTTGACGAGGTGGCGATCAATACTTTTAAAGTAGGTCTTCCAACCGATCATGACTTGAGGAAGTCCCTGACCAAGAAACCTGTACGGAGTGTACGTCGCCTTATGGACTGTATTGACGAATACAAAAGGGTTGAGGAAGACCAACAGCAGAGGAAGGGTAAGGTGAAGGTTATCCTGCAGGAGAGAAGGGATTTCAGGTCAAACAGATATCACAACAACAAGCCGAGAAGAGATTACTCCGGACAGTCTGGCTCGGCGACACCTCAGACCGTTAATACTGTATTCTGAGAACCAGTGCACCAGCTACTGGAGAAGGTCCGTAAGGAACCCTACTTCAGATGGCCCAGTAAGATGGCGGGGGATCTTGCCAGGAGGAATCAGAATCTCTTTTGTTAGTACCATCAAGACGTGGGTCGTACTACCGAGAACTGTCGAACCCTCTGGAACCACTTGGAGCAGCTCGTCAATGAAGGAAAATTAAAGCAGCACCTGTACCAACCTAGTGGATAAGGCAGTCATTCTGGCTCGAATAATCAGAGGAATAATTCATCTTGGCCTCCTTTGGGAACGATCAACGTTATCTGTACTGCGCCTAGTAGGACTGGCTCATGTCCCACCAGGGTGATGGCAGTTTCACACTCCCAAGTTGAGGAGTGGGGCTCCAAGCCGAAGAGATCGAAGTTGAATGTGCCTATCTTGGGATTTTTAGAGGAAGATAAGGCTGGAACCATCCAACCCCATGACGACGCCCTAGTGGTCACCTTGAGGATAGGGAATTATGATGTAAAAAGGATGATGATTGATCAAGGCAGCAGCGCGGATATCATGTATCTTGACTTGTTCAAGGGGTTGAAGTTGAAATTGGAGGACCTCACCCTTACGACTCACTGTTAATAAGTTTTGAGGGGAAGTCCGTTATATCAAAGGGACAGATTCGGTTGCCAGTGCAATCTGGCTTGGAGAAGGTTGAGGTGGATTTTATTGTAGTCGATGCATACTCCCCATATACAGCCATCCTTGCCCGGCCCTGGCTGCACGCTCTGGGGGCTGTTTCCTCCACCCTGCATGTTAAGGTGAAGTTCCCTTTGGGGGAGCGCATTAAAGAGATTCTCGGTAGCCAACTGATGGCCAGGCAATGCATATCGGCCGCAGTGTTGCATCAGACCGAAGCGCAGTCCTCGACCTCGGCTGTGAAAGACCTATAGCAATTAACGACTCTGGATGCACCCGACGCGGTGATAGCAGAGGAGGCCGTATGCAAAGACCTTGAGAAGTTTTTGATATCGGATGATCCCGAAAGGTTCTTCCAGGTTGGGATATGTTTACCACACCAGGAGAAGTTGGAATTAGTCGAGTTTCTAAAGAACAACATCGATGTTTTTGCCTAGGACCCTTATGAGGCTCCAGGTGTTGACCCAAGCTTCATTTGTCATCATTTGAACGTCAATCCTGCTATTCCTTTTAGAAGGCAGCCCCCTCGGCGTTCCTCGAAGGAGCATTCCGAAGCCGTTAAAGAGGAGGTGCTTAAGCTCAAGAAGGCTGGGGCTATCAAGGAAGTTTTTTATCCGGAGTGGTTGGCGCATGCGGTTGTGGTCAAAAAGAAGAATGGAAAATGGCGAGTATGTGTAGACTTCACAAATTTAAATAAAGCCTGCCCAAAGGACTCATTCCCGATGCCATGCATCGACCAGCTAGTGGACGCCACAGTCAGACATCCTCAGATGAGTTTTTTGGATGCCTTCTAGGGTTATCACCAAATTCCACTAGCGGCAGAAGATCAAGAGAAAACTGCCTTTATTACTCCAACAGGGAATTATCACTATAAGGTGATGCCGTTTGGGTTAAAGAATGCTGGGGCTACTTACCAAAGGATGATGACCAGGATGTTTAAATTGCAGCTTGGAAAGACCATTGAAATATATGTGGATGACATGGTAGTGAAGAGCAAGGTGATATCTGTGCATATGAAAGATTTGGACGACACTTTTCAAGTACTTAGAAAGTACAAGTTGCATCTTAATGCCTCGAAGTGTTCTTTTGGTGTGAGTTCTGGGAAGTTCTTAGGTTATATGGTCACTCATAGAGGGATAGAGGTGAATCCGGCATAGGTCAGAGTCATTCAAACCTTACAGCCACCTCGGAATCCAAAGGAAGAAATTAACCGGAATGATCGCCGCTCTCAGCAGGTTCATCTCGCGGTCAGCTGATCGATGCAGGACTTTCTTCCAACTGTTGAATAAGTGGAAGGGGTTCCAATGGTCCGAAGAGTGCGTTGTAGCCTTCCAACAACTTAAGGAATATCTTTCCCGGCCACCCATTATGTCTCAGCCTGAAGTAGATAAGGTCCTATTTGCGTATCTGGCAGTGGCTGTCCATGCGGTCAGCCTGGTCCTCATAAGGAACGACGGTGGGGTGCAAAGACCGGTCTACTACATCAACAAGACGCTGAATGACGCCGAGGTGCGTTATCTACTTTTGGAGAAAGCACTTCTAGCCGTAGTTCATGCCACGCGGAGGCTTCCTCATTATTTCCAGTCCCACACCGTTGTAGTTTTGACCCAACTGCCTCTCAAGTCAGTGTTGCGTAGTGCCGACTACTCTGGAAGGGTGGCTAAATGGGGAACTACTTTGGGAGCCTTTGACATCAAATACAGGCCATGTACCTCGGTGAAGGGCCAGGTTCTTACAGATTTGGTGGCAGAGTTTGCTGAACCATTGTTGGAAGAAACTTTGAAGGAAACACACATGGATGAGAAATCAGTTGGCATGATTACAAACGAAAGACCTTTGACTTGGAACGTATCCATTGATGGGGCAGCTAACCAGAGAGGGTCTGGCATCGGACTCGTCCTGGTATCCCCTGAAGGGATTGTCTTCGAAAAATCCTTAAGGTTGGCGTTCTCGGCTACTAATAATGAGGCCGAGTATGAAGTAGTCTTGGTCGGCATGAACATGGTACATAGGATGGGCGGAAAGGAAGTTCACATGCTCTCGGATTCTCAGTTAGTGGTCGGCCAGGTGACGGGGACCATGGAGGCTAGGGACCCCAGGATGCAAGAATACTTGACCGAGGTCAAATGTTTACAATCCAAATTCGATTCCTTTATCTTGTCTCACGTTTCTAGAAGTGGGAATACACATGCAGACTCTTTGGCTACCTTAGCGACGTCCTCGACTCAGGGTTTGCCTAGGATTATCCTTGTCGAAGATTTGCTAGCGCCAGCTCTTACCACTGTTGGGGTAGCCTGGATCCATTTGATAAGGCCTGGATCTAATTGGATCGATTCTATGATATCTTTTCTGAAAAACGACATTCTTCCCGATGACAAGTTTGAAGCAGACAAGATCCGTCGAAAGGCACCGCGTTTCTGGTTTTCCGAGGATTAGAAATTGTATAAACGGTCCTTCTCCGGACCATATTTGTTATGCGTGCACCCCGAATCAATGGAGGCACTTTTGGAAGAACTGCATGAGGGAATTTGTGGGAGCCATACTAGGGGAAGGTCCCTAGCTCATAAGGCACTGACTCAAGGATATTGGTGGCCGAATATGCAGAGGGAAGCTTAGGACTATGCAAGAAAGTGTGACCAATGCCAGAGGTTCGCTCCTAACATCCATCAACCTAGAGGAGTCCTTAACCCTCTCTCCAGTCCTTGGCCTTTCGCTCAATGGGGATTGGACATAGTAGGACCATTCCCGAGGGCTATGGCAAACAAAAGGTGGCTGCTTGTGGGGACCGACTACTTCACTAAATGGGTAGAGGCTGAGCCCTTGGCAAATATTAGGGATGCCGATTCCAAGAAGTTCATCTGGAAAAATATCATCACTAGATTTGGAGTACCACATACACTCCTTTCCGACAATGGCGTTCAATTTGATAATAAAGCTTTTAGGAAATATTGTGGTGACATGGGCATCATAAATAGATATTCCACTCCAGCTTATCCTCAGGAAAACAGGCAAGCCAAGGCCGTTAACAAGATTATAGTTAGTGGACTCAAGAAAAGGCTGGACGATGCGAAGGGCAAATGGGTAGAAAAACTACCACACATTCTATGGACGTATCGAACTATGCCACGCAGATCCACAGGAGAAATGCCATTCTCTATGACTTATGGGGCCAAGGTAGTGATACCTTTAGAGTTTGGCTTCCCCACATTGAGGACGAGTACTTTTAGCCCAGAAAATAACAACAGCCTCCTAGAGACGAGCCTAGATTTAGTTGAGGAACGGCGAGAGACAGCTATGGTCCAAATGGCTTATTATCAGCAGAAGCTTAAACGAGGGTATGATGCCCATGTGAAGCTTAGACCACTCGCGCCTGGGGATCTAGTTCTAAGAAAGGTTGTAGGTACTGCTAGAAACCCCGCCTGGGGTAAATGAGGACCGAACTGGGAAGGACCATATCGGATTATTTCTGTAGCAGGTATAGGATCATATCGACTAGCTGATCTAGATGAAAAAGTTGTACAACGTCCATGGAATGTAAACAACCTTCGAAGGTATTATTATTAATAAAGGGCGCTTTTGTCGTTTGTGGTTTAAATTATAAATGTATATGGGCTTATCAATTATAACTCTCAAAATATCAAACAGAAACTTGGTAATGCATGGTCCTCGGACCACATACCTTGTGAAAATTGATATGTTCTAAAATATCAAACAGAAACTTGGTAATGCATGGTCCTCGGACCACATACCTTGTGAAAATTGATATGTTCTAAAATATCAAACAGAAACTTGGTAATGTATGGTCCTCGGACCACATACCTTGTGGAAATTGATATGTTCTAAAATATCAAACAGAAACTTGGTAATGCATGGTCCTCGGCCACATACCTTGTGAAAATTGATATGTTCTAAAATATCAAATAGAAACTTGGTAATGCATGGTCCTCGGACCACATACCTTGTGAAAATTGATATGTTCTAAAATATCAAACAGAAACTTGGTAATGTATGGTCTTCGGACCACATACCTCGTGGAAATTGATATGTTCTAAAATATCAAACAGAAACTTGGTATGGTCCTCGGACCACATACCTTGTGAAAATTGATATGTTCTAAAATATCAAACAGAAACTTGGTAATGCATGGTCTTCGGACTACATACCTTGTGGAAATTGATATGTTCTAAAATATCAAACAGAAACTTGGTAATGCATGGTCCTCGGACCGCATACCTTGTGAAAATTGATATGTTCTAAAATATCAAACAGAAACTTGGTAATGCATGGTCCTCGGACCGCATACCTTGTAGAAATTGATATGTTCTAAAATATCAAACAAAAACTTGGTAATGCATGGTCCTCGGACCGCATACCTTGTGGAAATTGATATGTTCTAAAATATCAAACAGAAAATTTGGGTAAGTAGGGTCCTTGGACCACATACCTTATGGAAATGGATGTCTTATCGTTTGTTAAATAGAATCATGTTTAAATAGAATTTTAAGTCATACATCTTTAAGTATTAAGCACAAATTTGATAAGGTAGGATCCTCGGACCCTACACTTTACTATTACTAGCGTTCTAAGTTATAAATTTTAAGTATCATATGGGTTTGCAAAGTGTGGCACTACTTATCATCTAAACCAAGTTTGTTTTTGCTAGATTCTTGAACACTTTACTTTTTAAATGTTTGCAAATAGTTAAGTTATCCCGTTAGGCGTTCGTTATTACTTCGTGCTTGATGTATTCATGAAATATAGTTTGAGAGGAATTCTTATGGCAAACACAAAGATTAAATAAATACAAGTCAAATGAAAACCAAATGAAACTGTCTTTCATTAATTATTTTGACATACATTACATGCTAAATTTTAATTACAAAGAAAGAGAAGTCCTAGGCTCGGCCTTAAACTTTTGAAGGGGGGTCTTGATGAGAAGTGCTGGTTGCCTCAGTGTTTCTTAGCTCCAACTCAAAGGAAGACAGAACTTGCTTCCCTTTGTCTGTTGTAGTTGTTAGAGGGACAATGGGCGCCACACTTTGGCTTGGGTCTTTCTCGACACCTCCACACCCTTCCTTCTCTTTATTGGAACCTGAAGGTTCTGTAGGATCCGGAATGGGTTCTGGGATCACAAGAGGGAGAGCAGAAGGAGCTGTCTCAGGGGCAGGTACAACACCAGGAGCCTCTTTTATCTCCTGTATGTCAAGGGGAAGCCAAACGTTATCGGGCTTTCTCAGCTCGAAAGTTGAAGGAACCCCTGCTACGTTTAGGGCTTCACCCTAGACCTGCTGACAGTATTCTCGGCACAAGGCCGCGAACTCCTCTGTCAGCTGGTCTTGTGTCGCCGTCACCCCTTCTTGGTAGCTAGCCTTCTTCTCAGTCTCCAGTAAACCTTTGAAGGTGCGAGCTTCCTTCTTCATCTGCGCAAGCTCCTTCTCCAAGTCAGAGCGTTCCTTCTGGGCTTTGGAGAGTTCATCGTCCTTTTGATGAAGAAGCTTATGCTGCCCCTCCACTTGAGTCCTCATCGATCTTAGGCTAGCCTCGGCGCTGTCTCTCTCCCTTTTTAGGTTGGCCAGCTGAGAGGTGAGTTTTTCGTTTTCTACGAGGGCCTGGCCCAGGGACTTCTCAGTCTCCAGTCGTATCTCCAGCTCCATTCTGGCCTTCTTCCGAGAATCCTCCATAAATTTCTCGGTAGTAAAGACCTCTTGAATGGCCTGTGGCAAAGTGTCAAAGAGTTAGATGCAGGAAAACACTTACTAATAATCCGATATCATTAAAAATGAAATATTCGTAAGAAGTGAAACTTACCAGGGCTAAGTCCCTTTTCAAAGAAAGAAACAGCTGAGGCTGGCTCATTTTTTCCAAGGCGTCCATATCCTTGGGCAGCAGAAGGGGACGTTCCAACGCCTCGGCCAGGTGGTGGGTGTGGCCTTGTTGGAATGCCCTGATGCTGGACTGACAAGAGATTGGTGCTCCGTCTAATCTCAAGTCTAGAGACTAGGTAGCCGGTGCTCGGCGCACTTCGGCCATGTCCCTAATTTCTCCACTTTCAATTGAACGAGCACGTCCCTTGCCTTTGTCCAGCTTCTACTGCTGAGCTTGCTGAGGCTGCTGTCTTGGCTTCTTCTGTTTTCGCCACCAGCCTCCTCGGCCTCCCCCTTTCTTATCTTCTTGGGCTCCTCAACCGGAGGTTTAGGGTCGGCTGGAGGTGGAGGTGGTGGCAAGGAAAGAGGAGCTTGGGTCCCTCTTGCTCTTTTTTGGGCGACTTTCTCGCCTCTCTTGGTCAAAACGCCGTGGAACACGTCCATATCCTCCTCCTCGAAATCGTCATCAGGATGGGCAACTATTAAGCCTGCAACTCTGGAGGCCTCGGCGGGCTCTTCTTCCTCATCAAATAGCACGACAAACTGGTTCCCTTGGGGTCTTTCAACGTCCTCGAGCTGAAACCGGTCTATCTCGTCATCCAACGTGTGCGAAGAGGATATTTGCTCCTCCAGAACAGTAGTTGCTTGAGAGTGCGTCGAGAGAGGGATCGCCGCGATAGGTTGCGTGTATAGGATGGTTTTGGGGTCGTTGGGGATGTCACGGTCGGCAAGAAAGTACGGCCTTGCTACGTTTATTCTCTTGCGCCTCCTATCCCTCGCGATAATCGCGTTCTCTATCTCCTGGAAATCCAAGGATATTGGGTCGTACCCTAGTATTAAGTGAGCCGCTCTAAGTTGCAGGTCTTCACTCACAAATAATTCTGAGCGCAGTATGTGGTTCAAATCAACAACGTTGCAGTGACTCAGACGGGGGCGCACGAGTTGTTTATCTGCAAGAAAGAATACCAAAGAAGCCAAGTATGGTCAGATTTGCAATGCATATGAGAAATCGAAATGGACAATGTGTGAAAGGAAATAAGTATTAGAAGATTTTTAAATTAAAGGTCGGGGTAGAGAAATTAACTCCTAAAGAGCCACACCTGGGTCTCCCCATACGACTGGGCAGTGAAGGCCGTCGTGCCAGTTGCCTGAGGCGATGAGGTAGTCGTCTTTCATGCCTTTATTAGACTTGGGTAGACAGGAAATTAACCTAACTACACTAGACTGGGATTTGATGTAGTAACCTACTTTTGTAAGTTTGTGACACTCATGCATGAAGACGACATCATGCCAACTGAGGTTCAAGCCCATCTGCTTATTTAAAGCGTCGACACTTCCTAAGACCCTAAATACATTGGGTGCGCACTGGTCTGGGCACAACCTATGATTGCGAAGGTATTTCCTAGTTACGCTTCTCATAGGGAGGGTCATCCCACCTTCTATGAAGGCAATCATGGGGATAATGACCTCTCCTGTTTTCCTAGAATCACCTACGGCTTCTGCCGGACAGTATTTCAAACCCACGTCACTGGGAATATGGTATTTGGCTCTAAAGCCTTCCATCCCAGCGACGGTATCAACTAAACACTTAAATCTACCCATCTAAGAGAAAGGGAAGGTCAAGCTTTAAGAACGGATGTGGTTAAGAAGGAAGCCGAGGACAAAATTCGAGGAGAAAAAAGTAGAGAAAGTAAGGACTTACGAGTTTGTAGTTATGCGAGTTTCCACGGGTTTCTGGAGAGAAAAGATGATGATTGACGCTCTGATGTGATTGAATTATGAAGAAATGAATGAGGGCGCAGATTTCCAAACGTCATGACGTGCGGGAGGCGGCCTCGAAATTGGATTCTTCTCGCCCAAATTTTCAGGAGGTGATGAGGACTGTTGGATGTTCATCTCACCGTTGAACGTGGGGAACAGGGTGTAACTTACAGTCATAAATGCGCGCGTTCTGGAAATCGAAGCGCCAAACGGCATTTTCTAGGAATGAAACAACCCCCACACGCATGGTGATGTACGAAACGTGTGAAGGGAGCTCTGTTCGGATTAAAACCCTATTTTTCTCCTCGGATGAGGAAAAATAAAGTTTTGATGGGCTATTGTGGGGACTAAAAGGACCTAAGTAAGTATTTGGGCCTCGGGCTTTGTTGATTGGCGCTAGTTTGTTTTAGACTAAAGGCCTCCTAGAACTATAGGTCAGCCCATGAGTCGAGAGTCCGAAGATTCGTCTGAGGACGAATATCTCCTCGGACAGACCCACGATGACCCTGAGATTCGCCAAAAAGATCAAGGCAGAGTTCTGGAAAAACCGTTGGTTAAAAGGGTGATTTAAGCACCCTTCAGACACAACGGTGTGAGAGAAATATCTTAGAAAAAGGCTACTACCACCACATTAAAGACTCTGCACCTACCTCACTGGCCGCATTAATGGGGGAGTGACTCCTGAATAGTAGAAGTCGGCCTTCTTGCTATCATTTAAAGACTTCCAGAGGGTGGTGGATGGGACAGGTGTCTAATAGAGTGATTTGTATTACACATGGATAAGGAGGGAAGAAGAAGTATTTAAGGAGAAAAGAGAGTAAAGAAAGGGGAGGAAAAATATTAAGAACTGTGACCTTTGAGAGAAAAAAGAGAAATAATATATAAGTTGTTCTCGGCTTACGTCCGAGGAGGTTTATTTTGCCCCGTTTGTCTATTATTTGCAAATACTGTAATATTTTAGCCTGTTCATCAAGTTTCAAATATCACTAAACTAGATTGCAAGCCCACACTCTACCAATTTCATTGTTTAAGGCTCATTGGGCTTGAGCCCACGTGTGTTTTTGGGTCCATGCGCAATTGTGCACTTACAATTATATTACATAACATGGTTTTGATAATTTGGTGTTTATTGTTATATATTTTATTTTTATTTTATTTTTTCTTCTCATATTATTTTATTCAACATTTAAATTTAGCTACATCCTCTATATCATTAAATTATTTATATTTCCTCTCATTTTTATATTAAAAAATTAAACATATAATATTTTACTTAAATTCGATAAATAAAATTATCCTCATAAAGTGGAGTAATGCTAGGGAAACACTCATTCTCACACTCAATACATTAAAGAAAAAATGGAATACGAAACAAATGTCAATTTAGAAATACTTAATTAAAAAATTAATGTGGATATTAAACCAAATATAACATAAAGAAACTAATAATGATATTTAATGCCATAGAATCATCATCAAATTTTGGAAAATGATAGGTTGCCATTGGAGAGAGAGAGAGAGAGAGAGAGAGAGAGAGACGGTATATAAAATAATAATACAAAGTAATAAAGAGTAGAAAAAGAAAAAAAATCAAACGTCATTAGTTGACGATAATTAGAAAACAAAAAGGCTGTAAGGAGAAGTAAAAACTAAAATAGAGATGTCCATGTGGAGAATATTAAAAACTTTATAGTGTACTAAAATAAACCGTTACATTCACTTAAAAAATTAAATCAATAATCAACATTTAAATACAATCATAGTACTAAATTTAAACTTAAAACTAACCAAACTTTAATCATAGAAATTGTAAGTGCACAATTGTACCCAGACCTAAAAACAAATGTTGGGCTCAGGTCCAATGAGGCTTATACAATAAAATTTGTAGAGTATGGATTTGAAATCTAGGTTCGGGATATTGGAAGTTTGATTAACAGGCTATAGTGTCACTATCTGTGCAAATGATAAACGAATATAACAAAGAGACCTCCTCGGACGTAAGTCGGGGACGAGTTATATAAATATTCTCTTTCTATGCTAAAGTTTACAATTTTTAGTTCCTATTTTTCTCAGCAGAAGGTCCAGATCCCTCTCTCTTTCCTCTCTCTTCTCCTTATATACTTCTTCTTCTTCACTGGTTTATCCACGTGTCGTACAAATCTTTCCCCTGGAAACTTGTCCCATCCACCGCCTTCTTGAAATCTTCAAACAATAGCAGGGAGACTGAATTCTACTGCTCATAGGTCACTTCCCCATTAGTGCGGCCAAGGAGGTAGATGCAGGGTCTTTAATGTGGAGGTAGCAGCAATTTCCTTAGATATTTCTCTCACATCCTTGCTTCTAAAGGGTGCTTGGATCACCCTCTTACCCATCGGTTTTTTCCAGAAGTCTGCTTTTAACCCATTTAGCAAGTCTCAGGATCATTGCTGGGCCTGTCTGAGGAGACATTCCTCCTCGGACAACTCCTCGGATCTTTACAGTGCAAACTAACTTGTGGGCCTAAAAGCCCTAATCAAAACAAATTGATACCAGCCAATCAGGCCCAAAACCCAAATGTTTATTCAAGAGTTTTTACCCCCCACAGAAACCATATTTCCAATTATAACTAAAAAAGTGATGTTCTCCAATAATAATAGAAATTGCATAAGAATAAATAAAGTTAAAAAATTTAAAATTCTTTTTTTGACATTTCATTTAACCTTATTTATATATATAAAATTTTCATACACCATTACCTTTTGAAAATCTAATAAACGATGCTACCTCTCATTAAACATCTTTGTTATGCAAATCATCGGTTAGAAAATATATAATGGTAAGAAGCTTTATAAATGAGATCATTAAAAAAAAAAGATAAAATTAATTAGCAACTATCATTATGGAGTAGTAGTTTATGGTTTTACGCATCTAATGAAGTAGAATATATAAAGTTTACTTAAAGGTATATGTAAAGATTCACATTATATGTGTGTGTAAAGGTTTTAAAAAAAAAGTTATATGTAAGGTTTAAAAAATATATATATAATGAGATCACCCAAAAAGAAAAGTTATCACGCGCAATCCACAAGTTTGCGACTAGTGTATATAAAAATAACTACCCACTAACACCTTTTATTTGTTATTAGGATATTTATTTTTTGCTGAAATGTCTCACACTTATCAACATGTTTCACACTTATCAAATTTTGATACTGATGCCTTATCCCACTCTACACTCTACACCTTCCAGCACTCCAAAACCTTCCTTTCCTCTTTGTCATCTCTCTCTCTCTCTCTCTCTCTCTCTCTCAATTTATGACCTGTTTGAAAGTTAAAAAAAGGAGAGGGAGTAGAGTAAAGGAAGGGAGAGTAATTCAATTACCTTATTTAGAAGTTTTTAAGGTATGAGGGAGAAGGGTTTGAAGGGGTTTCAACTACCTCTAACCCCTCATTTTTAATTCTCCCAAATTGGAGAGATTTGGAGGGAGGGTAGAGTAGAAAAATTATTGACCAAATGAATTCTCCAATTTACCCTTTTTAAATTAACAAAATTACAAATCATTGTTTTCCTAAACTTATTATAAATGATTGTATGGTATATAATATCAATAAGGTCGTGTTTTTTTTTTTCACCTTCAGGAATAAATGAGTGGCGTGGGAAACAAATGCATTGCCACAGTTATCGTGTTCCTGAGCCTTTTCAAGACCAAGTATGTACCAAATATCTGAATATGAGGGTCAAAAAAGTTAATATCAACTTTTGCAGTAGATTTTTAAAATCAAAAGATTTATAAAAATATTATAATAATAATAAATAAAAGAGACTCAAAATTCAATATTTTGTTGATTTTTCAATAAACAAACATACTAAACATTGTTTTTCTTATTTTAATTATTATCAATTAAGGATGCTTTTTTCAATATAATAAAAAACAGAAAAAATATCTAATCATAGACCAATGTTGATTGTTTAATTCACATCAGAAAAAAAAAATTATCAAAAAAAATATTGCATGTTATAGTCATAATTACTTAATCTAACAAATTAATCATAGACCAATATTGTAAGTCCATTTTCAAATAGAGGTAAATTTGTCAATTTAAATCATTTCCTCTCATTTCTATCCTAATTTTTACAACATCCAAACAAGAGGAAAGGTTAATAACTCCTTCCCCTTACTAATTTTAAAAGGGTAAACTACGTATTTGGTCCCTAACCTTTCTTTACCGTGTTAATTTAATCCTTACAGTTATCTTTTGGATGAAAATTAATGACGTGTCTAATGGCTAAAATAAAAAATTAGCTTCTGTTGATGTGATAAAAAACTAAAATTTTATTTTGGTTATTTGCTATGTAAACAATTTTCGTCTAATATATAATGACAAAGACTAAATTGACGCGACATTAAAAGGTTAAGGACCAAATTGACACAATTGAAAGGTTAAGGACCAAATTGAAATATGGTGTAAAGGCTAGGGACTAAATATGTAGTTTATCCATTTTAAAAACATCCAATCAGGGTGAATGATAACCATTTCCCTCTGCTCTCCCCTCCATTGCTCTCCTCCCTCTCCTCACCTCCACTCTCTTCCCTCTCTGAACTTCCAAACAGGCCATTAGTCTCCCATGGGGTTCTTTACCTTATGAGATTCTTACCCAAATTTTCGTTTTCCTATCCATTAAATCCATAATCATCTGTATCGTAGTCTCAAAATGGAAATCACTAATCCATAACCCAACATTCATTTCCACCCATCTCCACCACTCCTACAACAAAAACCTCTTCTCTTCTGCCTCTATCCACAGATTCACAAAGTATCCTTAGTATTTCATAACGAAGATGACCCTCATTTCACCCAACACTCCAGCTTTGATTACCCTTTCCACGTTCCATTCCTTGTGGGGGGGTACTTGTGACGACCTGCTCTGCCTTTCTGAAAAGATTTACACTTCATCTCTATCAGTGAAAGATTATGTCTGTGGAAACCTTGTGTTCGAAAGTTAGTGAACCTTCCTTCACCCAATGCCACCTACACTGGGTTTCTTGGGTTTGGGTTTGATCCCAAAACTAAAGACTATAGAGTGGTCAGGTTTGTGACTTCAGAAGATAGTCTTGACCTTGCAAATTCTCAACCCGAGGTCGAGGTTTATTCACTGCCCACTACTGGTGAATGGAGAGTGATTAGGACTGGTTTGTTTCGCATATGTACTTTACGTCGTCATGAGCCACATGCATTTGGGGCTATCCATTGGGTTGCTTACAGAGTGACATTTCAACCTCTTGTATTGGTGTTCCATTGCCTATAGTTATGAAAAGTAGTATATTTGTCACGATGGGCACGGTCGTCGTCATTTCATTTTATGGGTGATGAAAGAGTATGGTGTTGCATCGTCATGGACACCATTTTTACTGCTGATGTTGATTTCGGAGAGGTCATGCCAAGGCCAATTGGTTTTAGGAGGAATGGGGATGCTGACATACTGTATTCGTATTTAGTGAAGGAAAACTTGTCTCTTGGAATCTTGAGAGCAAAGAGTTTTAAGGATCTTAGGATGATTAGAAATCACAATACTTTTATTGATTCTCACATTGAGAGTCTAGTTTTGCTTGACAAGGCCACCAACAGTGCAGTTACATACTAAGGAGAATAGGTAATTAAGATGCATTTCATGTTTTTTTTTAGTGGTTTTTCATTTTGTTCTTTATATATATATATATACTTGGTATTGATAATATCATACATTATTTAGATATGAATATGACACTGTTTTATAAATTCTTATTATTGTTGCTTCGTTACCTAAATCAAGGAGTGGCTTTATCTTTACAATAAATAGCTTATCAAGTTTGTGGTCATTGTTGGTTATATTGAGGTGATAGTTGAATCCATAGCCTATATACTTAAAATTATTTGTCCTCAATTCAAATTTTGTTTAATATAATATTTTATTACTTAAAAAAAGAAATTGGTCAACGTTGCTTATCAACTTTGAGCAAGCTTATTTATCAAGCCAAGTTCATGTTTCCTGCCACTTATAATCTACAAAGTATGGATAGATGTGCTCAATTGTTTCTTTGCTAACAATTTTATGGCAACCTCTTTTATCTCCTTGTTTTCAGACATATAATCTTCTTCATGTTCTTGTGTTATTTATTCAAAAGGTTTCTCATTCTGTCAAATGTAATCTGTTAAATCTAAAGATTTTGATTGTACATTTTAATTCTTCTATTGCCTTAAATGGCTATCTTCTTACTGGAAAACAATGAGAAAGCAACTCTCTAATTGGTATTGCTTGCTTTGGATGATTAAGAAATAAGAATTGAAAATGACCTGTTCATACCTCCCAGATCTATTTTGTTATCTTTCATTCTTTTGCATGATTTGCATCAATGTTTTTACTCCTAATGAAGTAGTTATGCTTAGGTGTATTGTTTTGTTTGACTCCATTTCATAACATTGTTTGTCTTTTCTCACTCTTAATCTTTTGTTTATGAGTTAGAATTTTCTATAACACAATTGTTTGACTATAATTTTTCTTGTCCCTTTGTGTTTATTATCCTGAAAATAAAGTGTTTTACTTCAATAAAGCAATTCTACTTATCTAGAAAAAAAAAAATTACACAATTGTATGAAGTAGAAGCAAAAGGCTAACACCGATGAAAACAATAGAGAAAAACTATGTAAATAGAAGACATCAACTTAAAACTACTATGGTTTACCCAAAAATTAATGGTGGGTGGGGCCAATTGCCCATAGGTTTTACTAGCTATAGCCTATAGGGAAGTCCAAAGGACTCTTCTTTAGAAAGGTTCCCTATGTTATCAAAAAAAAAAAAAAGCATCGGTGGAGTTGTGCCTCTTGCTAAATCATTTGAATATGTAATTGGAAATGTATGAATACATCATTAACAATATAAAGGGAATTTCTATTCTTCATTTCATTCTCAGAGTTTTCTTTCTTTTTTCTTTTCCCTATAAATGCTTCGTATATATTAGTATGAAATTTTGAAGTCGAAGTAGGATTTTTGATTGTGTGTCTTTATGCATGTTTGTATGTGCTATCACTTCCAATCTGCATCTTAGTGCTTTTTATAACTCACTCTCTCCGTGGAGGCCAAACTTTGCAGTGAAGATTAAGACTTTCTATTCACAATGTCATTACTCTTATTCACACTTTATTCTTCCAATGATTGTATAAGATGGTATGCAATGGACGATTTCATGAATTCCCACACACATATTCTTTTATCTTCAGTTAAAAAGTTAGCATTCAGTCAAGATCTCCAAGCTCATGCTTGTATAACCTGTGGAGACTGCTACATAGTTTTTGTTGCCAGCCATGGTTTTGTTAAAGGGAGATTGATTTCTGACAATCCAAAAATTAGATAGGCTAGGAGGGTGAAAACTTGGTATGTAGACTTTAAAGTTGATATGAATAAAGTTTATGATGGACTTAGTTGGGACTTTATTTTGGATGTGCTTGAAAAATTGAATTTTAGTCCTCATTAGATCAACTTGATTAAGAAATTCACCTGTAAAGTTTCTTATCAAATTCTATTTAATGGTTCCCTGGGTTAAACTTCTTTTCCCTCAATGTGGCTTAAGGATATCCACTTTCGCCCTTATCTATTGTCTCTGGCCTTATTGGAGGGATAGTTCCAAGGTATTGTAAAGGAGTAACGATTGCAAGAAGCTTGGATCCTATTTCTCATCTATTGTTTGCAATGACTGCATTACTATTGTTCAAGGTACTAATGATATTGCAAGATAGTGTTTTGAAAATTTTGGTATTGCGACCTTTCTGACATATTGTAATTTTGACAAATCTGAGGTGTTTTTCAGTGCTAGCACTCCTGAATAGAGTATAAATCCTGTGTTAGGTCTTCTTAAGGTGAAAAAGCTCAGGGACCTGGTAAGTATTTGGGTCCAACTTAGATATGGGTTAGAAAAACATAGCTTTTTAAAATTGTAGTTGAAAGTAGCTTAAAAGCCACAGTGATGGAAGGCAAAATTGTTGTCTCAGGCAGGTAGATTAACTTTAATCAAACCTGTTACAGCTCATTGTCTATTTATAATTTTTCATTCTTTAAAGTGCATGATGCAATTTGTAAAGATATTGATAGAAGGATTTGGATTTTTTCTGAGGACATGATGTAGGGATCAAGAAAATTTATATTCTAAGTTGAAATTTTAGCTGCTCACGAGCTCATCTAAGAAAGATGGATTAATTTGGTAGCAAAGCAGTCCTAGGGAGTTATTTCTAATTAAATTTTTTTTGTTATCTACGGTGTTAATGGCTAAGTTCTATAAGAAGGAAAGTATATTTAGTGTCATTTTAAGCCTTCTATCTCTTGGGGTTGGAAAGGTATCCTTTCTTGTAGAAATTCAGCTTTTGCTGAAGCTAAATGGTGAGGGCGTCGGTAGCCAATGAGCTCCAACTCAACTGGCACTTCTTCCCCTTATAAGTGCTAGATGGAGGTTGAGGTAATGGGTTCAAGACTCATTGCATCTGTGTGTAACTTACTAATTAAAATAAATAAAGCTACAAACGGTGCAATTACGTACTGAGGAAAATAGGTTCAATGCATTTCATGATTTTTTTTGTATGGATTTTCATTTTGTTCTTTATATATACTAGGCATTGATCATATCATACATTAGAAATTAACAAACTGTTTGATATGAAATTGTTCAAATAACTTTTTATTATTGCTATTTGATTAACTTTATAAGTGGCTTTATCTTTAAGATAATTAGTATATCTAGGTTGTGGTTGTTGGTTATATTAAGGCAATAGTTGACTACATGGCATGTGTATTCAAATTTCTTCAATATATTCATTTATTACTTATATAATAAAATAAGGTGGTCAGTGTTGGTTATCAACTTTGAGCAAGCTCTTTCTCAAAAAAAAAAAAAAAAAGTTTTGAGCAAGCTTATCTATCATGCCAAGTTCTGAAGTTCATGTTTCCTGCCACTTATGATTTACAATGTATAGATAGATGTGTTTAAATTTTTCTTCGCTGGCAATTTTATGGTGACTTCTTTTAGATTCATGTTTGAAATAAAGTCTAGTAGCCTTTGAAATAAACTCTTACCTTTGAATATTCTCCCCTCTTAAACCTATCTAGTTCCATATTCGAATTACCTGCAGCTCTGACATTTTAACTCGAACTCAAAACCTAGTTTCATAGTACCTTAGAGATATCACAACCATAAGACAAATGATACCCTTATTATATTTGTCTATCTCTAGTGAGGAGCTTGTTCCTGATATCCAACAAGCTATATTAAAATACTTGGTAATAGACTAGGAATACCATATAAGATCTCATACCAATGCACCACAGGCAATATGTGTCTAGTTAAATGCATCCCATGATTATGTAATTGTAAAAGTTTTTGACTTTCTAGGTTTTCAAATCACTGTGTTCATAATTAGCGTTTAGTTGGACATAGCATGTCAAAAAAGCATTTCTCTAAATCAGAGTTATAGTTGAGCTTTAAATCACAATGTATCATTATCTAATGGTTGGCTAAGACCAATCTTATTCTTAAATGATGCATAAACCTTTGCAGGTCAAGGCGTTTCAGGATCACATACCCCTCAGGGACCATAAGTTTGCAATGGTACCGTAAGTGCCATCTATCTTGCCTTTAGAGCATGTTGTTGGATGATACAAATTTTAACTCTTAGTAGTGTTTTGTGATTGTCTGGTGGGCTTTAGCTTTACTTTGAAATGTTTGTTTTGGTTGTAAAAAATAGTTGATGTCATATTGTATTTGTGTTCTTTGTCTTACCATGAATTGTTTGATATTTCTACTTTCTTATTTTCTTTTGGAACACTGTGTTGTTTCTTTACAATTGCCTTTTTTTAAGAATCAATTTCTCATTGTTAAGTACTAAAATATTTTTTTATTATATAATTTCTGGCATTGGAATATATTTTAGATCATTTACCTTGGTTCAGCATCCCCCTTAGTACACATGTTCATGTGGTAAAGACTCGGAGTGCTTTTTAATATGTAAATTCCAAAAAACTGCAAATATCAGTACAGGTTTTTTCTAATTTATCCACGCAAAAAAAAAAAAAAAATTGATGTAGGTTTTTCCTATATGATTACTACACTCATTAGTGTTATCTTGTCTACTTTTAGGGATGATACAAGAATGCACTTATAGTTCTTAATTTCTTGGAGGACTTTGTGCAATCGTGGTCGATGATGAGTTGTAAATAAGTAACAGACTTTAACTCAACAAAAGAAATGATTCAACAAAGCTTTTTAATGGTGTTTAACATCTTAGTGTGGAATTAGTTTAATATATATGTCAAAATGGATTGTAGTTGCTTATGTTAAACTCCTTTTATGGCTACATCTTTGTTATGTCTGTATTTTTGGACAGTTAATATGGTTTCAGTGTGTTTACATAAACTATTAAGCACTTCTTGTCTACAATGCTTATATTGTGATGAAGATGATGCTCACCTATGTATTTTGGGGACAAGGATATGCTGCCCAATTGTGTTAAATTTCTCCTTGCTCAGTCAATTAGATAGCAATTATGCTTGTTTAATGGGTTTATAGGTATGTATAGAATACATCTATGATGATGGTGGGAAATAAGGAAAGAAAGATAGTTGCATATTACATATTTCTAATCTTATTTTTCATGTCATGAGTCATGACGTCTGTTGTACGTAACATGTCTGTTGTACATAACATGTGAGTTTTATTTTTGATATCCTGGAATGATTACAAGTTCGAAAAAGAAAACCTAATGGAATTGATGAGCAATCATGACCAATTGTGTTGATTACTATCCCCATTCTTTATTAGCTTGTGAATGTAGAAACAAAATAAAAATAGAAATAGACATACATTGCAATTTAAATTTATTCCACCACAAATTATTTTTATAGATAATACAAATTTTATTGTATATGTCACAGAACTTTAATGTCTAAAGGTCATATTAAAGTTCCGTGAACACTCCAAATAATGGTTTAGCACTAATTAAACTTTTTAAAATTGCATATTCAGCCATTAAAACGTTGATGAATCATCAATTGAAATAGTTAATTAAGAAACTACAAACATTAGTGAGCATTTATAGTGGTAGTGCTAAAACAATTTAGCTTTTCACTTAAAAAAGTTACTTTATTTATTTTAATTTATTATTTCACAACTCACTCAACATCAATGTTCTTATTTTTTACAACAAAGTTAGACACTTTTCATTTATTTTTAATTCTCTCTCTCTCTCTCTTCAACCCACAGCCACCAAACCCACGACCTAAAATCAACCACCAAACACACATCCATATCAAACATAAACCCATATGAACATACACCCAAAAAAACCCATATCGAAACACCCAAATATCACCAACCCAATCGAAAACCCACAAAACCTAGCAACCCAAAATGCCAACGTCCCATGTCATCGTTGTTCTCAACCACCACTGCACGCCCACGACGCCCTCGATCTCAGTGTTTTTTTTTTTTTTTTTTTGAGAAAGTTCGAGTCAGAGGAGAAGAAAAGAAGAGAGAGCAAATAGAGAAGAAAGAAGAGAGAAACAAATATTTTTTATGAGAAGAGAGAGAACGGAATAAAAAATAATTATTTTTTATACATCTTTGACAATTCACTGTAGTTTGGGTGCTGAAATTTTTAGTTTTTGCACCATCAATGCAATATGCATTTTGTTGTTTGTGGTGCTAAAAATAGTTTTTTTTTTTTTTTTAGCAATATAAGAGCATCGCTACGAATGCTCTTAGAGGTTTACTTTTGTATATCTAACAATAATGTTGGAACCTCAATCCAAGTTATCATCCCCATGGGCTATATATATTTGTGTCACTAACAACTTAGTCCCTACATTTTGGTAGTTGTTAATTTGGTCTCTCTATTTTAGTAGTAGTCAAATTGAATCATGTTATTTTCAATTTGTAGTCATTATGGGTCCAAATTTGGGTGCTAATTTGATTTGTGTGTCTACTAGATTTGAAAATTGGTATTTTCAATTTGTGATTTTGTATTTGGTTGACAAGAAAGTGCAAGAAAAATTGTGATTTGATGGTAAGGACCAAATTAACTACAAATCAAAAATAATTTTGCGACAATGTCAGACAACAAGAAGTCAATACGATAAGGTCTTTACTTAATGAGATTCTAAACCATATTTTCGTTTTACTCTTACACTTTTAGAGCTCTTGGAGATTTTTTGTAAGGTTCTGAATTAATAATCAGAGAGTTTTTGGCTAACAACACACCGGTGCATTCAGAGAGCTTTTTTTCTTGTTTACAAGTATTCCAAAGCTTCTTAGTTTGGACGATGAGCTCACTGATATCTTGCATCATTAGCCAATATATGCATGTTAATAGTTAATGAGTTTGGATTCCAAAAAACCTAATGAAAGAAAAATATTTCAAATAAAAAAAAGAGAAGGTCTAGAGTGAAGGATTTCATTAAATAATGCATTTTTTTTTCCTTGTTAATATAAACAAACATGTGATTGAAAATCTAAAATAGTATCGTTTGTCTTAATTATCTTGTTATTGGCACTTTTGTTTCCCATTAGATGTCAAAGTAGTCAATATCGTTTGATCAAGCAAGAGAATGAAATATCTCAATACCAGTTAATACTTAAAATTCAAATATTTTATATGCCCAAATATTAGTCTAAGTATATTAACCCAATTTTATAACCTTTTTTATTTCCTAAATTATTTTCCTAGTAGTAGCTGAAAGACCTGAAATCCATCATTATAATCGATTTAGGTTGGTGTAGACTGGTATTTTATTAGTACATTTTAGAAGGGTATTAGTACTAACATTGCAGGGTACAAGAAAACAATATGAACTTCCGGGTTTAGAGGCAACTCTCTAAGAAATTTGCAGTGTAAGATTCTCCGGGCTTTTATCCAGAAGAATAACAAGAATAGACTATGACATATTCAAATCTATATTTCAATCCAATTAAAATGTGGCTGTGCCACCATCCAAAGACAAGCTTAAGCCTACCAATAGATATCATAGATATGAATTGAGCAGCTCGCTGACCTTCAATGGCAGAACAATTGCTTGAGACCAGTTAGAAAAATCGTTCATCGTAAACGTACAAGAACTCAATGCTGTAATCAATCATTGATTACTATCTAAATATTAAGGTCAAAAGAACACCCTTATGCAACTAAAGGGATAAAAAGTTCTTTTGACTCGTTCAACTCAACTGCTACAGTGGACCCCTTATAGCAACTACAATGGATACAAGGCTACTTCCTAGTCCCACAAACGCCCCCTGTTTTCTGTACTTTCTTTCCTTGATCTCTCAAAACTGAAGCAAAATTGCCAGTTCCATCCTCACTTGAACTTTTTTCTGTCAACACATTTTTGCATTCATCCTACATATATTGATCCGCTTTGGATATATTCTTTAGTTAATTCCAAATTTTGCTGTGGTAATGTGTTCTCCAAACTTGAACTTCCATAGTGTGTCAAACTCACAAAAATCATGCATATGGCTGGCAAAGCAGTTATGTACTTATGGATTCAAATAGGACTCCCAACCATCATTTTCCAGCTTCTCTGCTTTTCTCAAGACATCATTTATTGTGTCTTCTTGATACTGGCTCATTCTGCAAAGGATATTATTCCAGAATCAGCTCATGCAAGACTTGTGAATTTTTTCTTGGTTTCATACCCAACACAAAGTTTTGCATTACGTCTAGAGAGGGAAGAGAGAAAAAACCCACCTTGCCAATAGGTCAGCATCTCGAATCCCCATCATCCTTACTGCGAGCAAACCTGCATTGGTAGCATTGTTTATTGCAACTGTTGCAACTGGAACACCCCTTGGCATCTGCATAATCATCAAAGGAATAAATAAAAATTAGGACTTTGTGGTGATCAAATTTTCCTTGTAAACTCCATGTACCAAGGAAACTGTTTCCTTTGCTGTGTTTCTTATTTCTCCTTTTTCAATAAAGCTTCTTAATTACTTATCAAATACCAAAAAAAAAAAAAAGTGCAAGTAGAAATCAAATATGAACTTGAGATAACAAATGAAACACCATATTTTCTGAGGCTCTAAAATTGGACAATGTTTTAAGGCAATGAAACTCATTGTGCAAATCTCAACATGATTAAGCAAGTGTCTACATACTTCCACCATTCAGATGTTTTTTGCTTTTTGATAGGTGCCATTCAGATATTCGATATTCAGCACCAATGATTTTTTTTTTTTGGTTCCATAGAAATTCAGCACCTATGATTTTTTTTTTTTTTTTTAGTGACATAAATATTCAGCACCCACGATTTTTTTTTTTTTTTTTTTTTTTTGGCTCCAGGCACCTATTAATTAAATTACTTCCAAAAAAAAAAAAATTTCACCTCATAAACATGGCTTAAAAATATTGCCTCCATCAACTTGCCTTAATTTCAGTAGTATTTTTGTGCCAAGGAAATATATGTGGTAATTGTAAAAAACAATAAAAGAATAATAGTAATTCTCTGTGCCAGAAAACACATCTCAAAGAATTAAAATAGAATTTCTCTCATCAAATAAAGCAAACACATTAATTAATCAAGGATAAGCAACTATAAAAACCAGAAAAAGGGCATCCCTAAGACTCCAGGATTTCAGACATCCAATTTAAATGCCCTAGTTTGTTAGAACTAATACTGTATTCATAGGATACTGGATCGTTACAACACTTACCCATCCCATAAATGTAATAATTTAGAAGTAAGAAAATAATATACCTGCACAATGGACAGGAGTGAATCAAGTCCATCCAATGCAGAAGCACGCACGGGGACGCCAATAACAGGCAAGGGAGTGAGTGCAGCTACCATACCTGCAAGTCACAACAAAGCCCAATTAATTCCAGTGAGACATTTAAAGCACCTGTGAAACAATATGTGGAGCATAGTTCAGATAAACTTGCCTGGTAAGTGGGCTGCACCTCCAGCACCAGCAACAATAATCTGAATGCCTCTCTCCAGGGCAGATGAGGCATAAGAAAACATCATTTCAGGGGTCCGGTGAGCTGAAACTATTTTCACCTGCATATTATAATTTGTTAAGGTAGAACTGGAATATACAAGAAAATAAAATTAAATGATCAATAACTCCTGAATTCCAAAATAGACCCTGTAGCTCATTAGAAGTCAACCTCATAAGGCACACCAAACATATTCAAAATCCTTGCAGCATCCTTCATAACAGGAAGATCTGAATCAGAACCCATAATGATCCCAACACGTGGTGTTACTGCATTCAGAATGGGAGCAACATAAACACAATTTGAGTGTAACAAACTTTCAAAATCAAAACTTAAGGCATGTAAACTTCAAACAAAAGGAAAACACTTGCAACCATCAACATAATAAGGGTATAGCTATATGAAAGATTGGTGATCCCCCAACCCCACAAGAGAATAAAAATCATAAATGAAGAGTGAAGACTGACAGATGCAATATCTTGGTAAAAGGAGAATTAAATCTATTTTTTAAATGGAAATGATAAATTGTAATCTCCAAACAGTTTAGAATCCATGCCTCTTAAAAATAAAATCTTATGGTAATTTCCCTCCCTACACTGTCACTTTTCCATCCTAAGTCAAAGTAAGACTTTTTTTATGCAAAATATAATAGGCGAAAACACCATTTTGGTCCCTACATTTTGAAGTCACAGTCAATTTGGTCCCTATGTTTTGGTATCAATCAATTTGGTCCCTACTATTGTAAATTTACAGTCAATTTGGTCTCTGCCGTTAATTCACTAACGGAAAATGCCTATGTGGCAAACATTTTGTACATTTGGCTTATTTAATATTAAAAAATTGTATCAGATGCTGATGTGTCTAAGTTTAAATGGCCATGTCAGCGCTTAGGTGGCAAAAAAAGCCACATCAACTATAAAAAAATAATTTCCTTTTCTTTACTAATTTTTTCCTTCTTGTATTTTTTTCTTCTAAGTTTCTCACAATTTTCTTAACCTGGCAGAATTTCATTTTTATTTTATTGATATTGGCATTTTTCCTTTCTTGCAATTTCTTTGTAACTAAACAATAATTTAGTCCAACAATCTTAAATCAACATGGGCCATGTTGTTTCTAAAAGACTAAACGCTCGCCTAAAAGAAAACCCAGATGCAGATCCACCAAACCCAGTTTCAAACTAATTCCAGATATTTCAAACAAAAGCCCCAAATTCAAAGATTCAAACTAATCCCAAAATCCTTGACTACAAACCCAAATCCACCAATACCCCAATCGTCCAATACCATCCTAAACCCAGATCCACAACAGAGCTTGATCCGTGGCCAACAACCCCAAAGAAAACCAGATCCAATTGATCCCAACCCACCTGACTCGGATCTCCTCGTCTCAAGCTCGACCAGCAGGGACCTAGCCTCAGATCGTCGCCGCCTTGTGCAGCAATAGTATCCCACGAGCCCCTCATCGCGCAAGGACATTGGTCAGAACAACAGAGTTTGAGTTGAAGGATTGGCTATGGCATTAGAGTGACAGTGATTGTTGTTGGCTTTGGCTCCTCATTACGCAGAGAGAGAGAGAGAGACATGAAATATTACTATTTAAGAAATTTGGTTTTATTTTTGTGAGATTGTAGGTTTATAAAAAACAAAAAAGAAAAAACATTTTTTTTTTGATAAATAACGTAAGGATATTATTAATAATAATAAAGAAAAAATTGCCAAGCAGAGTACATTGGGGATGTACTACGGGGGCACAAATCAAGAAACAAAAGAACAACAGTCAAGAAAAATAGAAAAGGAAGAACAAGAAAAATGAGAAAAAACCACACTCCACTCAAAGAGAGTGTGTAAGAAAAAAGACTTAATCTACAACAAAGAGCGTTCGCAACCCTCAAAGCTTCTAGTATTCCTTTCTTGCTAAATGCACCAAATCAAGCAGTAAAGTACTAATTTCCAAATATCAATGTGACAATGTCGCACAAACTTTCCTTGCCAAGCCTCAAACAACTCAAGAACAGTGTGAGGCATAACCCACTGAATACCAAAAAAGAAAAAACATATATAAAAGCTTATGTGGCTTTTTTTGCCACCTAAGTGCTGACATGGCCACTTAAACTTAGACACAGCATCTGATCTAATTTTTAAATATTAAATATGCCAAATGTATAAATTGTTTGCCACATAAGCATTTTCCGTTAGTGAGTTAACGGTAAGGACCAAATTGACTGTAAGTTTAAAATAGTAGAGATCAATTTAACTGATACTAAAATATAGAGACCAAATTGACTGTGACCCCAAAATGTAGGGACCAAAATAGTGTTTTCGCCAATATAATAACCCAAAGCTCATAGCCTGAAAATTTAAAGTAGCATTAGTGCTGATTATTCTGGAAACTACCCCATGTAATGTGGGTGTAGCATGTAGGAATATTTTTATGTAAGAAAATGTAAAACATTGAATAAATAAATTCAATTGAGGCAATCACTGACTTAAGGAAATATGCTCCAAAAAGATGCACCAAAGTCAAATTTAATTGATAGCATAGATGCAAACATCTCACCACACCTTCCAAAAACATTTGTGCCTCCTAGAGAAAACTTGCTTTTTGGTTAAGCAGCATCGTGACATTCAGTAAATAAATATGAGAAGTCCCTAGTGCAATTACCTGCAGCTTTACAATCAGAACCTTCTTCCTTCAGAATTGATTTTAATCGTTCTTCCACATCACCCATGGAAGGCCCAACAATTGTGACATGGCCCATCTTTCGCTGCTTTCGCATTTCTGCCAAGTCATTAAGGCAATGCAGGAAAATGTCAAGTATGAGGTAAAGGTCAAGAAGTGTGTGTGTGTGTGTGTGTGTGTGTGTGTGTGAGTGAGAGAGAGAGAGAGAGAGGAAAAAGAAATTCACATACCTGGCTTGTCATACCAATGAACAGTAGCCCCAGGAATACTCAATGCCCTTCTAATCAGTTGATGAGCTAAAATAAAACCAGGCTCACCCTGAAATTTAATAAATAAATAAATAAAAGAGAGAGATTTGACATGTGGGGGAGGGGGTAGTGAAAGATAGTTATGCTGAACAGTAGCCCCAGGGATACTCAATGCCCTTCTAATCAGTTGATGAGCTAAAACAAAACCAGGCTCACCCTGAAATTTAATAAATAAATAAAAGAGAGATTTGACATGTGGCAGAGGGGGTAGTGAAAGATAGTTATGCTGAACAGTAGCCCCAGGGATACTCAATGCCCTTCTAATCAGTTAATGAGCTAAAATAAAACCAGGCTCTCCCTGAAACTTAATAAATAAATAAAAGAGAGAGACATTTGACATGTGGGGGGAGGGGGTAGTGAAAGATAGTTATGCTGAATAAAGACATTTCAAACATTTTGTTGTACATTGATGTTCCAATTTACTTTTTTACTTAACATTAACAAGTTTTCCAAGATAAAATAATTTGAGAACTGAAAATCAGTTGATGAGAACCAGGACAGACGGAACATTTGATTTATATTAATCGTAATTTCTTAAAATTTCGTTATTCACAATGGTATACAAAGTCATCAAGCTCAAGCACCGACTTGTACCTAATTCTAGTTGCAACTTCAACAAACTTAAAGCAGAATATTTTCAGTGAAAGTATGTTACAGAAATAGGTTCTGAAAGAAACAAATGACTTAAGCTTCATGCCATATTCATTTTATATATTAGATAAATAAATAAAAATAAAAATAAATTCTTCACCTCATCTTCACCCAGTATATTGTACATGACAGCAGCAGGAGTTTTCATTGATGGCTCACCAAGTGGAAGACCAACAACAGCCCGCAAATGTTGTTCAAATTGTGAGGTGTAGCAAGACTCAATTGTGTGATGACCACTATTATGGGGTCTAGGAGCCACTTCATTTAGAAGAATCTGTTGAGGGTTCAGAACATAAATTCATTAGCCAAAAGAAGATACTGCTGAAACAAAATTAGGAAAAAATACAGAGGATAACAAAAAAGGAAGCAATTATAGCATCAAGAGGTATTAAAAAAAGAAATATATATGCATTTAACAGTCTCAAAGAAGAAGCAAAAACACAACCTGACCATCCCCAGTCAAAAACAATTCAACTGCAAACACACCAGCACCTTCTAATGAACTAACAGCTTTGTAGGCAACATCAGTAGCACGTTTCCTAATATCCCATGACACATTAGCTGGTGCCTTGACTACGTGACAAATGTTTTCCCTACAAGAGATCAAAGATCCTTAATGAGAAGCATAGGGATGTAAAGTTAACATCTAAATGCTAAAGGTGAATTCTTCTCACGTAATTCTGCATCATTTAAGATTAGACCATGAAGAGAACATAGACAATGTAAACACTGAATCTACATCTTACTTATGAATGGTTTCAACAACAGGATAGCACAAAATAGAATTGTCTCTTCCTCTTGCAACAATGACAGCCAGCTCCTGAAGTTATTCCCAAAAACGAAGTAAATAATATCTATAATCCATAAGATTCTATCTTTCACACTATTAAGAAATACCATATTGCATCAGCCAAAAAGGAAAAAAAAAACAATATTGATCATATGAAAGCATAATTTAAATGAAGTCTAAATTTCTGGATTTAAAAGTTATTTTCATCATGTTAAACGCAGCCACAAAGTCAAAAATTATCCTAAAACCCTAATGACAAAAGCTGCAGCAATAAAATATGATTGGAATGTAAATAATTTAAACATTTTTCTAGACCTACATATTTTCAAAATGCATCAATGTATGCATGCTTAGAAGTCAAAGTGGAGAGGAGTTGTAAGCTAAACAAATTAATTAAAATTTATGCATTAAAGTAAAAGAGTATTACTTTAATTGAGTTCTTCAGAAAACAGTTTTGGCTGCCATATATCAGTATTATACACACTTTTTAGAAGAACAAGATTAACAAATTGTGTTTTTTATGCAATTTGCAATACAGAACCAGCTAACAAACTTCTTTTCAATTTCACAAGTATCTATGTTTCGTTTCTGAAGTTCTAGCAACTAGTTGGTTGAGTGAGAACACTCCTTACACTACCTAAAAGGAAAAAATGAAGTTAACTACTTTAAGGACAAAGTTTCTCTACAACCTAAATTGGAGCAACTCCATCCAAACTACTGTGTCAACACCAGAGAGTGACAAGTGTTCTAGTCTAGCTAAAGCTGAGATTCAATAAATAACCTTCTTAACCCCAGCTGTTAGACCACTTTTTTCTCTCTTTCTACAGAGCAGTCAGACCTAGGTTAACGACGTTATTTTTTAAATTGAGCTTCAGCTGAACCAGGAGGCTAGTCACTCTCTGGTGTTGACACGTGGTAGTTTGAAGGGAGTTCCTCCAATTTAGGTTGTAGAGAAACTTTATACTTGCTTTAAATAATACAAATGATTATATGAATATCAAAGAAACAGTTGTCAAATCATAATGGTGAATCATACGTAGGATGATCATATCTAATTATGAATATACGCTGGCATATCATGCAAGTGAACCAAACAAGTTTAATTGTAGTTAAGAGGCACTTCAAAGAATTCTTACTAATATATGTTCCAAATTTAATCATATGTCCAAGATTAAAATATGCATGTCATATTGCAGAATAAAGAAAAGAGTCAAGAATAAATGCAGATTGAAAAACTAAAAAGTAAACTAAATAGTATATCCTCATTAACCTTTACAAAGGGTGCCCACTTTTCAACATATAAGCCACGATCAAATCCTCCAAGAGCTGCAAAAATTCGCAATTAAAAGTTAAAAGGAAATGTAAGTGTCCACTTATTTTAATTATAAGAACAAAGACCCATTAGGTGCATCTGTAACATACCAATCCAACAAAAGAAAAAAGATAACATGGTTAATAACACAATTCAAATACCAAACATAAGAAATACCAACATTAATAGCACTTAAATCTTTAATAACTAAACATGTTACCAGCTACAGCAGAAGAGAGCTCCTCCTCACTGTGAGCAACAGCATTTCCACGCCCATCATAAGCTAACCTTTTGCTCTTTATCATAAGAGGATAGCCAAATAGTTCACCTGCTCTCTTGGTACCTTCAAGATCATCTATCTGTGGTAGCCATGTTTCATGATCAACAAATTAAAATTTCTCTCATATTGGATATGTGAAAATAAAAGGTAAAAAACATTAGCTAAATCCTTCAGTTAGATAGCAATGAAAAGTGGTAAACCTGCATAAACTCAGGAAGTGGAATGGCATGCCGAGAAAAATGAACCTTTTGAAGATATTTGTCCTGTAAGAACCAAAACATGAATCATAGAACTAAAAGTCACATTTTATTGCAACAAATATATGAATTAATATTTACAATTACTTATTCATTTTAATAACTCCGCCTTTGTCTATGCTTAGTGTCATGTATTTTGTTCACGGTCAGTCTCAAGCCTGCGGGAAAAGGATGGAGAGTTGTGGTAGGTTGACAGCTTGCATAAAATTTAGTCACTCTATTATTACGAATGAACTTATTCATTTAAGTATAACAAGAGGGAGGAAAGAAATTCTAGCAGATAGCTAACTAATCTTAGAAATAGGTTAAAAAGGGATTACTTACAAGCTTAGTCTAACTACAAAGAAACAGTCAAAATTAGCTCTAAAAGTACTTGAATGAAAACCTAAGATTAAGGGAAGGTGAGCATCTAAAGTAGCACCAAAATCCTCAAGGATCCACTTTTTGTGATTTTATAACACAGAATGCATTTCCTCAAAAAGAAAAAAGCTTATGCATAAGGAAATGATTTCATTCAACTTATTTTCTCATATTTTTCAAGACAGCGGTCAATAACCAATTGGAAAAATTAAATAAAAGCATACCTGAATTATTCGGATAGTTGAGGCTTTAGGTTGGCAATCCACTCCTTGTTGCTCAAGCATCTCCATGGTTGCAACATCAACATGCTCAATTTCTACAGTCAATACATCACATCTATCTACCAAGAACATAGACATTATTACCAAATTATAACAAAAGAATATATTTACAAAAACTATTGACTATGGAAAAAAAAACAAAAAAAAATGTCATCAATCTCATAAAAATCGAACCTTCTCGCAAATTCGCAAACCGTAGCACTATTATCAAAGCTTCCGACCATATGATGATAAGAAAGTGCACTTGCAGGGCAGTTCTCAAGCGGATCCAAAACCATTACTTTAATAGCCATTTGCGAAGCTGCTTGACATAGCATACGGCCCAGTTGCCCTCCTCCCAAAACACCAACAATCACCTCAGATAGTCCATGTACAGGTACATCATCTTTGCTACAAGAACAAGCATTCAGTGTTAGATAAATTTTTAACTCCAAATTAATATCCAATTAGAAATATTAACAAGATCTTTCATATAAGTCCAAGCGGCGGCCAAACAATCATGTAAGAAAGAAATGATACTTTTTTTTGGATGAACAAAATTTTTATTAACAAAGGAACATAGTACAACAAGCACACATCTAACCAAACCAAACCAACACAAATCAACCCGCAAGAAACTATCTGAAACAACAACCAAAATCACCGTCACATCCTACTGATCAGAAGGCTTAATAATTACAGTGAGGAAATACCCATATACAACATATAGCCCTGAGAATGATTGAGTTGCAGTAGCACCATTTGGCTTCCACCCTAGCTTGAACTACCCACTTGATATCGCACACAATGGTCTCCTCTGTTCTAACAGAGTACCACAATGAATAAGAGAACTCCTTTCAGTGCCAAATATGATAAACAGAAGCCCCAAAAGCTAATTTACAAACCACAGCTTTCGTACTCCTTCCTTTTAGGTTCTTCTCACCCCAATCAACAATGTCATCCCAATAAACCTTAGAACTCCTTCCAAAAAACAAGTGGTTCTCACTCTCCCCCACCACTTCTGCATATAAGACACAAGCTGAATCCCCCTTCTATGACCCATTGCAGTATCCTATCTAGAATTGCCAGCCTATTCTAATGGTTAGCTACGCAAAACGAAAGCACGTCTAGGAATAAATAGCACTCAAAAACCACATTAACTTCCACCAACTAACTTCACAAACCTTAAATCCAAAAGCATCCCAGGAAGCCAAAATTCTTAATTTTGCATTGTTCATGATTTATCATTTTAAAAATCAGATACTATAACAACAAAACATGTAACATAAGACCCATATCTAAAGTCTAAACACAAATATAATAATAATAATAATATAATAATAATAAATAAATAAATAAAACACACATTATAAGAAAATCGTGCAGTGTGTCTCTTTGTGTGTACATAAACGCATTATACATCAAAATAGCCAAATAAAAATTACCCATCTCTATTTTTCCGCCACATACAAACCCAGAAACCAATTTATTTATTTTTTAAAAATTTTCCAAGAGTTTCGTAAACAGAAACAGCTGAATAAGAATTGCAAGCTACTATTACTATTTGACTTACCTGGGTGAGGTCTCGTGAGTGACACGTGAGGCCTGAGAAGCGAAGACTGGAGTTGTGTGCTTCAAAGAAGAAGAAGAAGAAGAAGAGAGAAGAGGGTTTTGTTTGGCGGAGGGGTTCATGGAGAAGAAGAAGCTGAGTGTGGTCGGCGGTGGTGATGGTGGTGTTATTCGTGGAGCCAAACAAGGATTAAAGTTGGAGATAGTGTCTGTATTTGTGACTGCGCCATTGATGGTTAAGCTTTGGTGTAGCATTGCTATTAGAGCGGATGGGAATTTGGATTCACAGTGATACTCTCCCCTTCACAAGCGGCGGCGCTCTTATATGTAGCTTGGCTTAAACAAAATAATATATATATATATCCAAAACTTCAAAATCCTCCCAATTTTCCAGACCCATAATATTTAAATAAAATTATCATTTTAGTTAAATAAAATTATTATTTTTAATTAATTTAAATTTGATTAAAAGTGAAATTTTATTTCTTTGATAAGTCCAACTTAAACTTAAATTTATCATTATTATTTTTTTAAAATAAAAATATTTTTGTTTAATTAAAACTTAACTAAAAGTAAAACTCTATCTCTCTAATATGTCCAACTTAAACTCAAACTCATCATAATTATTTTTAAAAAAATAAAATTATTTTTATTTAATCAAAACTTAATAAGGAATAAAACTCTATCTCTCTAATAAGTCCAACTTTAACTTTAACTTAAATTCAAATGTTGATAATTTATATAAAAACAAAAAATTATGATAAGACTAAAAAAAAAAAAAGACTAACGCTGAAAAGAAAGAAATTCACATTGATAATTGTGGGTTTGGTTTTTGAGTTAAAATTTCTACTAATTATTTTTTTTATTATACATGACAGATAAAACATCTCTATTTTTTTTTTTTTTTTGAGAAAAATCAAATATGCAACCTATGTTTTTCAGCCTAAAGAACGATAAATTTTTATTTTGTATTTTAGACTAACATTTATAATCGTGAGTTTGGTTTTCGAGTTGAAATACCTACTAATTATTTTTTTATATTATACATGGCAGATAAAGCATATCTATTTTTTTGGAGAAAAATCAAAGATGCAACCTATGTCTTTCATCATAAGAAACGATAAATTTTTATTTGGTATGTTATATATAAATTTTTTGAATTTGGTTTGGTTCTGAAATATAATTTGGGGATTCTATAAATTTTGAAGTTTTAAGCCTTGGAATTTTTGGTATTTGCATTTCAATAGATTAATCTTAATTCTTCACCTTAAATGCTTTTTATTTAAATTCATGTGATTTTTTGTTACCTTATTAAAAGCTATATTTTTTATTGATTATTTACTTATTGTTGGATTTTTTTCAGAGTCAATAGTTTTTCCATAAATCGTACAGGTTAGTGACTAGTACAAATATAAAAATAAAGCTTGGCTTAAACAAGGTTTTTTTTTTTTTTTTGTTACCTTCTCAGTTTTACATACTTACTTTTCAAAAAAAAACTTTATGTTAGATTATTTATTTTATACTATATTTTATTAAAATATCAATTTTTAAAAAAAATTTATTTGGCAAATTACAACTTACCCATATGTAATTCGACTAAAATTTAAGCTCCTTACATTTGGTTTAAAATTTGAAACTTTATCAATCTAAGATTTGACCAAAATTTAAGTTGTCTACCTATAATTTGAAATTCTATGATGCAAGTATTCCGATGGATAGTTTTTTATCTTATTTGATTTTGTATTTTTATATTTTTTGTATTTTTTATGAGAGAGACATAAAAATGGAACAAAATAACATATTGAGCTCTAACAAATGCAATTTATAGAAATCGAATTGAGCTAACCTCAGGTGGGTAAAGTGTCAAATTTCAAATCACAAGTAGGCAACATAAATTTCAACCAAACCACAAGTGGGTAGATTGTAATTTATCCTTTTTTAATTGCTTCTCTTTCTTTACACATAACAACCAACGTCCACTTTCTTTTTTCATCCTCGAGATACATAAAAAATAAATAAATAAATAAACAACTAAATACAAAATGAATAGTATCGGTGTAAATTTACACAGTTACTGTAGCAAATTTGTAAGTTTACACAATTATACACAGACTAATGTAGGTCATTTTCAGGCAAAACTATGTAAATTCTACACTTTTTTTTTTCCATTGGACATAAACTAATGTGAATGCTTAGAGGATTCACATCAAGGTTCTAATAAATTGAAGTTTTAGCAATTCAAAGAACAATTTTATCTATTTTAACACCTTAAAAAACTTGACTTTGGCACCATTGATGTAGTGAA